>CM042838.1:175032156-175512512 GCA_023653725.1 Bungarus multicinctus | reverse complement strand
TAACCCTACCCTAACCCTAACCCTAACCCTAACCCTAACCCCAACCCCAACCCCAACCCTACCCTAACCCCAACCCCAACCCCAACCCCAACCCAAACCCCAACCCTAACCCTAACCCTAACCCTAACCCAACCCCTAACCCCTAACCCCAACCCCAACCCCAAACCCCAACCCTAACCCTAAACCCTAACCCTGACCCCTGACCCTGACCTACCCTAACCCTAACCCTAACCCTAAACCCTAACCCTAACCCTAACCCTAACCCTAACCCTAACCCTAACCCTAACCCTAACCCTAACCCTAACCCTAACCCTAACACCTAAACCCTAACACCAAACCCTAACCCTAACCCTAACCCTAACCTAACCCTAACCCTAACCCTAACCCTAACCCTAACCCTAACCCCAAACCCCAAACCCCAAACCCCAAACCCCAACCCTAACCCCAACCCCTAACCCTAACCCCAAACCCCAAACCCCAAACCCAAACCCCAACCAAACCCCAACCCTAACCCCAACCCCAACCCTAACCCTAACCCTAACCCCCGAACCCCCGAACCCCCGAACCCGAACCCGAACCCGAACCCTAACCCTAACCCTAACCCTAACCCTAACCCTAACCCCAACCCTAACCCCAACCCTAACCCCAACCCCAACCCCAACCCCAAGACTAACACTAACACTAACCTAACCCCAACCCTAACCCCAACCCCAACCCCAACCCCAAGACTAACACTAACACTAACCTAACCCTAACCCTAACCCACCACTGGTCCCAAACATTCACTTCTGGTGGGGTTTGGGGGAGAGAAAGACTTTTGCTGCTTTCCTTGTGTGCAGTCAAAAGCACAAGAAAGAAGCAGAAAGAAGCAGCCAGGTGGCCAGGCCAGCCAAGTGGGGAGAGTTTCCCCCCCCCCCCCGTCCTTTCCCCCTTCTCCTCACTATCTCATGTTGTTCACAAGGCAAGCGACGCAAGCTTTGTGTTCCCACGGGTCATGTGGGTGGTGCAGCCTTGTGCTCCCGCGCAGCCTGGATTAATTGCTTTGGGGGTGATGTTTCTCTGTGGATCACCAAAATTTGCTGGCAGACCAACAGTGATCCCCGGCGCACCAGTGGTCTCCAGCCCACTGGTTGGCGACCACTGATCTAGACTATTATCAATGTGCTTAACAGGTGTTCTTATTTTATGTACAGCTGTTCTACCTTTCTCCATTAATTATATGTTTTGGTAATAATTCATAAGTTTTAAAAGTATCACTACTTAACTCTTGTGTAAGGGAAGCCAGCCCATTATGAGCTCATATTTCCCGAAGTTCATTGCCAGCTGTTTTTAAAAAGAATATCAAAAGATTCATATCTCATGAGACAAAAAGTCAGATTTAAATATTTTGCCCAATGTGGCCCAGACATGTCTAACTGCCTTTAATGCTGGGAAACAAAATGATTTACTACTATAGTTAGAAATAAGAACTGCTGAGACCCTAAAATACTTCTCAAGCTGAGCCATGTTCACATCTACCTAGAATCTTGTATGTAAGATGGGCAGCTCTAAAAATGCAACAAATGAAAGCAAATATCAAACAAAACAATGCTATTAGGTGTCACTATCTTTCATTATAATACATTATTGGCCTTAAAAGCCCAATTGTCTAAAATCAAGAAAATTGAAACTACAGTCATCAATTTTAGCTAGGAGATCCTCTATATTTGTCCTTTTCACAGAACTGAAACTATTAACGTTTTAATAACAGTTTAAATATTTAAGTGTGACCAAAAGAGGCATTGCTGTCAAAGTACATAACAATCTTGATGCAAAATTCACTTTCACCGCATTAAGCTTTCCCCACAGATGTACATCCTACTTGGGAGACATAATGTGAGGACCTGGCTCTCTTGGGGAGCGTCTGATGTGGGGTGCAACTAGAGAGGAGAAGAGGACCCACAGACGGACAGATGGATGGACGGACGGAGGAGCCCTCTCGTCACGAGGGCGAGAGGACCCCATCGGAAAAGCTGAAGTGCCAGAGTAGGGATAGATCCCCATGGAGGAAACCTATCCATGGGGTTGCTAGGACTCGAAAACGGTGGCACCTTATCTGTCTAACAATTGAACTGGATATTCTCTCTCTCTAGCAAGGGACTCTGGGCAGCTTATAATAGGGAGCCAAAAATAGTGTGTAAAACAATTAAAAACATTAAAATTGCCTTTCAAAATTAAAATTCCAGGTCTACCTGCACAATATACAATACAAAAATCCTACACCTGTTGCACCTGTTGAACTGCTTTTGCTCAGGGAGCACTAGAGAGAGGTGGTCAGTGGCCCTCCCCTTCCCCCTTCTTCCCAGCCTCTCCTGCAGGGTCTCTACCCCCTCCAGCCTGATGGCAGCTCCTCCCTCTTCCGGATAATTTCCATCATTTTGGGAAGTCATTTTTGTCTTCAGTTTCCTCAGCCCTTGAGAAGAGACAGGAGGATGGGGGAGGTGCCCACTGCCTCTCTTGAACAGGCTAATTCCAGAAGGGGCTCCTGAGTCTCAGGGGAGGGGAGCATGAGGGGAGCACACACTGAGCCTGAGTGAGCCAACTGACTTTCTTGGAGGTGGGGGGGGGGTTGGGGAGAGCAGCTCCCCTCCCTGGTTAAAAGCCCCCCACAACAGACCAGTGGGCCCCCCGCTGAGGCAGCAGTGCCAAAGTGCCAGGAAAGTCTGTTAATGGACCAGGTGGGCATCAGCACCTATATTTGACCTGCTGTATCTATGCTGTGCAGAGCTGGGGACAGGGGGAAGAGACCTTCACCCTGGGCCTGGAGGGAAAGGCCTGCCCGGTCCCAGGCTCTGGCTCTTTGCTTGGGGAAACCTACCCCCTGAGTGGATGGTGTCGTGCAGGACTGGCTCTGTCTTGGACTGAATGTAATTGCTGTGACTCACTGTCTCCTCACTGAGCCAGGGAATGTGCATGTGCACACTTGTGCGGGGGGGGGGGGGGGGCCTGGGGGGGGGGAGGAGGGAAGGAGAGAAGCCCCAGATCTCCCCTTGGTGAACCTGCTCCTGACCGAGGGGAGTTCTGGATCCACTTCTGATTCTGGAACCAGCCCTGATTTCCACCCTTGCTCCCCCCTCTCTTTCCATATGGCTTCCATCCCATCTCTGCTTCCCCTCCATCCTGCCCCACCCACTCTAAGGATGTTGTTTATGGCCTATCTTTCCCAGGGCCTGCTTGGCAACTGGCCAGGAAAGGATGGGAGCTGGGTTCTCCTCCTTTGCTTTTCAACCCATCCATGATCCATGCCCTGCTTCCCCCCCACCCCATGAGAAGCACAGGTGCTATTTTTAGCTACAGACATGTTGCTCTGAGATGATCCCCTGGGGGGGAGGGGGAAGTGCCTGCGAATTCTGCGGAAGGGTGAACCTCCAACTTGTTCCTGACCCACACCTTTCCCTGAGAGTCTGAGCAACAGCTGCTGCTCCTGTTGTTGGGGGGGGGGGGGGGGGGCTGACAGTGCTCAGCAGTACATCCCCCCCACCCCGCTGTGGGAGGAGGCTGCAGCCTGGGCACTCGCTCTCCTCCCTCCCTCCTCCCCCTGCTACCACCCCAATCGCCACCCTCCGTGGGACCCGCCCAAACTCGGTGGGAAAGCAGCCCGGGAAGAAACGCGAGGGAGTTTCCGCAGGGCGGGTGCACACCCGGGCTTGGGTCGGCCAAAGCCTCTTCTTGGCTCCTATGGCTATGAAGCTCCAGGGGAAGCCCACGGACAGCTGTCCCCGGTGCCGCTCCAGGCCAAGAGGGTTGTGGGTGAGGCAGCCACGGGGCCGCGCTTCCGACGTGCTCAACTTCTGGTGAGTAGCTGTCCCGTCTGCTTAGTGCCGGCCCTTCAGAGGCTGCCACAAGGGCACCGTGGCCGGAGAAGTTCATTCGCCAGGAATCCTGGGCTTTTGGAGCGTTTTCCGCTGCTGGCCGTGACCCGGTCCAAGAGGGACTTCCCAGGTCTTGCCTCGGATCCCGGGCTGCTTGCTGGAGCTTGCTGGAGATACGCGTTTGCTGCTGCGGCCGCCGTGCTGAGCTGTCGGCCTGGCTTCCGCACGGCTGCGAGGGCAGTGCAGCTGCGGGAGCCCCGGGCCCGCCCGTGCAGCTGCAAGCTGTCATCGAGCGCCGCTGTACAAGTCGGAGCTGCCTCCAGAGCGGCGGCAGTAAGTATCGCGGATCTGCCCGTTGCGGTGCTCGCCCTTTGCCTAGAAGCGGAGACCTCGGGCTGCCGCTAATTCTGCCTTCCCCCTTCCTTGGGCGCCGAGCAAAGGGGCCCTCTTATGCTAGTTCCAGCAGCCGACAGCTAGCGAGAAGCAGCCCCCAACCCGCCAATTTGTTAGAGTCATGCTTTTTCTGGGCGAGGAGGCCCGTTGAGCTAAGGGGGCGAATAAGGCTAAGTCAGTCGATCTGGGACTTGAGAAACCGAAACAGCCTGCTGTAAAAATGAAAGAAGCCCTTGGACGAGATACAGGGAGATCTATCATGGTTTCTGCTGGGGGTTTGCACTCACAACTTCTGCCAGCCTCTTGCTTCAGCATAACAGAGTTGGAAGAGACCTTGGAGGTCTTGTAGTACTCCAGCAGGAGACCCCCCACCCATACCATTCCAGACAAGTGGCTGTCCAATATCTTTTTAAAGGCCTCCAGTGATGGAGCACCCACCACTTCTGGTGGCAGGCTGTTCTACTGGTTAATTGTTCTCACTGTAAGGATATTTCTCCTTAGTTCGAGGCTGGATCTCTCTTTAATGATCCTGTCCTATTCTCTGGTATTTTGGAAAGTAGGTTGACCCTTCAAGTCCTGCCGGGTCCCTTCCTGCGTTTCCTGCTCCTCTTTCCAAGGGCCACAAGGCCCATGCCCTCCCAGGAGCTGCCCTTTCTGTCCCCGCTCCCCCAATGCCTCCGTTCCCTTCTAAGGCCCCTAGGCTGGTGTGATTTTCCTGGTGGGCTTCTCATGAGGGGTCCGAATGCGGAAAGACACACAAGGCAGCTTTCTTGGGATGAGATCCCAAAGCTGACTCCGGGACCCCCTTTTATTAATAAAAGGTGGGAGGATACAGAAGGCAACAAAGGAATTGTTTCAATGAATTCAAGCAAGCATACAGATATGATAACTTTCTATACGTGCGCGGTTCTCACTGGCTGGGCAACTGTTGCTGGGGTGAATCTCTTTTTATCTTTCCTCTTTGTTCTGTGTATGTGTTACAGTTGCGGAGCGGCCTGCACATACACAAGATAGTACAGAAAGTTCCAACAGGCTGGAAATGTCAGGCCACCTGTGCCGGGAGGCTAAGCCTTCTAGCAAAACCTGGGACTTGCTGGAAGAACAAGAGTCTGCCTCTTCTCCTGCTTTTTGCAACACTGACCCTCTCTTATGTGCCAGTTAAATCTGGCTCTCACTTCAGTTGCCCCCAGCTCTTCCTTGTTGAGGATCTACAGATAGCTGCAGAAGCTGAGCTGTTGTGTCCTAGGGACATTGTGGAAGGGACCCTTGCTCCACCTCCAGGTTCTTAAGGGAGACTCCCCTCTTATGGTATCCCTGGCGGTGGGGCTGCACGTAGGACAGCTGCTGGCCCGCTTGGCAGGGGGTCCGCCCGCTTGGCTGATCTCCAGGGCATAACCGCACGCCTGTTCTGGATGGCTGCGACAGTTGGAATCCGGCAGCCCAGGCTGCTCTTTTGTGGGTGGCAGATCCGTCAGTTTCAAACCTTTTCTTGGTGCCGATCCCCAAGCGTCCCCTTTCCCTCCAAGGACTTGGCCCTAACCCCATGTGCCTGGTCCCCCAAAAGGACATCGCCCATGTAATTCACCCAGTGTGCCCTTTGCTGCGCTCAGGATGATATAAACATTGAAACCATGTTGCTTTCAGCCTATCTATGTGATCACTCAAGGTCACTGGAATGGCATCTAATCGGTCAAAATGTTTTTTTAGATATGTAAAATAGTAGCACTAATTGTACCTGTAATCGATCTGTATACTGTTCACCTCTGCACTGAGAATGCCCCCTCTCTGCCAGCCACTCCCCTTAGCCCCGCAGAGAGTAACTCCCTTCCGCCTGTCCCAGGTGAGAGCCTCATGCTTCCTAATGCCGCGACCCTTTAATACAGTTCCTCATGTTGTGGTGACCCCCAACCATAAAATTATGGCTCGGTTCCTAAGACCATCGAAAATATATGTTTTCTGATGGTCTTAGGCGACCCCTGTGAAAGGGTCGTTCAATCCCCACAGGTTGAGAACCACTGCTTTAGGCGCTCCAGACAGTGGGAGGGCAGGTGGGGCTGACAGCCCTCAGGAGACCTTGCCCCTCCATCGCTGAGGGAACTGGAAGGCTGGCCTGGGGATGCCCTCCTCAGGGGCCCAGGAATGGCAGGTTCAGAGGTCAAAAGCATTTCAGGGAGTGCTCACATTAAGGGGTATTGTCTCCCCAAAATCAGTGAATTTCCAAGGCTTGTCTTCATCCGCTTGGCATTCCCACAGCCTGGGCTCAAAAGGAGTTGCGTTGCTTCTTAAACTTAGTGGTGCACCCTTTAAATCACAGCTTGCCTTCTCCAAATACAAACAGATTGACCAGGCAGGATGATCATTCCCTGAGGCCTCCCTGAAGAAGCCACTGCCCACAAGGCCACAAGAGCTGGCCAAAGCCCACGCTGAGTCTCCGGGGCTCCTGCCGCTGGGTGCGCTGGCAAATCCTGTGACAAAGCAGCCTCTTTGCTGGTTGCTCGGAGGGCGAAGGCTGCTAGCGCAGGTCCCTCGTGGTTGTGCTTGCCAGGGAGCTCAGGCGCTGCTTGGCCCACCAGGCAGCCTTCAATCCGTCTTGCCCCTGAGAGATGGTCAAGACCGGGACTGGGATTTTTCCCTACTTTCTGGGACGCCTCATCTTCTCTCTCTGAAGGGCACGTTATTATTATTATTATTATTTATTTGATTTATATATCGCCCCCTCTCCCCGAAGGGACTCGGGGCGGTGAACAGCCAATAAAAACACATATACAAGGTACAAAATATGAGACAACATAAAATATTAAAATTTAAAAACTGAAATACAATATGGCTCTAATAAAATATAAGCAAGTATTAAAAAGATTAAAACCCGATTAAAATTTAAAAACCCCTAGGCCAGTCCGGCCTGCCGAAATAAATGCGTTTTGAGCAACCGACGGAAGGCCATGAGATTGGGGGTGGCCCTTACCTCCGGGGGTAATTCATTCCAGAGAGGGGGTGCTCCCAATGAGAAGGCCCGCGCCCTCGGGGTCGCCAGCCGTCCAGCCGGCGGCACCCCGAGGAGGCCCACTCTATGGGAGCGTACCGGTCGGTGGGAAGCCGATGGTGGCAGGAGGCGGTCTCGCAAGTAACCTGGTCCCGAGCCATGGAGCGCTTTAAAGATAGTGACCAAGACTTTGAAGCGCACCCGGAGGGCCACTGGGAGCCAATGCAGCGCGCGTAGAAGTGGCATAACATGGGAGCCCCTAGGTGCCCCCATTACCATCCTCGTGGCTGCATTCTGCACCAACTGGAGCCTCCGGATGCTCTTCAAAGGCAGCCCCATGTAGAGAGCATTGGCATAGTCTAGGCGGGAGATCACCAGGGCGGATCACCAGGGAGATCATCTTTTGCTCCCGGTTTTTTTCCACACAGTCTCTACCCTCAGTTGGGAAGCTGGCCAGAAGGCCTCGCCAACCAGAAGGAGGCGAATAAAGCATTTGCATACCTTTGGCGCTACAGTTTGGCCAGTGTACACTTTTACTCTAAGTTTACAATATATTCTCCCTTTCCTGACAAAGGATTTGGAAAGGTTTATTTCCCTCTGGTGTTTTCCTACAGGCAGCTGTCCCACTGGAGGGTCTTGTTCCTGGTTGGCCTGGTCTTTGCATGCGCAGTGCAGGTGAGTCCACCCAGCCCAATCCAGAAATTCTCTCCAGAACTGGGTGACAACAAGTCTCCCCTTCAGCCCACTGGCCCAGTGGTGGGATTCAATATTTTTTTACTACCGGTTCTGTGGGGGTGGCTAGGGGATGTGGCTAGGGAGCGTGGCCATGTGACTGGGGCTCAGGAAGCCAGAAAATGGAGGATAGGAGGGGTACGCAGCACTCCCCTGCGCTCCATTTTGGGGCGTTCTAAGCCTCAGGGAAGCCTTCTGGGGGGTGTTGTTGCTCCTGGAAGGCTTCCCTTGGGCTCAGAAAGGCAGAAAACGGAGCATGGGGGGGCACGTAGCACCCCCCACCCTGGAAGGATCTGGCAGGCGGTCGATATGTCCGCTGCATTCATGAGTGTCCCTTGAGTGGGTCTGGGCAACCTTCGTCCCCAGAGGGCCTGGAGGGGCGGGGGCTACATTCTCCCTTTCTCCTTGGAGGACTCTGCAGGGTAACCCTCAAGACGCGCCTTTTCTTATTGGAAAGAAAGGCAGGCAGGCAAGGTCCAGGGGGGAAACGAGGGTATTACCCAGAGTCTGGGGGATGCCTTTTGTGCTTCTGGAGGGGAGGGAAAGAGACGTCTTCAACGAAAGCGTTTCGGTCTCCTGGGCCAGAGAGTGCTTCGGTTTGAGAATTCTGGTCATCCGCATCCCGTTTTTCTGACCTTTGAGAAGTCATGGAGGGCAGAGACAGTGCCAGAGAAGGGCTGGAGAAAGGAAATGTTGTTTCTGCCTCCAGAAAGGGAAAATAGGAGGGGGGGGGGCTGAGGTCATTGCAGACCAATCAGCTTGAGGGTCGTGCCACACAGACCTCCAGAACAGATTCTAAGCTGTCGGTTGGTGAGTAAGCAGGAAAGAATGTGGTGCGGCTTGGCAGGAGCCAGGGCTCTATCAAGGATAAGTCATGTCAAAGTAGCCAGATCATTTTCGACAGAATAACCCATTCAACTGACCGGGGAATGTGGTGAATATGGTGCCCTTTGACTTCAGGAAAACATGGGACAAGTTCATCAAGGATGATACATTAGGTACCATCAAGTCATTGTTGACTGTTAGTCAACATAGATGGTTTCTGTCCCTAGCCTGATTCCTTAGGTGTCACTCAGGTGTCACCATGACAGCCCCCTCCCCGCTGCTGGCTGTCCTCCTCTTTCCTTCCGCCTATCCCAGACTCTCCCTCAGGCAGCTGATATCATGTGTCTGAGTAGCATAATTCGAGCATTGCCTTTTTCCCCTCAAGTAAGAACTCCCAGACTGACAAAATCTCCTAAGAAATCCTGGTAAAAAAAATGGCACATTCTGATTTTTGGGAAAATGCTAAGTGACTGTTAAAAGTAAAGGAATATAAAGTTGGTTTATTTGATTGAGGTTAATATATAAGCGTTGTTATTTCTTGTAATTCTTAAGGGACTTTTGTTGTTGAGCAGGACTGAATGACCAAGCTTTAAGAATTGGTAGGTAAGAGATGAGATGGGATATGGGAAGAAGAGGTCTTTTGTGATAGGATGAGAGAAAGCTATCAACATTGTCTTGATGAAGGGGGAATCACTTCTTTATGACTCCCCCTTTTAATGTGTGTGTGTTCATTAAAAAAATATCTGCATTTTTTATTTTTACACATTTCACCTGTGTTAGTTTTTTAAATTATTTTTAATCTTTATTAATTTAAAGGTGGAGTTGGAACTCATCACTGATTTAATTTAGTTATTTGTTTTCTTGGTTTTGCTCTTGGATTTTCCTTTGTAAAGCAAAATTTTAAACATTAGCATTTTCTTAATTGTTATGATCCTCTTTTTCCTTGTCCTTTATTTTTTTTCCCCCCAAGAAAATTTGGTCACTGCACTGAGAAGCCACGCTCCCTCATGGCTGTCAGAGGCCTGGTGCAGGAAAATGCTTCTGAAAAGTGCCCACTCGGTGCCAAGCAGCCAGCCAAGTGCTGGCACAGCTGCTGGGCTTGGTTGGCTACCCTGATCCAGCCTGGCACCCATCATGATCAGTTCACAACAAGACGCAGAGCCTTATGCCAGTCAGTTTATTTCTTTCATAAACATTTGTGCCATCCGATTCCCATTGATGCCCAAACAGAAAGATAATAAAACAATGCCATTATAAAAACAAGGAACAAAAGGCGGCAAGAACTGGGCAATCTGCTGCCCAAAATAGGTCAGCTGCATGCTCCATGAGGGCTCGCCTCTGCCTGCTCCCGCCAGCAGCCATCGGGTGCCCTTTCCTTGGTCAGAGGGCAGAGGAGATGGTAAAAACCCTTGAGGGGGCATCTTCACCTCCCCGTTCAGTCCATGGTGCCACAGTGTTGATAACAAGCTGCCTCTGTGCTTGGCATCTGCAGCAGGGAAGGGGGGGACATGCCACTGTTGCTGCCAGGGAGGGCTGGGAGGGTAGGAAGCCCTTTACGCCATGATCACCCACAAGGCTGCCTGTTCTGGCAGTCGTCATTCAGCGGCACAAGGGCAGTCAAAGTGCTCCCTTAGAGCCTCAGGGTTGGGTGGGGGAGGCGTCTAGTAGCCCTCCCAAAATGGAGGGGAGGGAAAGCAGGCCTGATTAATCAGGAGCAGGCATGGCCTTTCCGGACCAGGTCACGCCTGCACAGAGAAGGGGTTGATCCTCCCTTCCTCCCTGCCAGCCAGCAGGCAGAGTACAAGATGGGGAGTGGGGGGCCATCCAGAGACTTCAGCAGAGCAGCTGTCTGCCCGTCCATTGGACCAGAGAGGAAGCTGGCCGGGAAATGTCATCTTCACTGGATGCTAATCAGGAGAGACGAGTCCAGACAGGGATGGCCAAGACCCGTAGGAGTTGTTCTTGAGACAGGCTCCTTGTAGGCAGCCCCAGGCAAGCTCACCGCAAAGCATTCTGAGTCATCGCAGCAGCCTCGGTGGTTCGGCCAAGAGCTTCCCCTCCAAAGAGGGTCTCTTAAGTTGACCCACTGCCCCAGCAGCTTCAGAGAGGGCACCCCCTGCTGTTGCCAGCAGAGGGGGGAATTAGAGAAGGCCAGGCTGCCCATCCATGGCTGGAGCCGGGTGGAGAGAGGAAAAAAACCTGGCGACTCTCCGGAGGTTGCCCTGGCCTGTGAGAGACCCCTCCTGGCTCTCCAGGACAGGCCCGCGAGTGGGGCCTGAGGTGCCCCCTTCACTTCTCCCACGCAGTGACCACATGGCCTCCTGGGGGCTGCCCTGTCTGGGGGAGTTCCCTCTTGGGGCCCCTTTCTTCCCTTGATTTCTGCCCTGGTGCCCTGGCCAGGGACAGGCCTTCTGACTCTTAAACAGCTTCCCTCTTCATTTGCACACATGCACGCTGTCTGGCCGCACATCGCTCACGGGCCCACATTGCCAAAGGCTAGCTGGGTATATCCTAAGAGGTTGCCCCAGGATGGCATGGAGGAGAAGACACAGTCCTGCTTCCAATTGAGAGACAGGCTAAAAAGTGGCAAAGTCAGAAATAACACACACACACACACACACACACACACACACTCTCTCTCTTTGAAGGCTGTGCTGAGTGGTACTGGGCGGGTGCCTGTCTCCTCACTGGTGACTTTGCCATCTTCTTTTAAGTAGGGGAGAAACAATGGCCCACTGGACCTTGACCGACACCAACCAGCCCACGGGACATGGACTCACTGGGGCAGCTGGAGTGCTTGTTCCAGTACCTGCGGGGATGGCGTCTCCTTCCGGATCCGCAGGTGCATCAGGTGGGCACACGAGACCTGTTTAGACGTAGCTGCTCAGGGGAAAGGCCTGTCAGAATACAGTATAACAAGGGTAACAACAATAACCATTCTGGACAAATGGCTGTCCGTTCTCTTCTTAAAGACCTCCAGGGATGGAGCAACTACGCCCTCTGAAGGGAAGCCGATCCTCTAGTTAATCGTTCTCACTGTCAGGAAATTCCTCCTTAGTTCTAGATTGATTCTCTCCTTGATTATTTTCCTTATCGCTTGTCCTGCCTTCACGCACTTTGGGAGAATAGGTTGGCCCCCTCCTCTTTGTGGCAGCCCCTTAGATATTGGAAGACTGCTATCATGTCACCCCTGGCCTTTCTTTTCATCAAACTAGATAGACCCAATTCCTGCAACCGGTCATCATATGCTTTAGTCCGCTAATCATCTTCGCTGCTCTTCTCTACACTCTTTCCAGAATCCCAACGTCTTTTTTTTTGTATCGTGGCGACCTAAACTGGACAAAGTATTCCAAATGGGGTTCTGACCAGTGCAGTATTCAGCAGTACTACCACTTCATGTGACCCTGATACTCTCCCTTTGATGATGCCGTCTAGGAGTGCATCGGCAGCTGCAGCACAGTGCTGGCTTGCACTTAAGGGATTGTCCACTAGGTTAAAAGGTTAAATCTGTCCGTATGTTGTGAAATTAAAGAGTTTTCATCATGTCTTCTGACTGTTCACGGATGCATTCTGCCAGTCTTCTGCCTGTTTGTCCTACCTTGTGGCTGTTGCACTCATTGTATGTTGTAGATTACTCCTGTTTTTACTTTTGGGGCTGTTGTGTTTTTTACTTAGGATATTTGGGTGTGGGTGTGGGTGTTAGTTGGCTTGTGTGTTTTTCTGATTCCATGTGCTAGTCCCTTGGTAGTTTCTGAGATGTTCTTGATGTGTGGCAATGTTATTCCTTTTAGGGCTTGTGTTGATTGTGCTGTAGTGGGTTGAGCAATCAGCACTTTTTGATAGTTGTCTGGACATCCATTTTGTTGGAATATGCTATATAAATATTCTGTTTCCTCTTTCTGCTCTTCAAGGTTGCTGCAATGAGTTTGTGTTCATCTAAATGAAGATCTTGCACAGTTTCTCTTGTCTCAGGAGGTTGGGTTGTTGCATTGGTAGTGGAGCACCTGGTTGGTGAAGGGTGGTGTTTCTCTACACTTGTCTTTCTAGTTTTCCATTGTAGTCTCTGTCTTATCAAGATGGTCAGGAAGGGTAGTGAGTGGTTTTTTCCCCTCAAATTGGACCTTTTTTATTCTGGCGAAGGTGTCATCTACATATCTGATCCATGTTTTGTATTTGTAGGAATGCTATGGCTTCTAGACATTGCCTTATAACCTCCATTATAAGTCCTGAAAGCAGTGATCCCAGGGGGTGTGCCTTTCATTTGTTGGTATGTCCATCAAATTGGAAATATGTGGTTAGGGAAAGGTTTCTGAGAGCCTGGGTGTTTTGAAAAATCAAATGTCCAGATACAGATTGAATGAAACTTGGCTCAATAGCAGTAACTGCGAGAGGGATCTTAGACTCCAGCAATGTGCTGCAGCTGCCAAAAAAGCTGATACAATCCTAGGCTGTATTAACAGAGGGATAGAAATGAAGTGTTAATATCACTTTATAATGTCTTGGTAAATCTAGTTTTGATGACCACAATATAAAAATGATGTGATTCTGGAAAGAGTGCAGAAAATGATTGGGGGCTCGAAGCTAAAATATATGAAGAACAGTCGCAGGAATTGGGATGTCTACTCTACTGAAAAGGACTAGGCAGTGTTCCAATATCTAAGGGGCTATCATAGGGAAAAGGGGATGAACCTATTCTCCCAAAGTGCATGAAGGCAGCACAAGAAGCAACGGATGGAAAGTCATCCAAGAGAGATCCAACCTAGAACTAAGGAGAAACTTCCTGACAGTGAGAACAATTAACTAATGGAATGGCTTGACTTCAGAAGTTCTGAATGCTCTTACCCTAGAGGTTTTTAAAAAGAAACTGGACAATGATTTATCTGAAATGGTATAGGGCTTCCTGCCTGAGGAGGGGGTTGGATTAGAAGACCTCCAAGATCCTGTCCAACTCTGTTCTGTTATTCTGTTTCTCTTGGGCCACAGGCTTCCTGGAGAAGAGCCCTGCCGAGCAGAGGCCAGGCAGTATCATGTCTGTGAGCAGAAAGTGAGTACCCTCCTCCCCTGCTGAGCCCATCTTGATAGGGAGCAGGTGGGCTTAACCAAGAGGCTGGAAGCCTCTTGCAGACATCAGTCATGGGGAGGTGGCGGGGGGGAAGCAAAAAGGCACTTGGGCGTCCTGGTTTGACCACAGTCCTTGGATGCTCAAGGGAACCTTTGCTGGCGTGGCCTGGGAGGAAATCCAACACTCCCATTGTCTCTGCGTGGCCATCATGGTCACCAGCAGCGTGACCAACATATAAGTGCACACCCAAATTATGGAGAGACAGATCAGCTGAATGCTGCCCAGACCAGAGGTGGTATTCAGCAAGTTCTGACCAGTTTTGGAGAACCGGTAGCAGAAATTTTGACTAGTTTGGAGGACTGGCAAATACCACCTCTGATTGGCCCCGCCCCCATCTATTCTCTGCCTGGCAAGGCCCAGCTGATCGGCTGGGTCTTCTTTGGTTGCTCTGCACAGGAGAAAGCAGGTTAGTGGGGTGGGGAGGGGAGGGGATTTTGTAGTAATCTTCCCCCAGGAGTGGGGAGGGAATGGAAATTTGACAGCATTCTTCCCTTGCCATGCCCATCAAGCCACGCCCACCAAGCCATGCCATGCCCACAGAACCGGTAGTAAAACAAAATTGAATCCCCCCACTGGCCCAGACCTCTTCCTTATAAATGGAGCATCCCTCCTAATTATTATGGGTCTGGAATTTTTTTTCCTTTTTATGACCCTGTAATCCCTTAATTTGGGGGTTATGCCCATAGAATACCCAAACTATATATGTACCAAATACGTTACTAGAAGAAAAAGGGTCTAAAGGAAACTCTATCCCCTCTGAAACTCAATCCACAAAATGAGAAACCCCAAACCTTGCAAAAAGAATATGCCCAAATTGAACATAATAATGTTCAAACAACTTCTAAAAGAATTGACCTCTTAGTGGAAGAAGAAGACAGATGGAAACATGTCACTCATAGAAAAAAAAACAAACCTAGTACAAAACCCCTGTCCAAACCAACCCACTCTGATGCAGCCCCACTGGTGCTAAGCAATTGATGTCATGGACTCTCACTAGAAGAAAACATGCAGACACATAGAAAAGAAGCACCATGTCTCTAAAAAAGTAACACCATCAAATGCTTCTGTGACAGATAGAAAAAACCCCAAACCTCTCTCGTAAAAAAAGGCAAGCATTGGTGATAGGAGATTCAATTCTCAAGGGAACAGAACAAGCACCCTGTAGATCAGACAAAGAAGTATGTTGTTTCCCTGGAGCTAAAATCAAAGATGTGGCTGAGAACCTAAATAAGAAAACCCACAGACTCCTACCCCTTTCTATTACCACAGGTAGGGATGAATGACACTAAAAAGGACTTGAAAACAATATTGAATGTTTATGAGCAGGTAGGCAAGAAAGTTAGGGATTTAGGTACCCAAGTAGTTTTTTTATCTGTATTGCCAACGAAAGAACAACATCCAGTAAGAGAACAAAGAATTCTAGAAGCGAACCACTAGCTAAAGGGTTGGTATTGCCAAAAAAACTTTGGATTCCTGGACCATAGTCTGTGCTATCTCCATGATGGGCTTCTGGCAAGGGATTGGTTGCACCTCACAAAGATTGCGAAGAATGTCTTTGGAAAATGACTGGCTCAACTTATCAGGAGGACTTTAAACTAAAATTGAGGGGGAGGGCGACCAATCTTTAGGATCTCCGGGACCTAATTCCAAGCAAAAACCCCTAGAAAGCAAGTCAAATAATGGGGAAAGGAGGGATGGGAAGGAAGACAAACTCAAACATGAAGTATACTCTGGGTCAGACATAAAGACCTCAAGTGCATATATGCAAATGCACAAAGTCTGGGGAACAAACAGGGTGAACTCGAACTACTAATACATGAAGGCAGATATGATATAATTGGAATAAACTTAGTGGGATGAAACCCATGACTGAAACATACTGATAGAAGGATACAAACTGTTCAAAAAACCCAGACCCCATAAAAGAGGAGTTGGAGTTGCACTGTATGTAAAGGACTACTATATTGCTATAGAAATGCATGAAACCAAAGATGAAAACATCCTAGAATGCATATGGGTCAATATAAAAGAAAAAAAGAATGACATGGCCATGGGTGTGTACTATAGGCCACCCAACCAAGCAGAAAAATAGATGTCCTTTTTGCCAACCAACTAACAAATATATGTAGGAACACTCTACAATAGTAATGGGGGACTTCAATTACCCTGATATCAATTGGAAAACTAATTCTGCACCAAGTGAGAAATCAAATAGGTTCCTAACCAACCTAGCTGACAACTATATTGTCCAAAAGGCAGAGGGTGAAACTAGAGGGACAGCCATACTGGATTTAATTCTTACAAACAGAGAAGAAGTGATAGAGGGAGTTCAAACTGCAGGAACCTTGGATGAAAGTGACTGTCATACTAGAATTCAACATAGCACAAACACAAGCAATAGAACATAATGGCACTAGAGTCTTAGATTTTAAAAGAGCTGATTTTAATAAACTCAGAACTTGGGAAAGATTCCTTGGATGAAAATCCTAAAGGGGAAAACAACTCAAGAATCTTGGGAAACTGTGCTGTCCAGCCAATGTATGGGAATTGGATAATTAGTTAGCAATTGTGAGCTGTCCCCTTAAGGTAAATGTAGTTAAGGTATCCTGGGAAATATAATCCATGTCACGTGACCACATCTGCAATCCTGATTGGTCACTAAATTGACCCTCGATGGGTTGGGGGAGGTTTCCTCACTCTTGCCTGAACTCACGGACACGTGGTAGCTGCTCTACCTCTACCGCTAGGAGATGGGAGGAAAGGGATAAGGAGACAACCATCTTTTTACCTACAAGACAGATATGCAAAGGATTGGACATTAAGAAGAACTTCATAATAAATGTGAGTTATGAGGATACCTGATGAACCAATAATAAAGACTTTGTATGAATATTTTGTTGAGTTTACCTATCTGCATCTGTACAGAAGGCAAAATCTACCACTGTATAGAATACAGAACAGAAACTCTGAAAAGTACGATCATAAAAGCTCAGACCAGCACAATACCACTGAGAAAGAAAAACAAGAAATCCAATAAGAAACCAGCGTGGCTGCACAAAGATCTCTCTAACAAATTGAAAGACAAAAAGGAGAAGTACAAAAAATGGAAAAAGGGGCACACAACTAAGGCAGAATATCAGCAGATAGCCAGAATCTGCAAAGATAAAGTCAGGAAAGCAAAGGCTCAGAATGAACAAAGACTTGCAACAAAAGTCAAAGATAATTTTAAAAAAGTTTCTTCCAACATATATTTATTTATTTATTTATTTATTTATTTATTTATTATTTATTTATTTATTTATTTATTTATTTATTCCATTTATATACCGCCCTTCTCCCGAGGGACTCAGGGCGGTGAACAGCTCATCTAAAAACCCCACAAAGAATACAAAAGTTAAAAAATATTAAATTTCAAGCGGCTGCTTGATAAAACTAACAACCCCCCCCCCTTAAAACCCAATTTAGAATTAATAAAATGGAGACCAAATTAAAACCATCTCAGCCAAGGCCGGCCTGCTCGAAGAGCCAGGTCTTCAACACGCACCTGAAGGCCCTCAGGTCCGTGCCGGTACGGAGCTCCGGTGGCAGAGTATTCCAGAGGGCGGGGGCACCCACAGAGAAGGCCCTACTCCTCGGCGCCGCCAGACGGCACATAGCGGCCGACGGCACCCGGAGCAGACCCTCTCTGTGGGAACGCACCAGCCTGTTGGAGAACGCTGGCAGAATGCGGTCCTGAAGGTAACCTGGTCCCATGCCATGGGTCGCCCTAAAGGTCAAAACTAGAACCTTAAAGCGAACCCGGAGAGCCACCGGCAACCAATGCAGCTCACGCAGGAGAGGCGTCACATGGGCGCTACGTGATGCCCCCATGATCACCCGCGCGGCTGCATTTTGCACCAGCTGGAGTCTCCGGATGCTCCCCGCAGGGAGCCCCATGTAGAGGGCATTACAATAGTCCAGGCGAGAGGTGACAAGGGCCTGAGTGACCGTGCGCAAGGCGTCCCGATCCAGGAAGGGCCGCAACCGGTAGATCCGACGGATCTGATGAAACGCCCCCCTGGAGACGGCCGCGATGTGATGTTCAAGCGACAGCCGTACATCCAGGAGGACTCCCAGGTTGCGAGCCCTCTCTGTGGGGGGCAGAACTTCCCCCCCGATAGCCAGCGAAGGTGTCAGCTGGCTATATCGGGGCGCCGGAAACCACAGCCACTCGGTCTTGGATGGGTTGAGCCGAAGCCTGTTCCCGCCCATCCAGTCCCGCACGGCCTCCAGGCACCTAGAAATAGCCCCCACAGCATCGTTGGGGTGGTCCGGAGTGGAGATGTACAACTGGGTGTCATCTGCATACAGATGACACCTCACTCCAAGACCACGGATGATCTCACCCAGCGGCTTCATGTAAATGTTGAACAAGAGGGGAGAGAGGACCGACCCCTGAGGCACCCCACAAACCAGGGGCCTAGAGGTGGACCTCTCCCCCCCCGCCAACACGAATTGCGAACGGTTGGAGAGGAAGGAGGAGAACCATCGAAGGATGGTTCCACCAATCCCCAATCCCCCCAACAAGATACTATGGTCGATAGTATCGAAAGCCGCCGAGAGATCTAATAGGACCAGGACAGAGGAGAACCCTCTGTCACGAGCCCTCCAGAGATCATCAACCAACGCGACCAATGCCGTCTCAGTGCTATGTCCAGGCCTGAAGCCCGATTGGAACGGATCGAGGTAAGTAGCTTCCTCCAGGTACTGGGGGAGCTGACGTGCCACCACACTCTCAACAACCTTCGCCACGAAGGGAAGGTTGGAGACTGGACGATAGTTGTTTAAAATAGCTGGGTCCAGGGAAGGCTTCTTGAGGAGGGGGTGCACCACCGCTGCCTTCAGGGCGGTAGGGAGCACCCCCTCTCTCAAGGAAGCGTTGACAATCCCCTGGAGCCAGCCTCGTGTCGTCTCCCTGGCGGCCGAAACCAGCCAGGAAGGGCACGGGTCCAATAAACAGGTGGTGGCATTCAGACCCCCCAGCAACCTGTCCACACCCTCGGCGGTCACAGGGTCGAACTCCCCCCAGATAACACTCACAAGACCTGCCCCGGACACCTCCCCCGGGACCATCCAATTGGAGTCGAGCCCCTCCCGAATCTGAGCGATTTTATCATGCAGAAATCGGGAAAACTCCTCCGCCCTACCCTGCAAGAGGTCATCCCGCGCTCTCGGTTCAAGTAGAGAGCGGGTCACTCTAAACAGGGCGGCAGGCCGATTTTCTGCTGATGCAATAAGGGCGGAGAAATACGAAGATTTCGCCGTCCCTATCGCCACAAGGTAAGTCTTAATATGAGATCTCACCTGTGTTCGGTCAGACTCAGAACGGCTCGCCCTCCAAATGCCCTCTAGATATCTTTTCCGGCACTTCATCTCCCGTAGCTCCTCCGTATACCACGGAGCCACATGGGATCTGTGCCGGGTCAGAGGTCGCAGGGGCACAACTCGATCTAGAGCCCCGGCGGCCAACCCATCCCAGGTCGCCACCAGGTCTCCAGACGAGCTGTGAGCCAGAGACCGCTCCGGGTCCATCAGGCGCCTGGGGCGGAACAATCTAAGTGGTTCCGCCTCCCTACGGTGGGGGGTGGCGGAACAGAAGTCCAACCTAAGGAGGGAATGATCTGTCCATGACAAGGGTGTAATAACTAACTCCCCAAAATTACAGTCATTCAACCACTGCCCAGAGACAAAAATCAGGTCCAGCATGTGTCCTCCAATGTGAGTGGGGGCAGAAACTAACTGGGTCAGGTCCATGGCCGTCATGGAAGCCAAGAACTCCCGAACCAACCCCAAGGTTTCACCGGACGATAGCAGGTTGAAATCCCCCATGACCAGAAGCCTGGGGGTCTCAACCGCCAGCCCGGCTATCACCTCGAGGAGTCCGGGCAGGGCCGATGAGATGTGGCAGGGAGCCAGGTACGCCATCAAAAGACCCATCTGAACCCCTTGCCCCCACTTCACAAATAGAGATTCACAGCCAGCCGTCTGAGGGACAGTGGCCTCCCTAGGATAAAGGGCTTCCTTTATAAGCACCGCCACCCCTCCACCCCTTCCCTGAGCCCTAGGCTGGTGAAATGCAAGGAAACCTGGTGGGCACATCTCAACCAGAGGGACACCGCCCTCTGGGCCCAACCAGGTTTCGGTAACACCTACCAGGTCCGCGGCCTCCTCCTGAACCAAATCATGGATCAGGGGAGCCTTGTTAACCACGGACCTGGCATTGCACAACAGCAGCCGGGTATTCAGGGCCTGAGAATCCAGACAACCAGGGCTGCAGGATGGGTATGGAGGGTCGGAGCGCGCTACCGCTTGCAAACATCGGGAGCGCGATCCCCTTACTGGATATGGCCCTCTACCCCCAGCATATCTGCCTCTCCCAGTCACCGTGCTGATAAAATTTGCCCCCAGCAGCCCACCCCCAGTCTGCCACCCCGACACGGAAACCCCCGAGGCCCCCCAGGCGCACGGGCCGGCCCGGCTGCCCCCAACTCCATGTGGGCTGTCTCCCCTGCCCACCCTGGATCCTTTTAACCCATTAAAAAACCCCATTAAAAAATTACCAATCCCGGGTTTCCCGCGTTTCCTCCCATTCCTCCGGCTTCCACGGCCCCACCATCGCTCCAGATCCCAGGATCCCTCATAGCGGAACGTCTTCGAAAGTTTTGAGGGCCACTTAAAGGAGAGGGGGACATCCCTCAAGGCCCAAAGCTCCGCCATGGAGTACATCCGTGGCCCCGGCCACCCCACCCCAACGGTCTCGCAGCGTCCAAGGTCTTTGTGATGGAAAAATCCAGGCGGACTGGGGTAAACCCCTCCCCCCCCCGGCCGCCCCACCCCTGCCACCGGTGGGACCCCCGGGAGAAAAGGGGTCATAGGCAAGGTCACTCCGCCCCTCCCCGGGCCCACCACCCCTGCCACAGGTGGGGGCCCCAAGGAGGGGAGGGGAACGGTCACAACACCATCCAACCCCCAGTCTCCGTGTTGTCCTCGCAGCCATAGGGGCAGCCCCGAATCCAGTCCAGGCCCGCCATGTCCACAGCGGGGCCACTCCCGCACTGGTCGGGGCCCCCCGAAATCGCCGCGGCCCGAGCGAGGCCACCGAGCCTGCCACACTGTTGTGCCTCGCTGGGGGTAACAAGACCTCTTCATAACCCCTCGGGACTCCGGGGTTGCCGCGGTAGCTGTTCCAGGGCCTCTGCGGCCTCAACAATGCCGCAGAGGCCAGTCCAGGCCCCCCCAGGCGGCTTCCCCAGGTCTGCGCCGCCCCAGAAAATCCAGGGCCATCGCTCTCCCCAGGGGGCCGCCGGGGCTATACCGCGGTGGTCTCCCCACCCCGGAGACCGCTGGGTCCACCGGCGTCCATATCGCCACGACGCCTCCGGAGGCCGCCGCCACCGCCATCGAGGCCGCCGCCGCCGCGACCGCCATCCAGGCCGCCGCCGCGACCGCCGAGGCCGCGACCGCCAAGGCCGCCACCACCTCCGCTGCGGCCTCCGAGGCCACCACCGCCGCCGCAGCCGCCGCCACCGCCGCCAAGGCTGCCATCGTCGTCGCGACCATCGCCGCGACCTCCGCCGCCGCCGCCGAAGCGCCCGCAGCCCCCGACGTGATTACCATCACCGGGGGCCTCGTCTGGCCTCACCGGCCGCCGGGCAAGGCCTCCGAGGCCTCCAGGAACACTTCGGCGTCGCCGGGGCCGCATCCACGCCGCCCTCCGCGCCGCTCCCCCAGCCGGTCCCACGGCTCCAGCGCACCCCCAACCGGCCTCTGAAGGATCCTGCCGGGCTCCCCCGATCCTCCCCCACCTCTGCCACCGGCGGGGGGATCCGGGGGGTAGGGGGGACCGCACCCGAAGCCGCCACGGCTGGAGGGAGCTCCGACGGAGGCGCGTGGCCGCCATTCGAAACCCCTTGTTATATAAATAACAAGAAAAAAATCAAGAAAACAGTCGGTCTACTAAAGAGAGAAGACGGCAAGGAAGTAACAGGCAACAGAGAGAAAGCAGAGTTTCTTAGCTCATTCTTTTCATCAGTCTTCACACCAAAAAAAAATCCTATAGGCCAACCTATCAAAAACATAACTGTAAATAACAGGCTAGAAATAAAAGTAAAGTATAAGAAAAAAAAATGTATAAGAAAAAAATAGTAAGAGAATACCTGTCTGATCTCAATGAACACAAATCACAAGGATCTGATGGATTGCATCCCAGAGTTTTAAAGGAGCTGGCAGAAGTCATCTCAGAACCACTGCACCGTATCTTTCAAAAATCCTGGAGTACCGGGGAACTACCAGAGGACTGGAAAAGAGTGAAAAGGGAAAAAAACAGACCCAGGAAACTACAGACCAATCAGCCTAACCTCAATATCCAGGAAGATACTGGAAAAGATAATAAAAAAAACAGATCTGCCAAATCTAGAAACAAGTAAGGTAATAACTAGCAGTCAGCATGGGTTTGTTAAGAGCAGATCATGCCAAGCCAATCTTATTTCATTCTTCAACATAAATTAGTAGACCAGCAAAATACTATGGACGTAATATACTCAGATTTCAGCAAGGCATTCGACAAAGTAGACCACAACCTACTTCTTGGTAAGCTAGAAAAAGGTGGAATAGATAGCACCACCACCAGATGGATTTGCAACTGGCTGACAAACCATATTCAACAAGTAGTTTTTAATGGGTCTAAGTCTACATGGAGGGAAGTAAGCAATGGGAAGTAAGCCACAAGGTTCGGTCTTAGGCCCAGTACTCTTCAATATCTTCATTAACGACTTAGATGAGGGAATAGAAGGGGAATTCACCAAATTTGCAGATAATACTAAGCTAGCAGGAATAGCTAATACCCAAGAAGATAGGCTCAAGGTCCAGATGGATCTTGACAGACTTGAACACTGGGCCCTATCTGACAAAATGAAATTCAATGTAGAGAAAAGTAAAGTCCTGCACTTAGGCAAAAAAACCCGAAAGTACACACATAGACTGGGTGAAATCTGGCTCAATAGCAGTAACTGTAAGAGCGATCTTGGAGTCTTAGTGGACAACCAGCTAAATATAAGCCAACAGTGTGCAGCGGCAGCCAAAAAAGCCAATGCAATCCTAAGTTGTATTAACAGAGGGATACAATCAAAATCAAGTGAGGTACTAATACCACTCTATAAAGCCTTAGTAGGATGACACCTAGAGTACTGCATCCACTTTTGGTCACCATACTATAAAAAAAGATGTGAAGGCTCTAGAAAAAGTACAGAGAAGAGCAACCAGGATGATGATGGGATTGGAGGCTAAAACATATGAAGAACGGTTGCAGGAACTGGGCATGGCTAGTCTAGGGAAGAGAAGGACCAGGGGAGACATGATAGCAGTCTTCTAATATTTGAGGGGCTACCACAGAGAGGAGGGAGTCAAGCTATTTTCCAAAGCACCCGAAGGCCAGAGAAAGAATAATGGGTGGAAACTCATCAAGGAGAGATTCAACCTGGAAATAAGGAAAAACTTTCTGACAGTGAGAACAATCAATCCATGGAACAGAAGTTGCCCTCGGAAGTTGTGGGAGCTTCAACACTGGAGGCTTTCAAGAAGAGACTGGACTGCCATCTGTCAGAAATGGTGTAGAGCCATGATGGCGAACCTATGGCACACAGAGCCATTTGTGCTGGCACATGAGCTGCAGGCAAACTTACCTCACTGCGCATGTACACGCCTCATAGCTGATTTTCAGCCGGTTTGAGGCCTTTCTCAGCCTCCCAGATGTTTGAGGAAGGCTTCTGCAGGCTTTTCAGGCTGAAAACTAGGCCTGTTTCATCACTTCCTGTTTTTCTGGAAATACTGGAAGTGACGAAATGGGCCTAGTTTTCGGCCTGCGGAAGCCTGTAGAAGCCTTCCTCAAGCCTCTGGGAGGCGGAAAAAGGCCTCAAACCGGCTAAAAATCAGCTGTGAGGTACAATGCAGGTAAGTGGGTGACGGGGAGTGGGTGGGTGGGTTGGGATTGTGTGCGTATGGATAGGGGGTGTAGGGGAGGGCGCATTGCCTTCTGGGTGCTGGCGTGCAAGTGTGCTAGTGTGCACCCAGTTTTTGGCACAGGAGCCCAAATAGGTTAGCCACCACTGGTGTAGGGTCTCCTGCTTGGGCAGGGGGTTGGACAAGATGACTTACAAGGTCCCTTCCAACTCTGTTAATCTGTAATCTGGGAGGGGGTAGAGTTGGCATGACAGAATGAATGGAACTCAGATCTACTGGTTGGATACCCTTCCTAATGCCCACACTGAGCTCTCAGCAGGTATGTTCTTTTTGCGAGAAACATCTGCTGCTATAGAGGACGAACACTCGACCTGAGTGAGCATCTTCATCACCAGGCCCCCACACCGCTCAGAATGGGTCCAGAATGTAAGGGTCAGTTTCTGCCCAAAGTTTCTGGTAGGCGCAAATAGCACTGGGGCCTTGTGGATTTGTGCTTACATTCAAGATGCATAGTTAATTTCCAGCCTTGTATTCTAGGACTTTTGTATAAAAACATCACAGTTAACAGAATGACAGAGTTGCAAGGGACCTTGGAGGTCTTCTAGTCCAACCCCCTACCCAAGCAGGAGACCCTATGTCATTTCAGACAGGTGGTTATCAAGTCTCTTCTTGAAAATCTCCAGGGATGGAGCAACCAAAATCTCTGAAGGCAAGCCGTTCAATCGACGGACTGCTCCCACTGCTATCATCAACGTATTGACGTGTGAAACTTGCTGTTGACTTTATTGTGTATTGCCTAACAACCATTCATTTGCAGTACCAGTGGTACTGAAAAAGGTGATGAAGCAGTCCTCACACTTAACGGCCATCTCAGCGTCCGCACAGTCAATGTGATTATGATGTGGGAGTTTGGCAGCTGGTGCCCATTTCCCAAAGTCGATAGGAAAGCCAGGGGCAAGTTGCACTCACCGGATGTCTAGTTTGACAATCATGGGTGGTTCCCTTAACAGCCATAGCAAAAAAAGCTCATTAGGTCAGGTGCTTAATGACCACTTAAAGATGATTTTTTTTCAGTCTCTATTGGGGTCATAAATCAAGGACTATCTATAGTGGCAGAGGCCACCATGTGCTTTTGAGGTGTTACTACATTTTATTACAATTTTATTGTTCTGTGATTTTGGATTAGAGTGTTGGTGTTCTTGTTTGATACTGTTGGCTCTTACGGGCATGCCACTTATTAATGAATGAATGAATGAATGAATGAATGAATGAATGAATGAATGAATGAATGAGTCAACTCATAAAATATTTCCATGGTCTTTTTAGAGTTGCCAACAGAAAGCGAGCGGGGGAGCAGTGCAGAATGAATGTTTGAGGGAGGAAGTCAACCTGGACGTGTCTTTGCTTTCCATTCCGCAGTCGTGTACTAACGGTGGTCCTCTCCCTTCCTTCTCTCTCACAGGCCTGCCCAGCTGGCACTGCCCCCTTCAGGGCCATGCAGTGCGCTCTCTACAACAGCAGGCCCATCCTAGGGGGGCAGGCCCATTACCAGTGGGTCCCCTTTCACGGAGGTGAGAGCATTGGGGAGGAGAGCCAGGCCCTCAAGGCCACTGGGGTGGGGGGCTTGGCCGTGGGTTCCTTTTCAGCTTCACTTTTGTAAGTGCTGGGCCTGATTGTGGAGACCAGCTTTTTCCAGCTCCAAAGTCAAGGCAAGGGCCATCCTGAGAGGAGGGAGCTTCATGGCTTGGAGTCCTATGCTGGGGGGTGTACCTAAAGACCCCCCTCTATAAACAATGACTGGCAGACACAAATATTTCCCCCTTTTCAAGAAAAAAGCCTCAGCGCATCATTATGAGATTAAAAGGTGTTACCGATCCACTGGAAGAGATTTCCTTGGGTCTCCATGAAGAGCGTGACTGGAGGCTTCCCTCAGAGGGGAAACCCCCGGGAGGAGGCAGAGGGGAAACAGATTGATAGCCAGTGAATTGAGCAGGAGGAGTTAAACTTTCTGCTCTTGCAAATGGCCACTGAACTTCATTATCTAGTGATCCAAATGTGCAGGGGGGCTGGCCCCCCCTAAAAGATTGTTTAGGCAAGGCTATCCCCAGCTGAGCGTGGGTTTTGTGTCTTATTTTTGTGGTTTATGACATTGGATCCAATTCAAATCCTACACAGCTTAGAATAAAGTATCAGCCAGTGGTTTCTCCTGTAAGACCCTAGTGGCATCAGTTGATGGAGCTTCAGAGCCTTGTGAAGCTGGGGAAGGCAGGGAAGAAACCCACCCACCCTTGCCACACTCGGCCCTTTTCGAGAAGCTGCCTTTTGGGAAACGGAGAAGACCAGGGAGAGGAGGGAGGGATTCAGCCCGTATCTTCTGCCTTTTTCTCCTGTTTGGTTCATCCTCTGCTCTGATTGCAAACCGGATGTGGGACGCAATTTATTGGGACAAGCGTGGAAAGTCGGTGTGATGTCTGACTGGCTCAGCAGGGTTACAAACCCCACCAGAGCTGCGTTGTGAGGATGGGCGCAAGTAGTGTAGCAGAGCATTAATGGTGCCCAGACAGAACTGAAGTGCCAAAGTGGCCCCAGAAATCAGGGCTCTGCTGGGAACTCTAGATATGTGTGTGTTGTGCGCTTCGCATACACACCATTGCCTGGATGGGAATTTGCTGAAAGGGGAGAGTGTGTTTTAAAATATTTCCTTCCACCCGAGGGGAAAGTGAGCCGGGATCCCCAACTGTGGGCTGCCCAGGGCCGGAGGAAAGTCAGTTGCGTGGGGGGAGAGTGTGCAATCTGGCCAACCTCCTGGAGCAAAGGCAGCGAGAGGGACTGAAGAACTTCAACCCTGGTCCAGTGCTGTGTGACCTTCAGGCCAACCCCCCCAGTCAAATGATGGGGCATTTTTTTATACCACTGCCTGGTTCTCATGCCCCCTCTGCCTCCTTTGCCCCCCCCAGCTGCCAACCTCTGCGACCTTAACTGCCTGGCGATTGGGCATAATTTTTACTACAGCTTTGGCCGAGTCCTGGATGGAACCCCCTGCAGCCCAGCATCGCCAGAACTCTGCATCAGTGGGCGGTGCTTGGTGAGTCAGCCGGCATCATCGGGTGTGATGGGTTCTGCCTGTGAGCGGGAGGGGTGTGATGGAAGCAGTGTCAGAGACTTTCCCAGAAAGCACATTCTGGAGGGGTGGAGGGGGGGGGGGGGCTGAGACAAGCAGCAGCCCAGCCCAGAGCTGAATGGGGGCAGAGGAAGAGAGTTAGGAAAGCCCTGCCCAGAAACAGCCCAGGGCGTATCTGTTTGGGCAGGAGTGCGATTCAACCGGTATAACAACCGGTTCGGTGAGTGCGTGCTTTGCATGCGCACACACCATGCTCTGCGCGCATGCTCCACGTTTAAAGTAGCTAATACTTACCTTCAACTGCAGCTGAAGAAAACAGCTGAGGTGCGGCAGATCGCTCTGCCGTACGAATCAGCTGTGCTCTAACAAAAAGACACAAAGCCCAGGAAAGAGTAGGGGCAGGCAGGCAGGCAGGCCCACATGCTTGTTGGAGGGAACCGGTTCGGAGCCAGCTGATCATTGCAAGAAGGGGTTTGGCTGAACGGGTCCAAACCGGGAGAGTCCCACCCCTGGGCAGGGACAGTAAAAGTTACAATAAAATGGTTCCGCCCCAGGTGCCTGATGGACCCAGATAGGTTCCTGATGAAGCTTGGGCCGTTTCCTGAGATTCGCACACACGACTCGGTGGGGGACTTAGTGGCCACCTGGGATAGATTGGCTGCCGGGGCCCTTGACCAGGTCGTGCCCTTGCGGCCTCTGACCCGGTGCCGATCCCAATTGGCTCCTTGGTTTTCCGAGGAGCTGAGGGAGATGAAGCGCCGGAAAAGACGCCTAGAGAGTGGTTGGAGGACCAGCCACTCTGGATCTGATTGAACACTTTTACGATCCCATATTAGGGCTCTTATTGCGTCCGCACCCTTATTGCGTCCGCAGAAAATCACCCGGCCGCCCTGTTTAGGGTGACCCGCTCCCTTTTGGAGGTGGGACCGCGGGAGGATCCCTTACAAGGACGGGCCGAGGATTTTTCTAGATATCTGCAGGACAAAATCACTCAGATCCGGGATGGGCTGGACTCTGACTGGGCATCTCTGGGTGGGAGGGCGAGGGCGGATTCTGGTGAGGTCATTTGGGTTGAGTTCGATCCTGTGACCCTGGAAGACATGGACAGGATACTGGGTGGGCTTAATGCTGGTTTTGGCCACTCGGGAGGTGACACGAAGTTGGTTCCAGGGGATTATTAACGCTTCCTTGAGAGAGGGGCTTTTACCTGCTGCCTTGAAAGAGTAGGTGGTGAGGCCCCTCCTCAAGAAACCGTCCCTGGATCCAACATTATTGTCGAGTTACCGTCCGGTCTCCAACCTTCGCTTTATGGCAAAGGTTGTTGAGAGAGTGGTGGCACGACAGCTCCCTCAGCACCTGGATGAAGCGGTATATCTAGATCCTCTCCAATCAGGTTTCAGGCCCGGGCACAACACGGAGATGGCGTTGGTCGCATTGGTGGATGATCTCTGGAAGGCCAGAGACAGGGGTTGTTTTTCTGTCCTGGTCCTGTTAGATCTCTCAGCGGCTTTTGATACTGTCGACCACAGTATCTTATTGTGCGGTTGGAGGGATTGGGAGAGGGAGGCACCGTGTTACGGTGGTTCTCCTCCTTCCTCTCCGACCACTCGCAATTTGTATTGGCAGGGGGGCAGAGGTCAACCCCGAGATCCTTGTTTTCTGGGGTGCCTCAGGGGTCTGTGCTCTCACCCCTGCTGTTCAACATTTATGTGAAGCCTCTGGGTGAGATCATCTGTGGCTTTGGGGTAGAGTTCCCTCAGTACGCTGATGACACTCAGCTGTACATTTCTACCCTGGGCCACCCCGACGAAACCGTTGAAGTGATGACCCGGTGGCTGGAAGCCATGTGCAGTTGGATGGGTCTTAACAGGCTTTGGCTCAACCCGACCAAAACCGAGTGGCTGTGGTTTCCTGCACCCAGATACAGCCAGCTCACTTCATCGTTGGCCATGGGGGGAGAAATTTTGATCCCCACGGAGAGGGCGCGCAATCTGGGTGTCCTCCTGGATGTACGGCTGTCGTTAGAAGAGCACATAGCAGCCACCGCCAGGGGGGCTTTTTGTCAGGTCTGTCGGATCTACCAGTTGCGGCCCTTTCTGGATCGGGGCGCTCTTCGCACAGTCACTTCTGCTCTCGTTACCTCCCACTTAGACTATTGTAATGCACTCTACATGGGGCTCCCCTTGAAGAGGCTTCAGCTGGTGCAAAATGCGGCCGCACGGGTGATCTTGGGGGCTCCTCGGAGCTCCCATGTTACACCACTCCTGCGCGAGCTGCATTGGCTTCCAGTGGCCTTCCAGGTGCGATTCAAGTTGTTGGTGGTCACCTTTAAAGCGCTCCATGGCTTGGGACCCGGGTACTTACAGGACCGTCTGCTGCCACCATTGGCCAGTGTGCTCCCACAGGGTGGGCCTCCTTGGGGTGCCATCAGCTGGACGATGCCGGCTGGCGGCCCCGAGGGTGCAGGCCTTCTCTGCGGGGGCACCCTCCCTCTGGAATGAATTACCCCCGGAGATGCTGGCCATCACTGACCTGCAGACCTTCCGGCGCGCATTAAAGACCCACCTTTTCCAACAGGCCGGTCTTATTTATTTATTTATTTATTTTGACATTTATATACCGCCCTTCTCCCGAAGGACTCAGGGCGGTGTACAGCCAAATCTACCCCAATCCATACACAAGTTAAAATGCAATTAAATAATAGGCTGTTAAAGTTAAAAAACCAACCCTCCCCCTGGACATATAAAACCCCAAATTAAAATCCAAATTAAGAGGAGACAATTAAAACTCGTGTCAGCCCAGGCCAGCCTGCTCAAAGAGTCAGGTTTTAAGCACACGCCTGAAGGCCCTCAGGTCCGTGCTGGTACGTATCTCAGGTGGCAGACTATTCTAGAGGGCAGGGGCCCCCACAGAGAAGGCCCTACTCCTGGGGGCCGCCAGACGACACATAGAGGCCGACGCACCCGGAGAAGGCCCTTCCTGTGGGAACGCACTGGTCTGTTGGAGATCACCGGCAGAATGCGGTCCTGCAGGTAACCTGGCCCAATGCCATGGATCGCTTTAAAGGTCATAACTAGAACCTTAAAGCGAACCCAGAAAGCTACCGGCAACCAATGCAGCTCGCGCAGGAGGCGCGTCACATGGGAGCTACGCGACGCCCCCATGATCACCCGCGCAGCCGCATTTTGCACCAGTTGGAGTCTCCGGGTGCTCCCCGCAGGGAGCCCCATGTAGAGAGCATTACAGTAATCCAGGCGAGACGTGACAAGGGCATGAGTGACCGTGCGCAGGGCGTCCCGATCCAGGAAGGGCCGCAACTGGTAAATCAGGCGAACCTGATAAAACGCCCCCCTGGAGACGGCTGCAATATGATGTTCTAAAGATAGCTGTGCATCCAAGAGGACACCCAAGTTGCGAGCCCTCCCTGTAGGGGGCAGAATCTCACCCCCAATAGCCAGCTCGGCCCTGGCCTAGTATTAATTACTAGGGTTTTAAATTTTGGAAATTTTTAACTTTTTTACCCTTTTTACTCTGCTTTTCTAATATTATTCCAGCCACTAGTTTCATTTCTTTTAAATCTCTTTTAAATTTTTTACTATTTATGTTGTTTTTATCTTGGCTGTACACCGCCCCGAGTCCCTTTTTTGGGAGAGGGGGCGGTATAAAAGTGTAATAAATAAATAATAAATAATAATAATAAATAAATAAATACTCTGGCAAGAGGCAGTCCATTTGGTGTGAATAAATAAAGAACTAACTTTGGCTGGATTGTTCAATGTCATTCTTGGGCTGGCCCTGGCCCTCCCCTCTTTTGGCCAGTGGAAGGACAGGTGGCCCAGATCCTCCCATTCTCGGCCCCCATATTCCAAGCAGAGCAAGATAAAAACACAAAGCTCCATACAAGCGAGGTGTATCACAAACCGAGGAGGGGCTGCAGCAACAGCAGCCTCTGTGTTGACCAGGCGACTAAAGGAAAGCCGCAGGTGTCGCTATTTTCTAGAGGAGCAGAACTCAGGAGGAAGAGCAGCCCACCCGCAAAACAAGCCTTTGGCTTTATGGGTGGGGGAGGGGGGAGGAGAAATGCTTACTCTGGGGAGGGTTTCCCTGCCTCATCCCAAGACATCCCTGAGCGGCAGCTCTAGCGGTGAGTGGGGATGTAGGGCAGCCTTGCAGTGGGCTTTCTCCAGCCCCCTATAACAAGTGGCGTCTCTTCCAGGCTCCTCTAATTGCCACCCTTTGTCCAATCCCTCAGAAAGCTGGCTGTGATGGGATCCTGGGCTCCGAGGCACTGGCCGATGCCTGTGGCGTCTGTGGGGGCAGGAACGAGTCCTGCGTCTTCATCCAGGAAGCCTTCCGGGCGGCGATTCCCGCCTCTGGTGATTGAATGTGCTGACGTGGGTGAAGCTTTGGCTTTTGGCGTTTGTCAACCCAGTCCCTTGCCTCTCCTCCCCCTCCCCCTTCCCTCCTCCTCCTCCCCCCTCCCTCCCTCCCCTGCTGCTGCTCTGCTGGCTGGCTGGGGCTGTCCTGAAGGTGGGTTTTGCCCATCTGACATGCAGGGTGACCCGGGTGTCCTCTAAGAGCCCCAACTCTAGGCTTGCGGGCCGAGCACCTGACATTCTCCTTCCAGAGTCTCAGCATTCTTGGCGCACAAGAGTAACACAAAAGCATTCTTAGCAACAGGCAGATGCCCCCGGGCCTGCCGAGGACAAATGCGGTCTGGAGACCAAAAGCAGGACGTAAACGGTTAAGAATAGTATGATGAAGGGAGAGGCGCATTGTGAGTCTGTGAAATTCATCGAAAGAATTCGTATGGAATCAGTCTGGATGAAGCGTATCCAGGCATCACACCTGTCTAAGGACAACACCACTGTGCAAATGACACAGTTGCGGATGTCATACCCAAGTTCTACTGTACCTGTGTTGTCATTGTATCCTCTTGCCGCCTCCCACCTCCTGCGCACTTCACATCCAATCTCAAAGACTCGAGCTGACAAGCGCATACTGGGAAATAGAGTGTGTACCAAACTGGGATGGTGTGGGTGCACAGATGAAAGTGGGGCTCCCGTTTGTGATGCAGAAACGTTGCCGTGAACTCTGACAAGGGGAGAACCAGGGGTGCATTTTGGAAACTGAAGGAAGCCGGGGCGGGGGATGTCCTTGCTTCCTTTGGTGAAGGAAGTGGGTGAGGGAGGAGGCAGAGAAAATGTTGACTGGGCCTCTGGAGCACAATGTTTGTCAGCCAGGGCGAACTGCATGTCGGCACACTTGGCAAAGGACTGGCCCTACATCTAAGCTTGATGAGGGGATTCAGGCTGAACTCTTGCGAGCAGGCGCCAAGGCTGGACATGAGGAGGCAGGCTTCCTTCATGGCCCTGAGAGGAGCTGGGGGGCCAGAAGAGAAAGGAAAGAGGGTGAAGGAAGAGACAGGGCCAGCCTGTGTCCCAGCAGAAAGAGATGGAAAACAGGCCCTTCCTCGGAGCTGCGTTCTTGAATTGGCATGGAGACCCTGGCATGGCCCATGGGGGGGTGTCATCAAAACAGCTGGACATTTTCATGCCACCATTCCTGGCATGTGTGAGGATGAGTCTAGAAGTGGCCGGAATGGCATAACTGGAAGTCAAAAAAAGACTGGGGGAGGGGAGGGTGCCGTCATGAGAACCTGAAAGAAAACTAGGAGCGGGTGACGAAACGAGGGAGGATCAAGAAGGAAACAGTGCTGAACCAGGTTCAGGGAAGTGTAGAGGGAAGAAGCCAGGAGGTCTGCCACAGGCAAACTCACGGGGCTGGGTGGACAGAGGAGAAAAGCCACCTGTGACAGGCAGGAACAGCCTGACCATCTTCGGAGGACAAGAACAGATGGTCTGATGAAAAGCTGAAAGACTGAGATGCTCAGAGAAAATGGAGGGAGAGGAAGGAAGGAAGCTTTGCTATCTCGGTGCAGAACAGGGCAGGAGGGTCCCCAAGAGCAGCCATGGAGGCTTTTCTGTCTCTTGCACAGTAATGGATTTGTAGCTGTGCAGATGCAGATAGATAAATTCCACAAAACATCCATTGCAAAGTACATTTATTGGTTCATCAAGTATCTTCATAACTCATATTTGTGATGAAGTTCTTCTTTAATGACCAATCCTTTGTATATCTGCCTTGCAGGTGAAAGATGGTTATCTGGAGCTTTGATTTATAGCCCCAGTAAAACCAGCCAGAGAACTTGTAAAAATAGCTGGAGAGGCTTCTCTTATTGCCTTTGTGGTGGGACAGAGAAAGAGGGGGGAATTCCTCCCAGCAGCCAAGCAGGCTTTTTGAAGTTGTAAAGGGAGGCAGAGAAACCAGCATTTGTAAAGAGCTACCCCGTGGGCAGCCCGTTTCTATGGTGACGAGGTATTTTAATTACTGACTTCCTGTGGAAGCTTTTGGTTGGCATGGCCAGTGAGATGCAATCCTTGTCTCAGAAGGAAGAAAAAAGGAGCAAATACTCTTCAGTTGCTGAGAATTGCAGCTTCATATGCATTTGAAAAAAAAAATTGTAGGTAGTAACTGGGGAGAAGCAGGACAGATGCGTAAAACCTGGCTCCTCTCTTTGTTTTACAAATTGACTCTTCCCAAGTAGGAGTTGTAATTTGAGACACAGCACTTCTTTCGCTGAGGAGAAAAGGAGGGGGGATTTGCCCCTTCCTGGCTTGATACAAAGACAAAGGAATCCTGCATTTGTGACGAAGGAGGCAAATTTGATAGTCTTTGAAAGCCAGAGCGTAGGATATTTGGAAAGTCTCTTGCATAAAAGGGGGATTCTTGCCCTTCCCTGCAATTCAAATTGAGGCACAGAACTTAGCATTCTACATTCACTCCTGGCTGCACATTACTTTGCTTTATCACAAATCCAAATTAACAATCTTTATTCTGATGGGTTAGGACTTCGTCTTTTACTTTTCTGTCTCTTGCACAGTAATGTAGCTGTGCAGATGCAGATAAATTCCACAAAACATCCATAACAAAGTACATTTATTGGTTCATCAAGTATCCTCATAACTCACATTTGTGACGAAGTTCTTCTTTAATGACCAATCCTTTGTATATTTGCCTTGCAGGTAAAAGGTGGTTATCTCCTAACCCATCTCGTAGTGATAAAAAGAAGCTGCTATGAGTTAGTGAGTCCAGGCAAAAGTGAGGGAAACTCCCCTAACCCATCGAGGGTCAATTTAGTGACCAATCAGGATTACAGATGTGGCCACATGATGTGAACTACATTTCCCAGGATACCTTTAACTACATTTACCATGATGCATTCCCTTAAGGGGACAGCTCATAATTCCTAAGTAACTATCCAATTCCCATAGACTGACTGGGACAGCACAAGGCCCCAGTCCTCCAAAAGGAAATGGGGAGCGGCTGCAAAGGCCAGGGTGGCCCCTTCTGCAACAGCCCTGGGAAGCCACAGAGGGGTCTCCCCAGTGCAGGTCTCGCTTCCCTTGGGCCCCACTCCTCAGACTTCCCTCGCTTCCACCTTTCTCTGACCGGCTCCCCTCCATCTCTCCCGACCAGGTTTCTTTGGGTACAGGAACGTGACCCAGATCCCGGCTGGAGCCAGACAGATCAGGGCGATGGACAACAGCCGCAACTATCTCGGTAGGTCCGCCCTGCCCTTCCTTCCTGGCTGCAGCTCCGGTCAGCCCCAGCGTTTCCTCCTCGGGCCTCTCTCACCACAGCCATGGGGGGGGCGGGGAAATCCCAGCAGGCCTCCTTGGAGGGAGAGTGCCAGCCGGAGGTTAAGGGTGGGCAGGGAGGGAGGGGCAATGGGCACCCAATCCTGCCAAGCCCTTCTTTTGCCCAATTCCACGATGGGGATGCAGAACCTGAAGCCCCAGCCCCCAGGTGCCCCTCCCCAAGATAAGGCTCAGCATGCTAATCAAACAAGCCGCAGCGATAGATTTAATGGCCTCAGGTGAGGACACAACTTAGCGTGCAACCTCAGAGGCTTCATTCACTCTTCTCCTGAGTGTGCGTGCAGGACAGCTTCTGGCTCAGGGAAAATGGCCCCAAGCAGACGAGAGCCGTCAGGGCCCATGGGCATGGGAACGAAATGCCGCCTCCACATTCAGCAGTGCCCGCTTGTGGGTACCTCAGTCCCAGAGAAGGGCCAGACGTGTTGCCTCCCTCTCCTGGCTTTTGCCTCATCAGAGGGCACTGTGGCTGGAGATGCTCTCCCCCCCTCCCCGGCTCCTTGAAAGAGCATAGAATAATTGAGTTGGAAGGGATCTTCAAGGTCTTCTAGACCAACCCCCTGCTACAGCAGGAGACCCTATACCATTTCAGATAAATGATTGTCCAGTAGATAAATGATTGACCAAAGCAGAGGGACGGTGCTTCTTGTGCCTTCTGAAAATCGCCCTCCCTGCATTGGTTTGCTCACATTCTGACCCAAAAAGCCAGCAAGGATCAAAGCCATAAAGAGCAGCCGCCATGGGGCCGCAGCCTCCATATTTTCGGCCGACCAGGGTCTGTGTGCTGTGCCTTGGCACAGCAGCCCAGATGGCTGCTTCTCAAAGCAACCGAGACTTCCAAACTAAAGCCCTCACCCCACCACCACCACCAAGCTCTGCCACCTAGTTCTCTCTCCAGAGCCCCCCAGGCACTCCCAACCCTTCCTGTGCTCTCTCTCTCTATAGCCCTGATGGAAGCAAACCAGCATTATGTTCTCAACGGGGAGTGGGCCGTGGACCAGCCGGGTGCCTTCGAGGCAGCAGGCACCCAGTGGCATTACTCTCGCACGGCTAATGGGCACGAGACCCTGGAGGCAGCTGGACCCACAAGCGAGGATCTATTTATCATGGTGAGAAGGGACCCCTAGCAAAACAGAAATTGGACAGTCACTGTTTTTAGCTCCTTTGAAGAAGGCCACCTCTGGACATTAAATGCTGGGTGGGAGGCACAGGCCACCCAAGGACTCATGGGCCTCACCTAGAGACGGGAAAACGGCACTGGCATCTCCTGTTTCTCTAAATGGCACGGGCAGGGGAGCAGCTTTGCAAGGGCAGGCAGCTGGAGGTATGCCTGGGTCTCTGGGTGCAAGTATGCCTGGGTCTCTGCTAACACCCCCTACCCCCCTACCCCATTGCCAGGTGCTTTTTCAGGAGGAGAGCCTCAGCATAGACTACCAGTACTGGGCGCCAAGGAAGCAGACCCTCCACCATGTGCAGGGGGAGGCCCACGCTCTGCGTCAGCCGCAGGCCAGGAAGGTAGAGGCCCAGCACCCAGAAGAGCCTGCAGACTTTCCTGAAGCCACAACAGCGACACGCCGTTTCACCAAGGCCCAGGAGGTGGCCAAGGAGGCGCCCCAGAAGAAGGTCACCCCAGCACCTCTGAGGACTCCTACCGTACCAGGTAGCTCTGGGGCAGGCGCAGGGGAGAGAGCCCCCAATTATCCAGACCATCCATTTCTGTTTCTCTGGCAGAGGAAGGAAGGGAAGCAATGGACAGGGGAGGCACGACAGATTTCTAGGTGGAACAGCTGCCCCGTGGCCCAGCTTTGGCCCCAAAGGCCCACAGACATACAGTGGCATCCTTTAGCTCAGTGATGCCCACCCCAACTTCCCAAAAGCTACTTTGTTCTTTGTTAATGCTGCTCCTTAGAAACTGAACTGGAAGTCCACTGGAGTGCTCCCGAGAGAGGGGTCAGGCCTTTCTTCAGGGGGGGCTGCAGGGGGCATCAGCTCTCTGGGCCACACTGCCACGTGTTCTTGGGAGAGAGAGTCCTTAGAAAGAGATGCTTGTGAATTGGCAGGCAGATAGCCCTGTGAAGCAGAAAAGCCTTAGCTAGCAAGCTCAGACTCTGAGAGAGAGGAAAAGGGGCCTTGAGATCATCCACTCCCATCCTGCTCAAACAAGCCCTTCACTCAAATCCATCCAGCAAAGGGAAGTCTGTCACACCTTCTACGATCAAACAGCTCCTACCATTAGGAGGCTTGTTCTAAGTTGGGTCAGAAATGGCCTTCCTGCAACTTAAATGCCTGTTGTACACTTCGGGACAGGGAAAAACATGACCCTCACCAAGAACTGTTGGGGATGCTCCTCCTTCCCTTCTCAAGCCACAGCATCCCCAGCTCCTTCAATCCCCCTAGCCAGCTAGGCTTCTGCCCCCACTTCTCTAAACAGGTTCCAGCTTCTCTAAATCCTCAAGGGGGCGGGGTGCCCAGCCTGGGAATCAGGGCTCAAGGGAGGCTGGCTCTGATCCCTCCAGCCAGAGTGTCCACAGCTACCTTCGCCTTTTGCTGGCACCTTTCCAGCTTACCATCCACTAGATTTTGGGCAAGCTGGACTCTCTGCATCTTGTAACTGGATAGAAAATGCCGGTTTCCTTTCTGCTTGCTTGCTTGCTTGCTTTTAGACGGCCACTTCTACAGCACCCCGATAGGAGCCTCTTCAGCCTCTGTTTACAAGAAGAGATGCCCTCCACCCTCCTTCCCCAGGCAGCTGGTCCCACTGTGGAGCGGCTGTTATTAGAAAATTCTTCTTCATGTCCAGGGAGAAGCTGCCTATAACAGACAACCCAAAAGCATCTCAGGGAATTCTTTCTCCCCAGCAAGGGACAGGTGGCTCAACAGGACTGCTGGACATCAGAATCGTTGCCATAGCAACCCTAAACTCAGGCACAGACCCTTGACCGATCAGAGCCATTCCCTCCACACCTTCCACTACCTCTTTGGCTGCTCATGGGCTGACCAGTCAGTCAACTCTTAGCAGGAGACTCTCCCAAATGGTCTTTCAGGCCTTCCAACAGTGCCCATTGTTCCTCTAACGGAGTCCCTGCCCCTTGCCAAAAGAGGGTGCAAAGTAGGGGGATTGGAGCCTGGTGGTCATTGTTGCTTCCAGTCAGGACTGGGAGTAGATTTACCCATTGGATTTTCAGTAGCTCCTCAGTAAAACAAGAGGACAACCAACAGGTGCAATTCCGCCAGGCCCTCACCTGTGACATTGGCACTAAGGAAATAGCTGAGATGTGTAGCCCCCCCTCCCCAACTAGCTGGCATCATCAAAAAGGTTGCAGATCGGAGGAGTGGCAGATTGACCAGAAGCAACGGGGTGGGTCTAGGCCGTTGGAAAAGCATGCTCCCCCCCCCCGCCCCCGTGCAATTTCCCCATGGGCTGCTGCCTTTAATCCAGGAGGAGGCCCAAACGTCCTCTCCAGCAGCAGCAGCAGCAGCTCAGGCCGTCTCTCCCTCCCTCTCTCTCCTGGCCTTGCAGGACCCTGTGGGAAATGCGACCCGCGGAGAGGGAAGTCGCAACGGTTACACCACTATTGCAACAGCGACTTCGGTAGGTAGTCTTTCCCCTTGCCGGGACGGGCTGAGGTAGAGACTGGCTGCGCAGGGGCGAGCTTCTGCAGCGCTCAGCACAGAACTCGGGTCTCCCGTGGCGCCGGCTTCCTTCCCTCAGTCGGTCCACGTTAGGCTCCATTCAGGCTGCATAGAAATCCGCTTGGATGGTCCGGGAAGACGCCCGCGCTCAAAGCGGCTCTCCGGCTCTGCCTCATTGACGTACCGTAGGAGCTGCAGACAGATGGGCCGAGACTCCGGCGGTAGCGCGTTGAGGAGGAACGCGCCGAGTCCTCATCCAGGGACATCCGGCCGCTCGCGGACAAAGGGTGGTGGTGGTGGTGCAGGACGAACCGGGGAATGGGGGAGCAAGGCCGTGGGACAGCGGCACCTTGGCTCCTCTCACCGGCCTATCGGTGGGCGGGCTTCTTCCCTGCAGTCTTCCGAGCACGGGTCCTCTCAAAGCGCTACGTCGGCTCCGAGACACGCTACGACGTCCAGGTGCAGCAGACGTACCGCAACCGTTTCCCTCTGCGCTCGCGCGAGTACATCTGGGTGCCCGACACCTGCGACTGCCCCCACCTGCTGGAGCGGCGTGAGTATCTCTTCATGGCGCGGAACCACGTCAACTTCGAACAGACCCTCAACCGGCTCTTGCTGCAGCCCGACGGCTACGCCAGGCCCTGGTCACCCCGCGAAGACCTGCTGCTTCGCGACGCAGCCCCGCGTTGCCAGCCCAGCCCTCCCGCCTGAGAGCCTCCGCCCGCCCGCTCGCGGAAGGGAGACGCGAGACTCCGCGACTACTCAGCGCGCCACGGACCCCAGTCCGCCCCGCCTGGCACAGCAGCGCAGACGCGGGACTCCGCCGCCGGCGCCCTAGGCTTCTGAGCTGCCCGGGGACGGTGCCGGGGAATCCTGCCGCCGCCGAGGCGCATCTAAGCCGGGCGAGTCCGGGACCTAGCAGACCAGGGTCTGTTGGATCAGCCCCGAGATTGTTCCCCGGAAGAGCCGCCAAGCCGTCCAATGGCCTCTGCCGTTTGGCTCCCAGCTGGACTGGGGGCGTCCCGCCCCCGCCGCCCCGAGGGTAATCTTGCCCTGATCCCCTCGGTCTGAAGGAGAGGCCTTCCTCCGGACACTGACGGAAAGGAGGCGCTCCCACCCCGGCTAGCGATGGTATTTTTTATTTAATAATATTGAAACTCCGCCCCCCAATTTTTTATCCATTTTTCTTTGACAGAGAGGTCTTTTTAACATTGCATGCAATAATTCAACATTATCCAACATCCAGGGTTCCACAAATGAGCAGATTCTGGCATCTCTGCGCTGAAGATGTTACCTTAATAAGCCTGACTGAGTTGGTGACGTTGCGGATGTACAATTTGTCCGTTTTCCTTTGCCGGCACCACATGACCCCATTACGTGTCAGGCTAAGGGATCGCCCTGGTGTTTCCCCCGTCACTATGGAAGCCACCTGGAGTAACTTACTTTGCACGCCGTTTACATTCCAACTCGGTATGCTTAACTTTCAGATGCAGATAATTTAAGTTTAAAATAAATGTATACATAAACCATAAGTAAGAAACCAGCTTAAATGTTAGTATTAAAGATCTATAAATTTATGACACAAATAAATAGGTACTCAAACCAACGACTTAAAAACATAAGCCTAAAACTGATTGTTACCTTGTTGGATAATGAAATGTTTGCAGAAAAAAAAGAATAGAGAGCACCAAAAACCCTGAAGTTCAACCCTGAACTACAAATATTCTCTTGTATTTATAAGCCTAAAATTTATAAAGACTAATAAAAAAATAGAAAATAAATTACAAACCAATTTGCAAAAACACTGATTCCGTGGAGATCAAGTTCAGCATCTCAACATCCCACCTCCTACTCGCACTTGCAGCAAAGCCCGGCAGGGGGCGACGGAAGCCAACCCAGACTTGAGAAAGGAAATCCACGTTGTATGTAAAGAAAGCACAGAATAAACTCCCGCAACCACCAAGTATCGAAGCAGGACTATCCTCCCTTACAAGCGACAAAACCATTCCAAATAGTCTGTTTACAGAAAAGGGGAACTACATCACGGTGACCCTAGTCTAGAGCTATAATCATCGGGGCAGATACGCTTGCTGTGAGAACGTCCAACGCTCCCAGGATGACAAAGTGGGGGAGGGGCAAAACCTGGCAGACCAGGGGAGCCAGGAAGGTCATTCCTCGTTTGGTTGCGGTGGGTGTGTGTGTGTGTGTGGGGGGAGATTCCAAACCGCCCTAAAAGAATCCCAGTCAGAACACAAAGGTCAGGCCAGGAGTTGCTCTGGAAAGGGCCCCAGAGCGGGGCAGAGACCCCTTTCAAAAACAGGAGGTGGGCAAAGCCCAAAGGAGCAGCTGCACAAACCCTCCAATGAGCCCCTGGAAGGGTCAGAGCGAATCACAGAAAACTCTGCCTGGAATAGGCGATCTGACTGGTTCTGTCAGGCTAGGCTCTCTGCTAAGGCATCTGGATGGAAGAGTATAATAACCTCATTCATCCTGACAGATCTGGAAAGCTGCCAAATGGCCTGCGATATAATCTGCATTATGTCATTATATGTTTTTGATTTTACTGTGAGTTGGTTGAACAGTCTGCCATCCTGCACTGTAGGTTGACTAGGTGGCCATATAAATTGTCTAAGTAAAGTGATCAGCCACATTGCTAAAACCAAACGAATTCCTGGGGGCAGATGGCACCTCCCCAATTGTAGCAATTTATTTATTTATTTATTTATTTATTTATTTATTTGTTTGTTTAAACTTCTATACCGCCCCCTCTCCCAAAAAAGGGACTCGGGGCGGTGTACAGCCTACTAAAACATACAAGATATACAATAAATACAATTAAAAATAAATTAAATAATTTAATCCGGCTGTCTAATTCAGATTCAATTTAAAAGTTAAAAACTAAAAACCCCAATTAAAATTTAATTAAAAACCTGAAACACAGTTACTGGGCCAGGCCGGCCTGATTAAAAAATAAAGTTTTCACCGCGCGCCGGAAGGTCAGGATATCCGTCATAGACCGTATCTCCGGGGGAAGATCATTCCATAGGGAGGGAGCCCCCACAGAGAAAGCCCGAACTCTCGGGGCCGTCAGCCGACAACGGCCAGACGGTGGTACCCCAAGCAGGGCAACCCTGTGGGAGCGTACTGGGCGGCGGGAGGTTGACGATGGCAGTAGGCGGTCCCGTAAGTACCCAGGTCCCGAGCCATGGAGCGCTTTAAATACCATCAGTACCACCTTGAATCGAATCCGGTAGGCCACAGGAAGCCAGTGCAGCCTGCGAAGCAGCGGTGTAACGTGGGAGCTCCGAGGGGCACCCACAATCACTCGCGCGGCTGCATTCTGGACCAGCTGTAACCTCCGGAGACTCTTCAAGGGGAGCCCCATGTAGAGAGCATTGCAATAATCCAGGCGGGAAGTGACGAGGGCGGACGTGACTGTGCGAAGTGCGCCCAGATCCAGAAAGGGCCGCAACTGGTAAATCAGACGTATCTGATAAAAAGCCCCCCTGGCGACGGCTGCAATATGCTCTTCCAAAGACAGCCGTACATCCAGGAGGACACCCAGATTGCGCGCCCTTTCCACGGGGGTCAAAACCTCTCCCCCCACGGCCAGCGAAGGAACCAGCTGGCTGTATCTGGGCGCAGGAAACCACAGCCACTCGGTTTTAGTCGGGTTGAGCCGGAGCCTGTTACGACCCATCCAACTCCGCACGGCCTCCAGGCACCGGGACATTACTTCGACAGCTTCGTTGGGGTGGCCCGGGGTGGAGATGTACAGCTGAGTATCATCAGCGTACTGATGGAACTCCACCCCGAAGCCACGGATGATCTCACCCAGCGGCTTCACATAAATGTTGAACAGCAGGGGCGAGAGCACCGACCCCTGAGGAACCCCACATAGTAGGGGCCTCGGGGCCGACCTCTGCCCCCCTGTCAACACAAATTGCGAACGGTCGGAGAGGAAGGAGGTGAACCACCGTAACACGGTGCCCCCCACTCCCAACCCCTCCAACCGCCGCAATAAGATACTGTGGTCGACAGTATCAAAAGCCGCTGAGAGATCTAATAGGACCAGGACAGAGGAACAACCCCTGTCCCGAGCCCTCCAGAGATCATCAACCAACGCGACCAGAGCCGTCTCCGTGCTGTGCCCGGGCCTGAAACCCGATTGGAGGGGGTCAAGATAACTCGCTTCATCCAGGCACTGCGGGAGCTGACGTGCCACCACACTCTCAACAACCTTCGCAACAAAACGAAGGTTGGAGACGGGACGATAATTAGATAACAGTGCTGGGTCCAGGGACGGTTTCTTGAGGAGGGGCCGCACCACCGCCTCTTTCAAGGCAGCAGGTAGCAGCCCCTCTCTCAAGGAAGCGTTTATAATACCCTGGAACCAGCCTCGTGTCACCTCCCGAGTGGCCAAAACCAGCCAGGAGGGACACGGGTCCAACAAACAGGTGGTGGCATTAAGCCCCCCCAGTATCCTGTCCACATCCTCTAAAGTAACAGGGTCGAACTCAACCCAACCAACTCCACCGATATCCACCCCCACCCCCCACACCCGGAGATGGCCAGTCGGAGTCCAGTTCGCTCCGGATCTGAGCGATTTTGTCCTGCAGAAACCTAGAAAACTCCTCAGCCCGTCCCTGTAAGGGGTCCTCCCGCGCTCCCACCTCCAGGAGGGAGCGGGTCACCCTAAACAGGGCGGCTGGGCGGTTTTCCGCGGACGCGATAAGGGTGGAGAGGTAAGACCTCCTTGCCATCCTTATTGCCACTAGATACGTCTTAATATAAGAACGCAGTAGTGTTCGGTCAGACCCAGAGCGGCTGGACCTCCAACTGCTCTCTAGGCGTCTTTTCCGGCGCTTCATTTCCCTTAGCTCCTCAGAAAACCAGGGAGCCAGATGGGATCGGCACCGGGTCAGAGGCCGCAAGGGCACGACTCAGTCAAGGGCCCCAGCAGCCACCCTATCCCAGGTGGCGACCAAGCCCTCAACCGAGTCGTGTGAATGAGCTTCGGGAAATGGCCCAAGCTCCGTCAGGAACCTATCAGGGTCCATCAGGCGCCTGGGGCGGTACCATTTTAATGGCCCCGCCTCCCTGCGGTCAGGGGGCGCAGAACGGAAGTCGAGCTTCAGGAGCGAGTGATCCGTCCATGACAGGAGTTCCACAACTATATCCCCTATACCCAGATCACTCTGCCACTGATCAGAGACAAAAACCAAATCCAAGGTGTGACCTCCCACGTGAGTAGGGTCCCGAATTAACTGGGTCAGGCCCATGGCCGTCATGGAAGCCATGAACTCCTGGGCAATCCCCGAGGTACCGCCGGCAGATGGCAGGTTGAAATCCCCCATGACCATAAGCCTGGGGGTCCCAACCGCCACGCCAGCTATAACCTCAAGGAGCTCAAGCAGGGCCGCTGCCGCATAGCAGGGAGCCAGGTATGCGACCAGCAAGCCCACCTGAACCGTGGAACCGAACTTCACGAAAAGGAGCTCACACCCGGTCGTCTGAGATACAGTGGCCTCCCTCGGACACAGATCTTCCTTAATAACTACCGCGACCCCCCCTCCCCTCCCCTGGGCCCTCGGCCGATGAAAGACCCGAAACCCGGCTGGGCACATCTCCACCAGAGGGACTCCCCCCTCTTGGCCCAGCCAGGTCTCGGTAACTCCCACCAGGTCCGCGCCCCCCTCACAGATCAAATCATGGATGAGGGGGGCTTTATTAACGACAGACCTGGCGTTACACAACATCAGCCGAAGGCCCAGGGCCCGATTGCTCAAACCCCCTGGGGAATGGGAGATGACAAGGGGGTCGGAGCGCGCCACAGCAAGTAAACAGCGGGGGCGCGCTCCCAACACAGAATGTGGCCCCCTACAACCGCCAAATCTGCCCCTCCCGCTCACCGTATCAATCGATTTAATTCCACCCTCCCCAATGACCCCCCCCCCATCCTTAATACAGTCCTGTCCGGATTATGACTCTCCCGGCCACGCTCAACCCCCGGCCTGGTCCCAGCCTCCGGCGAGTTGTCCCCCAACACCCACCCGGACCTACCTAACCCCCTTAAAAACCTAACTAAAAATTTAATCAAACACCCCCCCCTCCCACGTTTCTTAAAAGCCCACCATCTCTCTGGATTCCATAATCCGTCCTTGAGATGGGCCCTCGAGAGAGTAGAGGGCCATTCCCGAGACAGGGGGACATGTCTCAGGGCCCATAGATCACTCATAGAATAAGATGTCCCGGGCTGGGTCTTCTCTTTTCGTTGGCCAATTCCAAGTCCAAGCCGCCCCTGCCGCCTCCAAACGGGTGAAAATCGTGAGGGCAATCCTCCATCCTCGGCTCCAGCTATAGGGGCAGCTCTCCGGCCCCAGCTCCGGCAACAGCCACAGTCCACCAGTCGTCCCGGCTCCAACTGTGGCGGCCATTTTCCGGCCTCAACTCCAGCCGCCCGGACCACGGGGATGACTCTAACTTCAGCTGGGGCCCTTACAATGGCCCCAGCCCCAGCTCCAGCGGCAGTCCTCCAGCCGCCACAGCGACAGTCCTCCGGCCGCCCCGGCAGCTGTCCCTCAAGTCCAGTTCCAGCCGCCCGAAACGCAGCGGCAAATCTAATTTCAGCTGGGGCCTTTACAACGGGGGCTGCCCGTCCCCCCCCCGGGTCCCCACACCACCCCTGCCACCGGCGGGGAGGACCCAAAGGGGGGGGAACTCCAAGCCCCCTCCAGATCGCCAAACGCCATCTCCTGAGGCGCCAGCCGACAGCCACTGGGCGCAGCGCCAGACCTGCCAAGCCATAGCCCGGACACTGCCCCCCCCCCTACGGGTCCTCTCACCACCCCTGCCACAGGTGGGAGGGACCCGGGGGAGGGGAAACCCAACGGGCCGCCAAACGCCAGGTCATCAGGCGCCAGGCTCGAGCTGATGAAATTGTTAGAATTGCTGGAGGCCAACATAGAGGTGGAACATAGGCCACCAAACGCTGAGCCGCCAAACGCCAAGCCGCCAGGTGGCAAACGCAGTCCACTGGGCACAGCGCCAGCCGCCAAACGCCGAGCGGTCCGGCGGCGAATACAATCCGCTGGACGCAGCGCCGGACCCGTCACGTCATGGTCCGAACGCTGCCCATCCCCCCACGGGTCCCCTCTCCACCCCTGCCACAGGTGGGGAGGACCCAGGGGGGGGGAACTCAACACCCCGTTCGGATATCGCGGAGGAGCTCTTCCAGCTGACCTCCGGTCGCCATCTTAACTCTCTCTTAACATCCCCGGCTGCATCAATAGGTCAAACCAGAACCAAAAGAGGCCCCTGTGTTTCAGCATGGGTCAGTCCTGTGCACCACATTTTAGGAAGGATATTGGAAAAGGTGGGGGGTGTCTTTCCAGGGGAGAGCAAGAAAGATGAAATGGGGCCCAAAGAGCAGCGATTGGGGGCTTTGGGTGTGTTTAACCTGTGGGATGCATGGAGGAGGCTGAATGCAGGGACCGGCTTCATGGGAACTGGAGGGCCTTCAGTTGGGGGTTCCAGGAATGACACCAGGAACAACCAAGGTCGCTCCCACTCTATGGATCTGAGAAAGGAACCCCCCCCCGGCCCTCGTGTCTCAGGGCCAATGTTGCCAGAACAGGGATGCTCAGGTGTACCCTCCAAGGAGGTTGATCTCTGCCCTGGGGATCTGTTCAGAAGGGAGGCGGCAGCACCCCTGACTATGCCTGGCACCCCCAGGTGTTGAACCTGCGCACAGAGGCCATGCCATGGATGGGGAGTGGGCAGGGGAGCCGGTGGCCCAGTTCCTGGCACGTCTCCTTGTAGGGGTCCAAAATCACCATGTTTGGGACCTCAGCGTTCCCCCGCCTCTCTGCCAGCAGATAGATGCGTCCATTGGCTGAGCTGCATCCTTCAAAGAACTTCTGAGCCAGGCCATCGTCCTCCACAGGGGTCCACTCGTCAGTGTAGACGTCGAAGCGGAAGGCCCCCCCTCCAAAAGTGTAGAGGGCCCCATTCAAGGCTGCCACACAGAGGTCATACCTGAAGGAAAGAGAAGCAGGGCAGGGGGGGATGGAGCCACCCTGCTCCCTGGAGCGACCTGGATCCGCTGTTGGAGCTCCCCTGCTCCACAGAGAGCTCCCCACATAGCCTGAGTTGCCAGCAGCCCAACAGCTCAGTCCTGTTGAGAAGCTGTATTGGGATGCTCCACATCTGGGGTGGCCCTTCAAACGGTAGCCTCGTCTATCTGAACCTGGCACAAGTAAGGAATCTCTCCCCAAAACAGCACATCAGATAAAGGGCAGAAATGGCCCCCAGCTCCCCCTTTTGCCCTGACCTCTCCTTTGGCCACACAAGACACGAGGGAACTTCTAAGTCCTCCACTCTCTGCAGCCCACCCCCCCCCCTTCCCCAAAGGGAAAGCCAGCACCGCCTCACCTTGGCAGTGGTGAGAAAGAAACAACATCCCACATGTCCGTCTCTATGTCCAGCCGCTGAACTGCCCGGCAGACATCCCCGTTCTCATCCAGGCCACAGACGACATAGATCCGCGTCCCCACACCGGTGGCTCCAGCCCGTTCCACAGGGTGGATCAGGGGGCGGGTGGGCTTCCAGGAGGAGTCCGCCAGGGCGAGGCACTCGACGCTGGGGGTGATGCCCTCCAGGGTGCTCCCCCCCATTACATACAGGTGGAAGCCAACCCCCACTGCGCAGTGGCTATCGCGAGCCTCCTTCATGGCCGGCCCCTCCAGCCAGCTGTCTTCCCAGCTGTTGTAGATCCACACCCAATCCACGGGGGCCCAGAAAAACTCCTCCCGGAAGTTCCCTCCCGTGACGAAGAGGAGGTTGCCTGCAGAAAGAGCACAGGGAAAGGAGGCTCTGTGCCCGGAGAAGCGGTTGGGAAAAGGAAAGGCTTGGGGGTTGCTCCCTCCTGGCAGAGAGGCGGATCCCTGCCTTCCCCAGGACCGCAGCACCAGCATGGCACCAGGCAGGTTCACAGCAGCGCCCTGTTGAGCATCCCAAAGTGGGGCAGGTTGACTGCCACCCACCGAGGGGGAGGCGGGGAGCCCTGCCTGGAGCCAAAGGTCCAAGGTGAGCCCCAGTGGCAGCTGTCGCCCAAGAACAGGTGTCTCAAGGTAGGCTGCCTCAGAACAATCCGTTCCCTATTTGGCCACGACACCTAATGGCCCCCCAAAGGGCTTCAAAATCACTCACTCTGGCAATAAAGGGGGCATCTCCCCCCTGAATTGCCCAGGCCCCACCCTGGCCAGCCACGTGGTGCTCAGAAGTGAGGGGGGGGGGCTCCCTGCCATCCAGAAGCAGAGCAACTGCCCGGAGTGCATCCAGAAGACTCTCACCTGTGCACTTCCTAGCTTCCAGCCCATCAGGACTTGGAGCTGAGCCCCAGATTCAAATCCCAGCTCTCCCTTCCTTCCATTTCCACCCTGGGCATTGGGAAGGGAGGCCAAAGGCCCAGCAACCACAAAGCGAGGAACTGGCCCTAAGGCAGAGAGCCGAAGAGCCTTTCCAATGACCTGGTAAGGGGGCTTCTAGAGAGTAGAGCAAGCCAGGAGCTGCTTTAGCAATTACTCTCCCCCCTCTCCTGTTATGGGGCTGCAGCCCTGAGCCCAGCCCCTCCCACTCCCCCACCGTGAGGGAAGGAGCATTACCCACGGCAGCCACAGCATACTGGGTGAGGTTTCTACGCTTGAGTGGCGAGCAGGCCTGCCATGCTCCCGTCTTGGGCAGGAAGTGGAAGAGCTCCTGCTGCTCTTGGTCACGTTTCCCGGCCATCACAAAGAGAGTCTCATAGCTCCGGCTCGCGCAGGGGGCCTGGGCAGCGTCCTGCCAGTTGGGGGGTGGGAAGCGGTCCAGCTCTTTCAGCAGCTGAGCCGGAGCGTCCATCCCAGGGTGCTGGCTGCGCTTCACCAGGAGGCCAAGGAAAGGCAGGCTGAGGAAGGGCACCCGCACTAGGCCCATGAGCTCCAGGAAATCCTTGGCCCGCCCGGGCAGGTCGGCCACTACCCACTGCATCACCGTGTCAAAGACCACGTCCTCGCAAGCCACAAAGAGCTCGTCACTCTGCAGTAGCTCCACCAGAGCCTCCTTGGGCAACTCCTCAACCTCGCCATGGGTCACCACGTCGGCCCAGTGGCTGAGGGCCACATTGAGGGCAGCAGAGCCGAGTGCCACACAGGCAAAGTGCTCTGCGTAGGCCCTGAGGCTCAGGCAGTTGGAGACATGCAGCTCCCTTTCCAGAAAGGTCTCACAGCGCCTCTTGGCAGCCTCCAGCCGCAGGAAGTCGGCCGTCTGCAGAAGGCTGGTGACATTGCCAGGGGTGATGCCAAGGCTGCCTGTCTGAGTGAAGTCTAGAAGTGCCTGGAAGGGCTCTGCCTCAAGCCCCTGGATCCGGATGTGCCGCTCTGTGCGCTCCCGGGTGCCGCCAAAGAACATGGCCTCAAAATAGCTGCTGTGGCAGGCCAGGGCCCACCGGTTGACCAGGAAGCACTTTCCTCCCACTTCCAGGACTGCATCACTCTCAGGGTTGGCCTGAACTGCTGCATACGGGGACGGATCCATGGCGTCTGGCTGACTCGAGAAGTCCAACCCAGAATAAAACACCCCCCTGTCCTGTGACCTTGGCTCCCATTCAAGCCCTGGTGATGGGCCAGCAGAGCAGGTGCTAGGCCCAATATAGACACAACTCCAATCCTAAAAATAGAGGCCAGGCTCCTTTACCCAGGGACTCATGTCACAACCCCTCATGCCCACTTGCTGCCTAGTGGCAAACTTGTTTGCCTGTCCACCTGGAGCAAGCACGACTGTTTCCATACAAGAGGAGAAGGAACACCAATCCTGAGGTTAGAAATAGTGACACAAGGTAACTAGTGGGAAGGCGGTTTGGTTTGGGGGTGAAGGTGCAGGCCAAGAAACCATCAGTTCCAGTCCTGCCTTAGGCATCAGCACCGGCTGGATGATTTTGTACCAAACTCTCTCTCTCTCTCTCTCTGATTGCACAGCCCAGGGCTGTTATGAGGAAAAGAGGAGGCAGGAGTATTAAGAATGTTTGCCACCTCGAGTTGCATAATACAACAGTCGGATGAAATGTTAGTAATTGCTCAGCTGCCCAAGTCTTTGGCCCTTACCCTTGCAATAAGTGGCATTTCAAGAGACTTAACTCTAACGGGATGGGGCTACACTGTGCCTGGGAGGCTGCATGTTCCTTTGGTGAAACAAGTCAGCCATGGGTAAATCAAACTTTCCCTCCTTGGCCCAAAGAACCATCTTTGACTAAGACTGACTGGCATTTGTGTTATCTTCCTTTTTAACACCCTTATCTTTTGAGATTCAGACTACTTGGTGTTATAAGTTTGCCCTCCATTATAAGATTCCTAACATTAGGGATCTGTTATGTAGCACTGGAGCAGTCAGCGACCTGCAGACCCTATAGGAGCCTACAGGGGATTTTAAAGACTTCTTTAGCACCTCGCTTTCACTCTCATTCATACTGCACACCTTTCATGTTATTGGTCAGTGACAAAAGATGGTAAGAAGCCCCCTTAGAGGGCCGGGATGAACCTCAATGGAAATTGGAAGATTTTTCTTCCCTCAGTTTTTTTTTTTACTTAACAAAGTCATCCATTTTAGTGATTGTCCATCAAATAGTCTGCTTAATCCTCAACATGTTCTTCATTATGACAATATGGTATTAAGTAGAGAAATTTACAATGAAAAATTATCCCTCAATGAGTTGGCCTGGAAAATCTTGTATTCGGGTATAGACAATTGTTATCAATAGCTGCTGGATTACTTTCCCAACTTCTGCCGCCAATGGTTTCCTTCCCCCCCCCCCCCCCCGCTTTCAAACAGAGTTTTTTACCACAACCCTGTGACTGGCATACAAGCCCTTGCTTGCCCAACTTGTCTCTAAGATAGAAATGCAGCTTGCCTAGAGAGAGGCAAGAAATTGGAAAAGGAAGCTGGGCCACTGTTCCACCCAGGATGTAAATGGAATAATTACCTTCTTGCTGTGGATCAAAGTGTCAAGCCCAACAAGCAAAGATGGACAGTTTGCCACCAAGCAAGATGCAGACCAGGTTCAAGATTCTATCCCAGGAATCATTTCGAAGAAAACAGCTGTTGTGCTTCAAGCCCAGCCTACCACTTAAATTGACAGTTTATAATTTTTTCTCAATGTGCACCACCCATGAGTTTTCTCCTACATTCAACTTGTGAGAAGATTCCGGATGCGTTTTAGTATTTGACAAATTCTCTTCAACAAGGAATGAAAAGGAAAATGAATGCTAACAAACTACACACATTTTATCACCTTTCCTTTATGACTAAATGTTCATGTGGCTACTGTTCATTTGTCCTAGATGCCTTCCTGAGAAAACAACAGGTATAAGCAAAGATGAAGGCCTGAGGACACAGGACGAAACCAGGGAGCGATCAGATTGTTTATCCAGAGATTAAAGGAACAGGAACCAACCAGAATAGTCTGTCGTATTTTATCAAACTTTCCAATGCGCTTTCAATGGTTTACAGCAGAAAGATGGTCCAAACCCACTGCAGACAAAAGATACCACCTCGTTGTAAGACTATCTCCTGGCCCCCACACAGTGTCACGCAAAACAAGAACAAATATTATAAGGTCCTCCTCCTATACAAAATGAGCATAAAAAAATAATTTCTCCTGCAAATGTGGCTCCTTTCCAGAAACTGCCTTCCACGCCTCCTAAGGTCTTGAACCACAGAACAACGGTCAGCCATCTTGCTGCTGAATGAAGGGGTTCGGAATGGCTTCCATCCCATCCTGCGGGCAGATGAGGACCACGGAGGTCCCCCTGCAGACCACCAGGCCCAGCTGGCGGGTGTCTTCCGTGAGTTTGTACTGGTCATCCGGATCTGAAGGGGGAGAGGGGGGAAATCAAAGCGTTATATAGGCAGGCAGGCAGGCAGGCAGGCGGGGGCCCCGGGGCAAAGGCCACGGGTCCAGAGCAGCAGATAGGAGAGCAGGAACCCCCCTACCCCCCACGAGGTTACCTAGCTGGGTCACGAAACACCCGAGACGAAAGCCCCCACCCACCACCGTCTCCCACCCCTCACAGGGAGAGCCAGAGGCCCCGCGCGAGGGCCGCCGCCTGCCTCCTTCCCTCCGGTTGGGGGGGAGGGTAGGAGACTTCGGGCACCCACCTCTCATGTATTCGATGGTCCCGTCCAGCACCAGGTTGAGCAGCGGGTCGAAGCCTTTCAGGACGCCGCTGGCTGTGAGGAGAGAAAGGGAGAAATGCCCGGCACTCTCCGTGCCACCGCAGCCCAGGCGCCCATCCCACCGGCAGCCCCCGCCGCCGCTCACCTTCCCGGCCGCCCTGGAACTTCACGCGGATGGTCTTGTCGATGTACTTGGAGAGGTCCAAGATGCTCTCCTTCTTCTTCTTCTCCTTGTCCTGCGGCCGGAGCAGAAGGACGTCAGGACCCGCCACCGCTCACCGCCACCCGGAGGGGAGGAAAGCCGCCCCAACCCCGCTGACACCCCGCCGCTCACCGCCATCTTGCTCTCGCCGGGGATCCCGCGCCCGGGACCCTCGTGGTGTCACTTCCGCTCACGGGCCTCCCGGGACCGCCCTCTCGCCTCTTTTCCAATTAGCGGCGGGGAGCGCGGTCACGTGATCGGAGGGCGCCTCCGCGGGCCACCGAGATTTCTGGGGCTCTCGCGCAAGGCTCCTCGGGTCGACCCCCGTTCCGCTCCGGCGCCGAAGCTAGGCTCGAGAGGGGCTCCCGGGCCGCCCCGCGACGGTCTCCGGCTTTCCGCTCCCGGAAGCCCCTCCGCCGCGAAGCTCCCCGGCCGGCCGGGAGGAGCTTCCGGTGTTGCTAAGTAACGGGCGCCCGCTTCCTGCCTGGCGCGGGTCGGCCTTCCCCGCTGCTCCTCCGGTGCCCGCGGGAGACGAGAGGGAGAAGCGGCCATGGCGGCTGGTGGGCCGCGCGGGTGGGTGCTAGCGCTGCTGGTCGCCCAGGTGAGCGTCCCTCCCCGGGAAGTGGGGAGGGGAGGGGGCCGGCTGGCGTCCGCCGGGGTCCCCGAGCTTTCCCGGCTGCTCTGCCTCCCGCCAGGTCTCCGGCGAGTTCGGCGTGGCCCGTGTCTTCCCGGAGAAGGGCGGTGGCGGCGGCGGGGGGAAAGACTACTGCATCCTCTTCAACTCGCAGTGGGCCCACCTGCCGCACGACCTGGGCAAGGCGGTGAGTGCTTGGGAGGGGGGCGGGGGTGGTGGGGAGGCGGTCCCCGGCCGGGCTGGCTGACGAAAGGCCTCGCCCCCCGCGCAGTCTCTGCTGGCGCTGCAGGATCAGACGGTGTCGGCCCTGTGCGCGGCCTCCGAGGTGCCTGAGGGCGGCTTCGGCAACGCGGTGCCCATGGTGATGCGGGGCAACTGCACCTTCTACGAGAAGGTCCGCCTGGCGCAGGTGAACGGCGCTCGGGGGCTGCTGATCGTCAGCAAGGAGAGGCTGGTGAGTCGGCGCGCGGGGATCCCGACCTGGCTGGGAGGGAGGGAAGCGGGAGGGCTGCCCTTCTCCTCCTCTTCCTCCTCTTTTCCTTTTTCGTTAAGGAAATGTTTCACCAAGTTAAAAGATAGACGGGGTAGAAGCAAGAAAGTGCCGGAACATTAGAAAGCAAAAAGAAGACAAAAGATACTAAAGAAGTGATTTTCGACTGTCATACACATCCTTGAAACTCTTTCCCCCTTCTGAGTTGCATCTCGTGGGTCCCTTCTCCCCTATTCAACCCTGAAGAATCACTACACTCAGAAATCATCCCTTCATTTTTATCCACTATAATTGCACAAAGTCCTTAAAAGGTTTGGTCTTCTATAACAGTAGCTGCTGTTCCCTCCCTAATCAAACATCGATTCAGCCATTTCTGCAAGTTCTGCCGTGGTCACAACCCACGCATGAAGGTTTAAGGCGATTCTGATCTGTCTGTATTGCCCTTTTCTTTGGCCTCCCCCATGGCCTTGTGTTCCTAAACACACACATGCTGTAACATTTTTAACACCTTCAGATCTCCCTCCCATGCCTGTATAGGTTAAACAAAGCTGCTCTGATGCTGGTGTGTCTAGATTTCGGGCCACAGAAATTGAGTTGATGTTTCCTAGGTGGTGTATTTAGGTGCTGCTTTCCTTTCTACTCTTCTCATCAGGTGCCCCCCGCTGGTAACCGGAGTCAGTATGAGGAAATCGATATCCCGGTGGCCCTGCTCAGCTATGCAGATATGCTGGACATAGGACAGGTGAGACTTCTCCATGTTTGTGTGTTCTTCCACATAGTCGAGCGTGAGGTGCATCTAGATAAAATGTTGGGGAAACTGAAAAGCCGAATCATTTTTTCCAATGAAAGTAACATCCACTATTTAATTGATAAACGTTGGAAAATTGTAGAACGAATATAAACCCCCCACCCCCAAGGAAAAAGAGTAGTGGTGCTTAAAGAAATAGCATGTCTTTATTTTTTTACTGGTAGGCTCTTGCCTTGCAGACTGGGGGTCTTAAAGTACTGAGTTGGACAGGTGACCATCCAGTCCCGCTTTGGAGGGGATCTCATCGCTTCACGTAGCAGAGTGTTCTGCCTTTGTTCTCTAGTTTTCTGGGGTCTCATCAACCTTCCAGGAATTGTCAAGCGTTGCCAAGAGTTTTTCTCAGATCATTTCTGTAACTCCTCTGTGGGGAACTTCGTTGGCCCTGCTAAGAGAGAGAGAGAGACCACCAGAATTCCTTCCGTTCCTACTTAAGGCAGCCCAGCAGAAGCAGAGAGGAGGACAGCTATTCTACGCAAAATATTCCTGGTTTGATTCTGATAGCGTCACCAGGTAAGCCTGGGGGAAATGATTTCCCCCTGCACCCCTGCAGAAGACCAGTTGTATAGTTGCAACCTGCAGAAATTGTGGGCTGCTTTAGTAGAGAGATGTAACCGCATATCTCAGCCAGTCCATGTTTTGCAGCTGCTTGACCTGCCCCACCTCACTGGACGAGTGGCCAAGGGTTAGGGTCACGTCCCTTCCTTTCTCCAGTGAACCTATCCTCAGTCGCTTTTGGTGGCAAAAGGATAGTTGGGCCTCTTGCAGGGTGTTTTTAGGAGGGTGATTGATCCTGGGTTAGTTTCTGGCCAAAAGAAAAACTAAATGGCACAGTATACAAACAATTGTTGCTGTCTGCTTAACTGGGATGGGGGCAGCATTATATACTCTCTTTGAAAAATTAAGTATGCTTTAAAAGTCACGTGTTTCGGGGAAGAAGTGTCCTTTTAGCTCTATGCTTATGTATTTCAAGTTATTTAAGAGTTGAGCGGGGGGGTGTTGGGTGATTTGAATAGTATCTAGGCAGGGCAGTGAGCAGGATGTTCCATAGGGAAGCTGAAAGTACATTCCATGATGACAGATACGACAAACCTTGACCTTCATCTTGGAGTTCATCTGTGCGCTGATTGCTGGTGGGGGAAGCATTTTGCTCTTTTCGTTCCCTTTTTGGCCTTGCTCATTGTCTGTATAGATGTCGCTAACGTCCATGTGCTCGATAGATGGCCCGTTTGCCAGAGTGCCAGGCTTCCGGAACCCCCTGGCCTTTCTTTCTGGGCTTGGCTTGGACTAGGAGGGTCACGGTTCCCCAGCTGAACTACGGCCAAGTCTGTCCATAGGTTGTGAGATCAAAGAGTCTTCGTCTCGCCTCTTCTGACTGCTCGTTGCCGTTCATGGATGAGTTCTGCCTGCTTGCCCTGCGTAGTGTTGGGCCCACGTTGTGGCATGTGGTAGATGAGTCCTGTTTTCCCTCTGGGGCTGCTGGGTTTTTCGCCTTCCTTAGGACATTTTGGGGCATGAGGTGGGGGGGCTTTAGTTGGTTTGTGTGCTGACTCCATCCATGTGGCTGTAATAGTCTGGTGGCGGTTTCTGATGGTGGTTTTTGATGTAGTGTGATCTTTTTTATGACTTGTGTTGGTTTTGCTGTACTACTGGGTTGAGTGATCAGGCACTTTTTAATGCGTGGATATCCACTTTGTTGTAAAATAAGAGTAAACTAAAAGATTTAAATAGAAGAAGGCAACCAGTCAAAACTGGATTTTGGGGGAAATTTCAAAAGGCAACCAAAGAGTCTTAAATACCTTTGTGGAAAAGTGAATTATTTGGGGAGCTGTTTGTGTGAGGATTGGCTGCTTCCCAAAGATGAGACCAGAAGGAGACCACAAGTAGTCCTCAACTTATGGCCACTTGCTTAACAACCATTTGAAATTATGAGAGTGCTGAAGAGTTATGACAAGTCTTCATACTTATGACCATCACAACATTCTGGTGGTCACATGATCAAAATTTGGGCGCTTGGTAACTGGCATGGACTTATAACAGCTGCAGCATCCTGGGGTCATTGACCACTACTGATGGCCTTCTCAGGGGGCTTTTGAGGAGGGTGAAACCAGATTCATTTAGTCAGCTATTTGCTTGACCGTGGCAAAGAGATCATAAAATAGGGTGTGCCTCGCTCAGGCATCACCTAAGAGCAGAAGCTTCGGTCCCAATTACTGTAAGCCAAGATGCCCCATTTTGGCTGGCAGTGCTGCAGGAGGCCGTCCAGGATGAAAATTGGGCATGGGAGAGGCCGTGTGCAGCCCATCCACCCCGCCCCCGCGTGCCCTGGTTTGGCTGCCAGAGGCACCGCAGGCCAGATTTAAGCTTCAAGTTTGACACTGCTGGCTTAGAAGCTACCAAATCCTACCCAGAGGAGCTAAAAGGAACCAGGTCTATTAAAGAAGAGAAGGCTGGGGAGGGTTACAACAGCAGCCTTCCAGTCTGTGAAGGGAAGCGGGAGGGTGGGCTTTTCCTCCTGGCCCCAAGCGTGGACCAAGTGGGATTTTGAGATCCTGACTTGAGCTAAGGGGGAATATTCCTTTGAGCTCTGAAGCCACGGAAGGAGCAGCCTCTCTCCTCAAGCGGTGGCTGCTTCATCGCTGGAGGTTATTGAGGCAGACCTGGGCTGGTCAGGAGATTCCTGCCAGAGAGGAAAGGAGTTGGATGGGAAGCCCTCCCAGCTCCCTGGGACTAATTCCCGGAGGAGAACAACATTGGCTCAGCGTTGCACTCGTTTACTCTTTCCTTTCCCCTTCCCTCCCTCCCTCTTCGGTAGAGCTTTGGTCGCTCGGCCAAGGTGGCCATGTACGCACCCGGTGAGCCTGTTCTAGACTACAACATGGTCATCATCTTTGTGATGGCGGTGGGCACGGTGGCCGTCGGTGGATACTGGGCCGGGAGCAGAGACGTGAAAAAGTAAGTGCAGAGAAGACGTGGCCCTGAAGGGTGGGAGGGACGGGTGTGTGTGTGTGTGTGGGTGCCTTGGTCTCCTGTCCTTTCTAAAGGCCTCTGTTGGGGTATGAGCAGGAGGCAGCTGCTCTGCCCCACGGTCTCCCCATCGCTCTCTCATCCTTACACTTCTGATGGCCTCAGGAGGCCCATCAGCAGAGCAGAAGGAAGCCCCCCCCCCCCTGTCCCTCAGCCGGGGGTATCTTGCTTCTGAACAGAGAGGCGTTGTTAAGCCAGCAGTTGACCAGCTCGTCTTCCAGAAAGGAAGCTGTATGTGACTTAGTAATTTCATTTATTTATTTGCTTTTATGTAACGGCCAAAGAACATCCACTCATGGAACCCCAGCTGCTTGAAAGACCGGGCAGTGGAAAAGAGGCAGCCCTGTGCAGCCCCCGCCCAGCTCAGCTGCCTGGGTCAGAGGGAGGGGGCCGCCCAGCCTCCCTTGAGGACCCACCCCTCTCTCTTCCAGGCGCTACATGAAACACAAGCGGGACGACGGGGCCGAGAAGCAAGAGGACGAGACGGTGGACGTCACTCCAGTCATGATCGGTGTCTTTGTGGTCATGTGTTGCTCTATGCTGGTCCTCCTCTATTACTTCTACGACCAACTAGGTACTGACTAGGAGGCGAGCCCTGGGCAGCAGCCTCTCACGCTCTTTGGGGCCCCTGGGGTCTCTGGGCTCACCTCGCCTCCGTTTCTGGGGGGGGAGGCTGGGATACTTTGGCAAGGACCAGCCCCTTCAGATTTCCGGGAGCTAAGAGCAAGGGAGGCGGCCTGGCCTGGGCTTTGTCTGCTGCTGGGATCCGTGTCCAGGCCCTGCGGGGGCTTCCTCGGGTGGACTGGCACCGTGGCCAGCAGTCCTCAGGCCCTCCGGGTTCTTCCCTGCCCTGCCAGAAGAAGCTGCAGGGACCGAGGCCCATTTCCAGGGGGGGAATTCTCCCTCTACTACCTGGCTTGGTTTGGCTCCTGGGGCTTCCCCCGAAGGCTTCTCCTCCCTCTCCCTCTCCCTCTCCCCTTCAGTGTACGCCATCATTGGGATTTTCTGCCTGGCCGCTTCCATCGGCCTCTACAGTTGCCTTTCCCCGTTTGTCCGGAGGTTCCCCCTCGGGAAGTGCCGGTAGGTGGGTCGCCGAGGGCTCCGGTGGGGAGCGGCTTCCGCAGGGCCCCAGGGCCCTTCTCTGGGCTCCGGCCTTTCGGCTGCCAGTTGGGCACCTGTGGCTTTGTCATGGGTCACGTTCAGGCAGGGATGGCCCTGTGGTTTGTGGCTGCTGGAAAGAGGGCAGCCGCCTTTTCCTCAGTGGCTCCGAGTCTCCCTTGGGGAGCATGTTCCTCCCCCGGGTTCAGCTGCCCCGACTGGTTAAAGGGCTGCGAGATTAGGTCTGAAGGAAGGTGGGGGGAGATGCAGGAAATGCCCCCCCCTCCCCTCCCCCCCGGAAGGAAGAGAAGTGCTTGGAGGGTGCAGCACAGCTGGCTTCCCCCCTTCCTCTGGGCCCACTGCCGCTGCCGGGCGATGCCCATGCCCAGCCTCTGCCTTGCTTCCAGCGTCCCCAGTAACAACTGGCCTTATTTCCACAAACGGCCCCAAGTCCGGATGCTCCTCCTTGCTGCTTTCTGTGTTGCTGTCAGCCTGGTCTGGGGTCTCTTCCGAAACGAAGACCAGTAAGTCTGGTTTCCCCCGCCGGAAAGGGGGCCGGAGGGGAGGAGGGGCCTCCAGCCCAACCCCCCTTCCCAGCGCACTTTGAGGTCTCTGCGGCACGGCTGCTGCGGTTAGCCCGTCGGCCGAGGAGCAGAGGCCCTATGGGAGGCAGAACCGGAGTGAGTCTGGTGCCGCTGGGGATTTGCCACCAGCCCACATGAAGACTCCGGTTGGGTCCCTGCGTGAGCCAAGAAAGGGAGCCCGGGGGGGAGAGTGGAGGGGGTGCAAGGCCTCTGCAGGGCAGGAAGCATCAGCCATGTGTGGTGGGTCTTCCCCTTGTCTGTGCCCACCCCCCTCCAGGTGGGCCTGGATCCTCCAAGACGCTCTGGGAATTGCCTTCTGCCTCTACATGCTGAAAACTATCCGCTTGCCAACGTTCAAGGTGAGGCCCTCCCCGGAGCCTGCTGAGGCCCCCCCTCTTTTTTCCTTCCCTCCCGGCAGCAATGGGGGGGGGGGGGGCGCCAGACCACAGGAGGAGAGCCTGAGAGCTCTGACCTCCCTGGTTAGGGCAGGGCGGGGCAGCAGACTACCAAGGACCCCTGCTCTCTCTTGGCCGCTGGGCACTTTCCAGGCATTCCCGTCCTCGGGAAGGGGCAGCTCCGAAATGGTTCCCGGTTGCCCATGGGAGAGGAAGCCGAGCCGGGCAGGCCAGCAGGCACAGGGGGGGTGTCCCAAGGCTCGCGGGGCCTCCCTCTGCTGCTCCGGAGCAAAGAGAGGGGCGCTTGCAATCCAGCTGCTCCAGCTGCTGATTGGAACAGAAGGCCAGGAAGGCCTGCAGGGCTTCCCAGGGGGGCCGGAGTGGGAGGCAGGTGCCAAGGCAGGCAGTCTGCAGGGGAAGCTGTGGCCTCTCTGACTTTGGGGGGGGGGTTTCTCCTCCAGGGCTGCACTTTGCTCCTCCTGGTACTCTTCGTGTATGACGTCTTTTTTGTCTTCATCACTCCATACCTAACCAAGGTGGGTGCACTGCTGCCCCCCAGCCCTTTGAGGAGCTGCCTGCCTTGAACAGTCGGGGAAGGAAGGAGAAGGGTATGGAGTACAAGGGTTCCCCCCGGCTGGGCAGTCCTGCCTCGGAAGGCTTCCTGATCTGGGGCTCTGGAGAAAACAGGAGGGTTGAGAGGCGGCCGGAGAAGGAAGGGCCCAGAGGAAGCGTGGCAGGGGCCCTCTGGCTGCTTGGACTGCTTGCCCCACCGCCCCTTGCCAGGTCCAGCCATGCAAGCCAGAATCTGAGACCTCCTGAAGGGCAGCTGGTTGAGAGGCCTCCCCAGCGAGGGCAGGGCAGGGGTCCCTGCTCTACTTTGCCCACCACTCAGCTCCTCTGCTCTGCTCTTTGGAAGGTGGGGAGCTCAGTCCCCAGGGAGGGGGAGGACACAAGGCTGTTTTCAGTGGGAGTTGGGGGCGGGCATCAAGAGGCATGTCCCTCATTTCCTGACCCCTTCAGACAGGGGAGAGCATCATGGTGGAAGTGGCCGCTGGACCGACTGACTCGTCCACTCGTGAAAAGGTAGGTGGGTGGATGCTGCCCCGGGGCAAGTGGGGAGGAAGGGGGAAAGGGCCTGGGAGGGTGTCTAGGTTCCCCAAGAATGCCCAAGTCACTGTACGAGGAAAGGGAGGGTTGGGTCCGGGCAGCACAAAGAGCCGTGGGAGGGCTGAGATTTTGGTGGGCTTGACAACCCCAAAGGCCCTTGGGAGCCCCCTGCCCTGCTCCGAATGCAGATCCTCTCCCCCCACCCCGGCATTTTGTGTCCTGCCCTGGAGCCGTGCGAAGGGGCTGGGCTCTCCTTTCCAGGAAGCTCCCTGGGTGGGGAGGCAGGATTCCTCTGTGGCGGCCCCTCCGGGAGGCCTCCCGCTCACCAGGGACAGAAGGGGAGATGTCTGTCAGCAGCTGGCAGTGGGAGAAGGGTCTCCTTGCTGGAGGGGGTGCTGTTCTGTGTGGACTCGAAGAGGTAGGAGCCCCCAAGGGCATCGCTGTAGAGCTGATCAGCAGCCAGGTGGTTCTCATGTGTCAGATGCCCTCAGCTTCCAGAAGGCAGCAAGGCCACCTTGGCCAGGCTTGGCCCCTCTTCCCTTGGCTGCTACCATCGCGATTCTCACGCTCGCTCGTGGAGAGCCCACCGCCTAGGCATGCCAGGCCCAAACCCTGGACGCTGCGTGACCAAGCAACGGCTGGCAGTGGGAGGGGCTTGTAGAGGGGTGCTCTAGATGTCGGGGGCAGGACCCGAGGGGCTGGCTGCAGGAGAGAGACCCACCTTTGGGTCAGTCACGGCTCTTCCACCTTTCCCTCAGGGCAGGGCTGCTGCTGCTGCTGCTGGTGGTGGTGGGCCCTTGGGAGGGGCAGAGGGAGGGGCATGTGAACTGACAGGCCGAATAGCTGAGGCCAAAAGGCACCGGAGCCCTTTTGAGCAGCCCTGGGTGGGAAGCGAGATACTATTGGGAAAAGGCCCGGACAGCGGGGAGCACGGCCAGGCCTGCGAGATTTGGTTGTTACAGCCACCGTCAAGAACCTGCCTTCGGCCTTCCTGTGGGGCCGGTCCCTGGATTCTGGGCTCCCGGGGGGCTGGCACTCCTGCCCCTTCAGAGCCAGGGAGGGGGGGGGGTCCTGCAGCGCAAGTGGGGGCAGAGCTGAATCGACGCCTCTTTCCTTTCCAAAGCTCCCCATGGTGCTCAAAGTCCCCCGGCTCAACTTCTCCCCCCTGGCCCTCTGTGACAGACCCTTCTCTCTTCTGGGATTTGGGGACATCTTGGTACCAGGTAGGAGCTCCTAACCCTCCCTGCTTGGCCAGGTGGCTCTGGATGGGGCTGCCCCCTTCTTGGGCTGGGTGCCTAGGACCAGGGTCTCTGTCCCTAGCTGCCTTAGGAAGCCCACCGTGCAGAGGGCCTTGAGGCTCCGCTCGGGGCTCCCTTGGAAAGGCAGCTGACTCCTCTGCCCTCTCCCGTGCAGGTCTGCTGGTGGCCTATTGCCACAGGTTTGATATTCAAGTCCAGTCGTCCAGAGTGTACTTTGTAGCTTGCACCATAGGTACGTGGGCTGCCACCGCCGCCTCCCCCTCTGTCTGAAGGCCCAACCCAGGTGCCTTCGGCTGGCATCTTCCCCACCGATGGAGCCTTCCCGGGGATGAAGTCACTCAACGCCCAACCTCATCCCCCGGCCAGCCCTGCACCAAGGGAGCCTCTGCCAGGGCCTCTGACCTCCTGGGGCTTCCGAGAGGCTGGCAGAGGAGGTGGGAGGGTGGGTGGGTGGGTGGGGGCTTCCCTCTGTTCTTCTTTTGGCCCGGGTGGGGGTCTGTGCGGGTGAGAGAGACTCTGACATTTCCTCCTCCTCCTCCTCCCTGCAGGTTACGGCATCGGCCTCCTGGCGACCTTTGCGGCCCTGGCCTGGATGCGGAAGGGCCAGCCGGCCCTCCTCTACCTGGTGCCCTGCACGCTCCTCACCAGCCTCCTCGTGGCCCTGTGGCGCCGGGAGCTGGCCACGTTCTGGACAGGCAGCGGCTTTGCGGTGAATACCAGTTTGATATGAATCTAGCGAGCCCCTAACTAGGATTAAAGTTGAGTAGAACTCTTGTGTGGCTCTTCCCCTCCAGGCAAGGGAGCTTTTGCCTCTTCATTCTCCTTCCTGTCCAACTCCCCTGGGCTTGGCCCCTTCCTCCAAGGCCAGGCCTTCGGTGCGGAGGCAGGCGGCCTCTTGGTGCAAGAGGTTGGGGGGGAGCCATTCTCTGCTGGGTGGGGGTGCGGGGTGTCCTGCAGGAGGCGCCTCCGCCCAGCCAGCAGCTCCGATGCCAAGCCGTCCCACGTGATTGTAACTCGCCCAAGGGTGGGGGAAGGAGCGGAGCGGGTGGGGCGTGTTTAATTTGGGACTCCCCCGACCTGCTCAGAGTTGCCCTCGGCTTTGCTTTCTTTTGGGACCCCCTTCCCTGCTTTCAGGAGTAAAAGGAGGGGACCCCAAAAGAGCTGAAAATGGGGGCATTTGCTGCAACTGGTGCTTCTTGTGATCGATGAGATTTTAACACATCTGATTTTTCAACATAGGTTGGCAAATAAATTTGATTTTGTGGGTCTTTGAGAGGGTCTTTGGACCCCTCAGACCCCCCCTCCCCCGAGATAGCCAGCCCTATACGCCGGGGCGAGAAACAAGGAAGGTTTCAGTTGGGCCTCAGCAAAGGTTTCCTAAGAGTGACCGGGTGGTGGAGCCAGCTTCCTAGGGCGGTGGGGACTTCTCTGGGTGGAGGATGGGGAGGAGGGCACGAGGGGCAAGGGTTAGGCCTCCCCTCCCTCCCTCCCTGACATCAGCTGGGGAACATGGGAAACAGTGGTGGACTCTGTTCTGCTGATTTTGGGGTGGGGTGGGGGAGGGAGCTTCTGCATGGTCAGTTGACGTGGTCCTGACGCAGGACGAGGGGAGCGGGCAGGGGCCTCAGGAGAGCCAAAACAGTGATCCTGTGTGTCCCATGAGCCTTCCACCCCGCTCCAGCCGCCCCCTGACCTTCTCTGACTGTCTCAAGTACTGCTGTTGTGGACTCTGGTCCAGTGTGGAGAGGGGGGGAGGGTTTAGAAGAGCAAAGCTTGGTCAGTTTCTCCCTTTTGGGGAGAATTCATTGGGCCAAACTGTTCCTTAAATTGAGAGGTGAAAGGGCTTGGTTGGCAGGTGAGAGCCCCACCTGCTCCCCAAGTGGTGGGAAGGTGAGACAAGAGATGCTTGCGGATGCTGAAAAGTCCCATGTTTCCTTGCAAGATGAGAGCAGCAGGACTGAACTGGCCGAATCTGGTTTGATCGTAACCCAGAAATTTAGCCTTGGGTGCTGGGGTGGCACATGCCATGGCGAGAAGCAGCCCAACCCGCCCCCCCCCCTTCTGCCCTCATGCCGGGTCTGGCACTGAGAGCTGAGCAGCCCCTGATTTCCTTCGCCTTTTGCTGCCAGGGATTGGCACGAGACACCTTGAAAACTGACCCCTTTGGGTTCCTTCGGCTGCTGCTCCTGATGGATGGACAGCTGTGGGGCGCAGCATTGCTGGACTGTAGCAGGAGAGGAGGCGGGGGTGGGGGAGGGAGGGAGGCGCTTTCAAGCCAAGGCCCGGTTGGTCTGGGGCTCTCCCCCTCTTCCTCCTCCTGGCTCCCCAGGGGCTTGGATTTAGGGAGCCTCTGGAGAGCCTGTGGCCCACCATGTCCAGAGGCTGTTGGGGGCCAGTTCTCTCCACCCTGTGATCCTGACCTATGCTTTTCTATATGCAGAAAGAGCTACCTCATCCTCCCTTAGTCGTCTCCCCCGTCAGCTGCCCTGCTCCCCCGAAAGGGGGGGGTCCTTCAGCATCCCACCCAGAGGCCGATGGAGAAGCAGCCGCCTCCACTGTCCCCCCAGGAGAGCCCGGCGGCACTCCCATGGGCCCCACGGAGGAGCAGGAGCCATGCGCCCCTTTCCTGGAGGTGGAGCAAGAGGCGAAGGAAGAGGAGGAGACGGACCCTGCTGAGCCCCAGCCTGACCAGCCGCCGGCCCAGCAGCCACAAGGAGAGGCGCCCGATGACCCTCTGAAGGACGACACTCCAGGACAGACGAGCCCCCTCAGCCAAGCATAGTCAGTCTGGCTAGACTCCCTCTCCCCCCCCCGCCCACTTTTCTTCCACCCCCCCTTCCCTCCCTCCCTCTCCCAGTGCAGCTGAGGACTGATTTGGCCCCGTGTGCTTCACTGGGAGGCACGATGTCAATTCTTGGGCCGCCGTTAGGAGACTCCCTAGCGGGTTGGACTTTGGAGGGGCAGCCACCTGCGTTTTATACCAAATCCCCTTCCGTTTGGAATATGGTGCTTTTACGAAGGTTCAAATAGAATTTCAGCAACTATTTAAAAGACAAATCAGCAAGCAGATGCCTTTCCTTCCCCCGTTTTAGTCTACTAGCATTAATATCTTTAAAAAAAAAGCAACGTTAGGCAGCATTTGCACTTGTGTGGCCATGATAAATCGCTTCAGCATAACTAGGGCTGCAGCGGTTTCCTCTTTTTAAAACTCCCCTCTCCGTGGAAGGCGCTGCGGTGCTCGTCCTTCCCTGAAAGGCCACCCAGTCTTCAAGGAACGAGCCGGTCTCAAAAAACAACATGCCCACTCTGTCCCTGCAGGCTTTTAGTCCCGTCTGTCTTTTCTGGGCGCTTGTGTGCTGGAAGGAAGGGGTGTCGGGGCCTGCAGGCTCACTCCTTGGGGCACGGCACCCCAAAATGCTGGCCTCAGGAGGAGCTTAAGAGCCCAGCATTTCCCAGCTCCCTGGGCTGTCACTTCCAACCACCAAGGCCAGGCCAGGCAGTTTTCCATGGCTCCTGGCCCTGCCCGGCCTGTGGCTACCTCGAGGCCACTTCCAGGGAACAAGGCAAGAGGCAAGAAGTCTTCCTGCAAAGTGACTGCTCAAACCCTGCTTAGTCAGTGCGGCCCTGGGTTTCAGTCTGCTGAATTCCTGGAAGAGGAGGCAGCAGGCTGGGGTTGGTGGGTCCTTCTCTTCTGGCCCAGCTCACGGAGGAGGAGGAGGAGGCTCCCGACAGGCGGTTTGGGAAAGGAAGCGGCTGCAGCTCCCCCCCTTCAGCTTCTCCTTGTGAGGGCTGGTGGGTGGGGGAACCTACCTGCAGCCTTCCAGGGACAGCAGTCTTAACACGGGGAGTGCCAGGTCCCCCTTCAGCTTCTCCTCCTTGGCATCCTGGGCCGCCAGAGGGTCTCTGTGTTGTCTTTGTGTTTCAGTGTAGTGTGTTTGCAATTTTTTTTGTTCTCTGGGCTGCAAGAAGTAGCTTTGCAAGCCTGCATATTAAAGGTTTACTGGCTTCTGCTGGCCAGTCCCTGTGCTCTTGGCTCTCAACCGAGGAGGGGGCACGAGGGCCCTGTTTCAGGGAGGTTTGTCTCAATTCCTTGGAGCAACCGGGTGTGTGTGTGTGTGTGTCAGTGGGCCTGGCTCTCTCCCTCTCTCATGCAGAACGACAGGCACTTCTTTAGACACTACAGGATTTTGCCTTAATTTAAGCCATTTTATAAATAACGTACATGGAACTTTTATTTTACTGAAGCAGGTTAAACAATAAACTTGATGAAACTTGAGTTCCTCATGCCCAAATGTTATGTCTTAACATTTTTTTGTCTGGCTCAGCTTTTATGGAATGAGGGTCCGTCCAGGGATGGAGAAGATCTGGGGCCATGGTGGGACCCCTTTCCTGGTGGTGTGTGAGGTGGGCGGTTCCATCCACAGGGTGGAGAGAGAGGTGACCTCAGGAGCACATAGGAAGCCTGAAAACGCCACCTTCTTTCCCTACGTTCTTAAAACTCTCAGCCTCGGGTGGGGAGGGGGAGAGCGGCAGTGGGTGGGGGACGGCAGGAGACATCTGGGCCTGGGTCAGTTGGGCTCCCAAGACCTGCTGCCCTCCCACTTAGTTTTTTTGGGGGGCAGCTTCCCAGCCCTTGGATGTGATTCCTGAGACCTTCCTCTTTTGTCTCCCGACTTGAGCCCTGGTGAGCATCTCGGGGCAGCTGCGGCCAGGGCATCCCTGCTCTTGTAACTGGGCAGGCTCCAGGCCCCGGGAGATTCAGGCGGTTCACATCAGGCATCAAAATTTGGGGGCTCTCCCCCAGTGCAGGGCCAGGTCGATGTGGGAGCCCATCAGGTAAATGATTTGGGCTGTTGGATGAGTTGGGTTTGGCCCCCGTTTTGGCGGTTTGCTGGTTTCGCCATTATGCTCATTGCTTATCTTCACCTCCCAGAACTAAGGAGAAACTTACAGTGAGAACAATTAACCAGAGAACGAATGCCTGCAGAAGTTGTGGTTGCCCCATCATCGGATGCTTTTAAGAAGAGACTGGACAGCTACATAGAACTCCGTCCCCCCTGCGCATGCAACACCCCCTCCCCTCCCTCTTACCTGCACTGTGCATGTGCACACCTCCCAGCTGATTTTTGGCCCGTTTGAGGCTGTTTTTGCCCTCCCGGAGGCTTGAGGGAAAAGCCTCTGCAGCCTCCGGGAGGGTGAAAACGGCCTCAAGCAGCCAAGAATCAGCTGGGAGGCGCACGCATGCACAGTGCAGGTCACTTTGGCTGGGGTTCGTGTGCCCACACCAATGGTTCTGTGCCATCTGTGGTACACATGCCATGGATTCGCCATCATGGCCCTAGTTCAGCCGTGAGATGATAGGAACGAGTCCTGATGCAACTGGTGCCCAACCCAAAGTTGCACAAAGGGTCCCCCTAGGCATGGCTGCCACCTGCTGGCTTGAACAGGAGTCGTGAGTCCAAGGGAACTGCCCTACTCACTTGGGAGGTCGCACTCACTTGGGAGGTCACACCCTGGATCTGGTTTTTGTCTCTGATCAGTGGCAGAGTGATCTGGGTATAGGGGATATAGTTGTAGAACCCCTGTCATGGACTGATCACTCGCTCCTGAGGCTCGACTTCCGTTTCGCACCCCCCGGCTGCAGGGAGGCGGGACTGACAAAATGGTACTGCCCCAGGTGCCTGATGGACCCGGATATGTTCCTGATGGAGCTTGGGCCATTTCCCGAAGCTCACATACACGACTCGGTTGAGGGCTTGGTCGCCACCTGGGAGAGGGTGGCTGCTGGGGCCCTTGACCGGGTCGTGCCCTTGCGGCCTCTGACCCGGTGCCGATCCCAGGAGGCTCCTTGGTTTTCTGAGGAGCTAAGGAGATGAAGCGCCGGAAAAGACGCCTAGAGAGTAATTGGAGGGCTAGCCGCTCTGGGTCTGACCGAACACTACTACGATCTTATATTAAGACGTATTTAGTGGCGATAAGGATGGCGAGGAGGTCTTACCTCTCCACCCTTATTGCGTCTGTGGAAAACCGCCTAGCCGCCCTGTTTAGGGTGACCCGCTCCCTTCTGGAGGTGGGAGCGCGGGAGGATCCCTTGCAGGGGCGGGCTGAGGAGTTTTCTAGGTTTCTGCAGGACAAAATCACTCAGATACGGGATGAGCTGGACTCTGACTGGGCATCTCCGGGCGGGGGGGCGGGGGTGGATATCGGGGAGGTCATTTGGGTTGAGTTCGATCCTGTTACTTTGGAGGACGTGGACAGGATACTGGGGGGGCTTAATGCCACCACTTGTTTGCTGGACCCGTGCCCCTCCTGGCTGGTCTTGGCCACTCGGGAGGTGACACGAGGCTGGTTCCAGGGAATCATAAATGCTTCCTTGAGAGAAGGGCTTTTACCCGCCGCCTTGAAAGAGGCGGTGGTGCGGCCCCTCCTCAAGAAACCATCCCTGGACCCAGCATTATTATCAAACTACCGTCCGGTCTCCAACCTTCGCTTTGTTGCGAAGGTTGTTGAGAGTGTGGTGGCACGTCAGCTCCCTCAGTACCTGGATGAAGCGAGTTATCTAGACCCCCTCCAATCGGGTTTCAGGCCCGGGCACAGCACGGAGACGGCGTTGGTCGCGTTGGTGGATGATCTCTGGAGGGCCCGGGACAGGGGTTGTTCCTCTGTCCTGGTCCTATTAGATCTCTCAGCGGCTTTTGATACTGTCGACCACAGTATCTTATTGCGGCGGTTGGAGGGGTTGGGGGTGGGAGGCACCGTGTTGCGGTGGTTCGCCTCCTTCCTCTCCGACCATTCGCAATTTGTGTTGACGGGGGCAGAGGTCGGCCCCGAGGCCCCTACTGTGTGGGGTGCCTCAGGGGTCGGTGCTCTCGCCCCTGCTGTTCAACATTTATGTGAAGCCGCTGGGTGAGATCATCCGTGGCTTTGGGGTGGAGTTCCATCAGTACGCTGATGATACTCAGCTGTACATCTCCACCCCGGGCCACCCCAACGAAGCCGTCGAAGTGATGACCCGGTGCCTGGAGGCCGTGCGGAGTTGGATGGGTCGTAACAGGCTTCGTCTAAACCCGACCAAAACCGAGTGGCTGTGGTTTCCTGCGCCCAGATACAGCCAGCTTGTTCCTTCGCTGGCCGTGGGGGGAGAGGTTCTGACCCCCGTGGAAAGGGCACGCAATCTGGGTGTCCTGGATGTACGGCTGTCTTTAGAAGATCATATTGCAGCCGTCGACAGGGGGGCCTTTTGTCAGATTCGTCTGATCCACCAGTTGCGGCCCTTTCTGGATCTGGGCGCACTTCGCACAGTCACTTCCGCCCTCATCATCTCCCGCTTGGACTATTGCAATGCTCTCTACATGGGGCTCCCCTTGAAGAGTCTCCGGAGGCTGCAGTTGGTTCAGAATGCAGCCGCGCGGGTGATCGTGGGTGCCCCTCGGAGCTCCCACGTAACACCGCTTCTCCGCAGGCTGCACTGGCTTCCTGTGGCCTTCCAGATTCTATTCAAGGTGGTACTGACTGTATTTAAAGTGCTCCATGGCTCGGGACCTGGGTACTTACGGGACCGCCTGCTGCCATCAACAACCTCCCGCCGCCCAGTACGCTCTCACAGGGTTTCCCTCCTTGGAGTGCCGCCGCCTGATCGTTGCCGACTGGTGGCACCAAGGGTGTGGGCTTTCTCTGTGGGGGCCCCCTCCCTGTGGAATGATCTCCCCCCGGAGATACGGGCCATAACAGACATCCTGACCTTCCGGCGTGCAGTTAAGACCTTATTTTTCCAGCAAGCCGGCCTGGCCCAGTAAATGGTTTATGGGTTTTAATCTAATTTGGTTTTAAATTTTTAAATTTTAATTTTTAATTAATCCCGGAATTTTAAATTTTTGTATTTTGCAATTGATGGGATTTGGCCGGATTTGTATATTTAATTTGTTTTTAAACTGTATATATTCTGTTTTTTAGTAGGCTGTACACCGCCCCGAGTCCCTTTTTGGGAGAGGGAGCGGTATAAAAATTTGATTAAATAAATAAATAAGTTGTGGGCCAGATCCATCTGGGGGTAGTTCCACCCCATCCAGGATTAAAGATGGCAAAAGTCCGAATCTCAGAGCCCCAGGCACCCAAAGCCATTTGCTCTTGCCAAAGCCTGTTGTCCCCCATCCAGGCCCCCACAACCTGCAAGCATGGTGAGAGGCGGCGTCACTTGGATCATCAGGGATGGAGATACAGAGTTGGGTATCAATGGCGTCCTGCAGGTACCTCGACCCACGGTGATGGTTGATCTCACCCAGCAGATTCACCTAGACATTAAAGAGGAATAGAGAGAGTAACCAGGCCTGGGGCACAGCACGGGGTCGGACCTCTCCCTCCCTATTAACCCTGATCGGAGGAAGGAGCCAAACCTGCACAAGACTGTCACCCAGCCCCAGCCCCATGGCTGGTCCAAAAGGATTCCCTGGTTGATGGTATCGAAGACCGTGGAGAGGTTGTGGAGAGCAAGGATGTGGGCACCGCTCTCACCAGAGATCCTTGACCAGCGTGACAATCCTCTTGAGGATTAGCTAGTAGTCCTTAATGGGTCTAAGTCTACATGGAGGGAAGTAAGCAATGGGGTGCCACAAGGTTCCGTCTTAGGCCCAGGACTCTTTAATATCTTCATTAATGACTTAGATGAGGAAATAGAAGGGGAACTTACCAAATTTGCAGATGATATTAAGCTGGCAGGAAGAGCTAACACCCAAGAAGATAGGCTCAAGATCCAGATGGACCTTGACAGACTAGAACCCTGGGCCGTATCTAACAACATGAAATTCAATGGAGAGAAAAGTAAAGTCCTCCACTTAGGCAAGAAAAACCCAAAGGACACATATAGACTGGATGAAACCAGGTTCAATAGCAGGAACTGTGAGAGGGATCTTGGAGTCTTAATGGACAACCAGCTAAATAGGAGACAGCCGTGTGCAGCAGCAGCCAAAAAAGCCAATGCCATCCTAAATTGTATTAACAGGGGGATATAATCAAGAGAAGTACTAATACCACTCTATAAAGCCTTAGTAAGACCACATCTAGAGTACTGCATCCAGTTTTGGTCACCACATTATAAAAAAGATGTTGAGACTCTAGAAAAAGTGCAGAGAAGAGCAACCAGGATGATTAGGGGACTGGAGGCTAAAACATATGAAGAACAGTTGCAGGAACTGGGCTTGACTAGTAAAGAGAAGGACCAGGGGAGACATGATAGTGGTCTTCCAATATTTGAGGGGCTGCCACAGGGAGGAAGCGGTCAAGCTATTTTCTAAAGCGTCTGTAGGCCAGACAAGGAATAATGGATGGAAACTGAACAAGGAGAGATTTAACCTGGAAATAAGGAGAAACTGTGACAGTGAGAACCATCAACCAATGGAACAGAAGTTGCCCTCGGAAGTTGTAGGAGCACCATCACTTGAGACTTTCAAGAAGAGACTGGACTGCCATTGGTCAGAAATGGTGTAGGGTCTCCCGCTTAGGCGGGGAGTTGGACTAGATGACCTATAAGGTCCCTTCTAACTCTAATTATCTGTATCTGAAGCGCAGCTGTGTGTGGCTCACGGGCCGCAGCCTCTGGGAAAAGGGCTGAAGGAGACCCCTGTGCCTGGTGCCTGGTAGCCAGGAAGGCTGATGCTCCTCTTGTCCTTCCTCCTCCTCCTCCTCCTCCTCTTTGGCAGAGTCAAGCAGATGCTCGTCCACATGTTTTGAGCCAGTACAAACTGTCTCTGTTGCTTTCTGCACTGTAAATCCCACAGCCTTTTATATTATTATAATTGGTGATCAGGCCAATGGGGAAAGGGGTGTCGGTTAAGTCGATGAGGTTTTGGCCAGCAATATCCGTTAAATCCTCACTGAGACTCCTCTCAGTGTAAGTCAAGGTTGCTATTTGTCATCAGCCAAATCTTTTGGGGCATGGGGCTGACTTACCTGCAGGGCCATCGGTCCCTGATGAATTCTGCCCACCCCCCACGAGGACAGATAGGTCCCTTTAGGAAGCAGTGCCACCCTGGTGGGACTCAGGAGACCCTGCCATGGCACAGGCCTTCTGCTACCGCATGCCCAGCCCAACACCTGATGGCTGGCAGCCTCTGGGCATTAGGAAACTCACTAGGTAGACAGGTGAGGGTCCTCGGGTGGGATGCCCTTTCAGTTTTGATTTGATATTTTTGATTCTTGCTCCTAATAAGCATTTACTACAATCAAGCTTTCACTGTTTTTTTAGAATGCTCTAGTGTGGGGCATACTGTCCCAGCCAGTCTATGGGAAATGGTTAGTTACTTAGGAATCGTGAGCTGTCCCCTTAAGGGAATGCATCATGGGAAATGTAGTTAAAGGTATCCTGGGAAATGTAGTTCATGTCAGGTGGCCACATCTGTAATCCTGATTGGCCACTAAATTGACACTCGAAGGGTTGAAGGAGGTTGCCCTCCATTCTTGCCTGCACTCATGGACTAATAACATCTTTCCTTCTATCACTATGTAATGGATTATGAAACGAACCATTTTTTTACCTGCATACTGATATACAAAGGATTGGTCATTATAGAGGAGCTTCGTCACAAATGTGAGTCATGAAATGTGAGTCATGAAGATACCTGATGTACCAATAAATGTACTTTGTTATGGATGTTTTGTGGAATTTTCTATCGGCATCTGCACAGCCACAAATCCACCTCTTTGCATGAGATAGGACAGGAAATGGGGTGTACAGTGCAGAGACGTAAAGAGGACAATTGTATAAATAAACAAGAAAGATCTCCCAAGGGTGCTTTTTCCAAAAGACACCTGGATGTTCTTGATTTTTTTTTCTTTGAAAATGTTTCGCTTCTCATCCAAGAAGCTTCTTCACCTGATGAGAAGCAAAAGAAAAAAAAATCAAGAACATCCAGCCACCTTTTCAAAAAAGCAACAACCATGACCATCTCTCTCTCTTTTTATATAAAAGTTTTTTATTTTTATAACAACAAAAAACAAACATATGAAACATTCTTTCTGTTCCACAGTGTGTCAGTTGGGTACATACAAAGAAATATGTACCCAACTGACACACTGTGGAACAGAAAGAATGTTTCATATGTTTGTTTTTTGTTGTTGTTATAAAAATCAGCACTTGATATCGCATACATCACTCATTCTATTATCCTTAGCTTTATAATTATTGACTTTCAATAATATATTTCAAATTCATTTTCTCACTCTATCTAACTCATCCATTTATCAATAACAATGTATTATACTATAATTATATAACATGTCCTTCATGAGGGGGAGTGGGTACCATCTCTATGGACAAGCAAGAAAGAGGGCGGACTCAGCTTGCCCCCCCTTTTTGAATCCCGGTCAAGGATCTGACTTAGCTCCGCCTTGTCCTGGCAGTTCCAGGCGGCTCCTGTTCCTTTAAGGGACTCCCCCCTCCTCCCCGCACCTGAGAGCCAGAGATGGGGGTGAGAGCAGTCGGGCACCAGAGTTGTTTCGCATAGGAGTGGCTGCTCAGGAGGTGAGTCCAGCCTGGATGGGAGGGAGGCAGCCCAGCCCAGAGCTAAGGCAGGGCCTGGGGCAACCAAGGGAGGGTTTGGTCCCTTGGTGCATAGTCTGGGCAAACAAGGGGAAACTAGCAAAGAGAATGCTGGGGGTGTTCATGCAAAGTGGTATGTGGGGGAGACACCTGTGTGCAGAAAAGCAATGCCGGTTGGCAGCAAAGAGCGGCAGGTCTGGCAATGGCCAGAGAAGGGACAACAGAGCCCGGCGGGGCCCTTAGCTGTGGCCCCCAAGGCAGCTTGGGCCATGAACTGAATTTCTGACCCACCCCCAGCTCTTGCATTGACCCCTATTGATCATAGATTGGGAGTGGGGGGAGGTCCTGGTCAAAAGCATGGAGCTGACTCAGAGTAGGATCTTCCCACTTCTCAAAAGGGCAGGTGAGAGGTGGGCTGTGCCTGGGGTCCTTCTCTGCCCCTCCCCCCATTTAGTAATGGGAGCTGATCGGAAATCCCCCCATCTTTCTGAGCCTGCCACAGGGGGAGTAGCAGCCCTGGCCTGACTCCCCTCCTGCACTTCCCAGCTGATTGGGGGGGGGGGGGGCGGGGGGAGTCCTGATCATGTTCCCCTTCCTCCTCTTGAAAGCCTGTGATCTCTTCCAACTGGAGGTTTAAGGTGACAAAAACGACCAAAGAGATCCAGTCTGGTCTAGTGGTTAAGGAGGCAGTGAGTTCTAGTCCCATCTTGGCATCAGAGCAGCTAAGACACTTTGGGCCAGTCCAGCTCTCTCTGCTCTAGCCCCAAGCCCAAATGATGGGTCAACCCTCGATTGACTGGGAGCAGGAGCGGATCCTGCACGGGTGGGAAAACACTAAGAGGGCTGGGGAATGTAGGCATGGAAAAGAACACAGAGGGGTTGCAATAACCAAGGTTGGAGGCAAAGGAGCCTAATTTGGTCTGTTCCCCCCCCCCCCCATGCCCCCTTTTGGGATGTGAGCCTGCCCAGGATCTGCCTCTGGGCAGGAGAGGAGGAGGCCAGGTTGCAGCTCTGAGGATTTTGGCTCCAAATTGCCTCACCTCCTCTGCATTGTCCCTGGGCGGCTCATTGACATGCAAGCTGGCCAGGGGGATGGAGAGGCCCCCATCAAACATGGCATTGTCCGCTGTCTGGACTGCCTCCCTTTCACAAATGGGCAGGGATGCCCCTGCCAGGCAGCAGCCCCCCCTCCATTGGAGGCACACAAAGGCCAGGCTGCCCTTTCCCACTGCCTCACAGACAAACCCCCCCCCTCAAGTGGGGGGCAGGGAGGAGCCACCTGCTGCATCAAATTTCTCTTGGCCTCCCCTCCCCCCCTCCCCACCTTAGCAGCCCTCAAAGGTTGTTTATGTGGCACGAAGAGAAGGTGCCTTTGCCAAACCTTGGCTTGGCTCGTGCGCTGCAGGACTCCGAGATGGAGAGGCTTCTCAACTCCCCTGGCAGGAGAACAGCTGCCAACATGGTCAGGAAGTGAGCCAGCGCTGGGGTGGGGGGTGAGGGGTGGGGAGTGAGGGGAGCTTTCTTCCCGTCTCAGGTGCACCACCAAATTCTTCAGAGCAACTTACCTGGTAGATTGGCATCTATAATCAGCCCCTGCCCTTCCTCAGCTGCCAGCTGCTCCCCCCCCCCCCCCGACCCAGCCTTTGCTGAGCACGGCAGAGGGAAGTCCTGGAGGCCAGCCCTCCTATTGTGGGGAAGGCCTCACACTGGTGCCTCTCTGGGGACAAAGAGCAGGGTGGACAACTCGGAATCTTATTTTTAAGTAGTTATTGGGTTTTTGTTCCGTGAGTGTGTGTGTGTGCATCTTTTTAACTCCTGGCAACTTCCCGCATTAGTCCCTGCAGTTTTCCTGGCAAGGTTTTTGCCATTGTCTCCTTCCTAGGGCTGAAAGATACAGAATGACTGGCTCAGGTCTTAAGGCAGGACTAGAACTCACAGTCACCTGGTTTCTAGCCTTAACGCTACACCAGACTGGCTCTCGTCTCACTGGGTTTATAAACCTCCTCAATGGGGCTTTGCAAAGCTGGGGACTGAAAAAATAAACAATAAATGAATAATCAGCCATTTGCGTGGCAAACCGGCTCCGGGACCTGCTTCTCCATTCAAAGGGTTGCAGAGGCCAATGGAGGCCTTCGGAGCTGTCTCTCTGCAGGTTGCAAGGCATTCAGATGGATGCCATGTAATCCCCTCAGGTAATTTTGGCCATGAGGTGTCTCTTGGTCTGCCTGTCTGCCTCTCTCTTGTTATAGAAATGGATGCTTGAGGCTTCCTAGTTGTGCCAGGGAAGTTGTTGCTGGCAGGGGAGGCATCTGTAGTTCTGCCACGTGAGAGGTGGGCATCCTGTGCCTCAACAGCCCTTGTGGAAGGCCGTACTGATCCTCAGGGCCCCAAGCCTAGGAAGCTCCATATCCAGGTCCATCCAGCCATGGGACCACCAGGCATCACCTCAAGACCAGCATTGGAGCGACAGACAGCACAGCCCGTGGCTGGCGGTGGAATCTGCAGCCGGACTGCCTTGGCTATCGTCCTCACCAGCACCGCAGCAGCCCTATGCATGGGCATCCTTGTGTGTAAGTTGCTTTGAAATGGGCTTGGGGGTCAATCTGGGGTCCGCAATGGAGCTTAAAGCCCCCTACAAAAGGTATGCACCTTTGGACTGAAAGAGCCCTTGGGTGGTGGGACCAGGAACCTCCCCCCCTTCTTGTCCTCCTCCGCCCAACAGAGCAGCGCCAAGCATCCCCTGCCATACCTGGACTGAGCTCCTTTTCCCCTAGACCAGCAGCACTTGGGAGGCAGAACTAGTGCGATGGAGAAGGTGCGCTTCCTGGGACCTGCCAGCTGAACATGTTTAAGGAGAGGACCACTCTCTCCGATCTGGTGGGCCTGGCACCCTCTGGGAAAGGAGGCAGTGAGCAACCTCATCATTTGCCTTGGGGGAAATGGGAGCGGGGCGGTGAGGTGGATGGAGGAGACTTGCAACATGCTGTTTGCAAGAGTTGCAAAGGTGACCCGGAAGGGGGGAGGGTTGTGTGTCTTCTGGGGATGGCAAAGCAAAGGGCAGGGCCAGAGAACCTCTTGGCTAGACGAGGAGAGTCTGAATTCGGTGCTCATCTTGTGCCAGGACCTTTCTGTGGCATCTGTGCCAAGAGGAGCCTGCCCATCCTTTCAACACTAGCCTTCTTATGGCTAAGATCACAGGCAACCCCAAAGTGTGGCAGGGCCCTGGCAGCTATGCAGCCAGGACAGCTGGCAGGGGGCAGGGGCTGGGTGGGCCAGGTACCTGGCAGTGTTTAGAGGGGCCCTTGGCATCAACGGCTCTCTCCGGCGGCAGCTCTCCTGGGGAAGCGAGGAACCCATTTTGAGCACATGGCGGAGCTGCGAGGGATCCCCTACTGGAGCAGTTTGCAGCAGCCCAGTTCTGCCTACTCCCGCCTGCTGACCCCTATTCTGGAGCATCTGGTAAGGACCCTGTGCCCCCTCCCCAAGAGTGTGAGCTGTGAGTGAGCCACTGGGAAGGGCCACCGGACACTGCTCCAGCCCTGAGGCAGGGCCGTCCATTCAGTGCTCCCCGGGAGTGCAGCTCTCAGGGACAGAGAGAAGCCTCTCACCCACCCCGGGAAGGGTGGCCATGCACAAGACTGGTCAGACCGTCCAAGGCTGGCAGGACTGTTCCCAGGTGAGGCATCTGGTTCCCGGCTGTCCAACCCTGGTGGAAGGCCGAAGGGAAGGGGCTGGAGAAGGAGGGGGGCTGAGGGGATGCATCCTGCCAGCCAGCTTGGGGTTTGCAATGGCTCCTCTAAGCCCCAGGCTAGGCACCCCTTTGGCTAATTGCTTGAGGGGGCAGATGGTCCGGATCTTTTCTTGGGGCGAGACTGCTCTGAAACTGGGACTCCCTGCTTGATTGTGCCTCTGATGGGCACAGCAGCAAGGCCAATCTGCTCTCTTGTTCTCCTGTCTGACCATTCAGTTCAAAAGTAGCTTTCAGAACTCGCCCCTGGATGGCAGCTGCTCTAGGTGTACCATCTCGCAATACAGGTGGGCAGGGGCAAGAGGGCTCGCCTGGGGGGAGGCTCTCCTGCCAGAAAGAGAGAGTAAGGACTTCTTGCTTCTGCTTGGCAGGGAGGGCAATGAAAGCCTCATTGTCCACTTCCACCTCAGCTTCTCTCCACCGCCACCCAACCCTGGCATGGAAGAGGATATCCTGAGGCGGGGACTGGCAGCAGCCGTGAGCATCAGGGTGCCCACATATGGTACCATCTCGGCTGCCTCCCTCCTGGGTATCCCTGCACTTTTTCTGGCCCTTTGGCCCAGGGGTGACTGGGGTGGTGTGTGCCCCTAATTAGCTCAGTTCCTTCTGTGCTGTTCACCCGTGCCCACCTTCTGTTCCCCTCCTCTTTCCAGCAGGTCCACGGGACCCCACCTTCTCGAGCCCAGAGCTCAAGTCAGGTAGGCTGGTCGACTGTGGAACCAGTATGGGACCCTGGTTTTGGGGCCCCCAGCCCCATGGGCAGCATTGGGGGCTGGGGCCCATTTGGCCTTAGGCCTGGTCATTTGGGGGCAGAAACGAGAGGGTGGAAAAGAGCAGCCAAACTGCTACCCCAAAAGCCCAGGTTGTTGAGGGCAGAGATTTCCCACCTCAATTAAAAGAGGTGCTGAGTACCATGGCTGGACCCCAATGATTTCCAATTACTCTCCCAATGCATCCCCCCCCCCCCGTGTCTGTGCTTAGTGGAGGAAGAACCTCGGAGCCAATTCTGCCACTGTTGTGTTCACAGGAAGGTGTCCGGGAGAGGCCTTTGCCTGCCACAATGGCCAGTGGGTAGCCCCAGGAAGCGTGCAGTGCAACGGCTGGAAAGATTGCCCAGATGGCTCTGATGAGGCCGAATGTGGTGAGTCTCTCACTGCTGGGGCTGCTGGGCTTGCTACCTCTGCAAAGATGGGGATTCTCCATTCTCCCCCGGATCTCCCTCGGAGGACGGGCACAGGCTGTGGGTGCCTCCCTCCAGGGAGGGCTGAACCCTACAGAGTTTGAAAAGATGAACCAATCCTTTGAAAAGATGATTGGCCTCCATGGGAGGCAGGGCAGCGTTTCCAGAGAGGCTACCTTTCCGGGGGGGGGGGGGGGGGGGACATGAAGAGGGGCATCCTGCCTTAGGAAACCAGAAGGGGGCTGTTAGGTGGGGGGGCTCCTTGGGCACGAGCCTAAAGAGCAGGATGGTATTCAGCGGATTTTGACCAGTTCAGGTGAACCTCTAGGGAAAATTATAAGTGGCCCCACCCACCCGCCCCCACTCCTTCCACTCACCTCTCCTATATTCTGTTGTTTCTTAGCTCAGCTGATTTGGGTGGCAGAATAGATTGCCACGCCTCAGCTGAGCTAAGGTCAGTGTTGCTGTTATCTCTGCACGCACAAATAGAATTTTTTATTGGCCAGGTGTGGTTGGACACACAAGGAATTTGTTTTGGTGCAAATGCTCTCAGTGTACATAAAAGAAAGGAGACATTCGTCAAGAATCATAAGGAACAATACTTAATGATAGTCATAGGGCACAATAAATAATCAAATCATACTAGGAAATGGTCAATATAAATTATGATACAAGTGACAAAGTTACAGTCAGACAATCACAAGTGGAAGGGGAGGGGGTGATAAGGAGTGATGAGAAGATTAATAGTGATAGTAATGCAGACTTTGTATATAATTGGGCAGTTTTAAGGGAATTATTTGTTTAGCAGAGTGATGGTGATCGAGAAAAAACTGTCCTTGTGTCTAGTTGTTCTGGTGTGCAGGGCTCTATAGTGTCATTTTGAGGGAAGGAGTTGAAACAGTTTATGTCCAGAATGTGAGAGGTCTGCAGATATTTTCACAGCCCTCTTTTTGACTCGTACAATATGCAGGTCCTCCATGGAAGGCAGGTAGGTAGCCATTGTTTTTTCTGCCGTCTCTGAAGTCTGTGTCTGTCCTGTTGGGTTGCAGAACCAAACCAGACAGTTATAGAGGTGCAGATGACAGACTCAATCATTCCTCTGTAGAACTGGATCAGCAGCTCCTTGGGCAGTTTGAACTTTCTGAGATGGTGCAGAAAGAACATTCTTTGCTGTGCTTTTTTGATGATGTTTTTGATGTTAGGTGTCCATTTTAGGTCTTGTGATATGACAGAACCTAGAAAATTGAAGGTCTCTACTGTTGATATTATGTTGTCTAGTATTGTAAGAGGTGGTAGTATGGGGGGGAATTGCACATTTGGCACCACCCCAGGAAAGGTAAGAAACAGCTGGTGGTTGCTGTTTGTCTTATTTGTGTGCACGTGAAGCAGGAGGCAGAAAAGTTCAGCAAGGTCTTCTCCTCCTCCTCCTCATTTTGTCAGCCCAAGGGCAGGGGGTGGGGAGAAAAGGTACATACGTAGGCAATAGCCCTGACTTGCAGCATCAGTCATGTCACTGGGTGTGGTCAACTTGATGTCACTCACAGCAAGGTGCTACGCACCAAGTCACGTGACCATTTAGCCAGGCCCACAGAACCAGTGGTGGTAAATTTTTAATCCCATAACTGCATATTCTGTCCTTTGAAGGCATAAGGGGCATCAACTCCCAGCAATAGTAGAATTTCTGCTTCCAGATCTAGAGCGGGAAAGCGATGAGCCAAGTGCTTCAGATGAGGAATGCTGCTTGCTACCTCTGGTGTTGCGATCTGGCGGCGGTCATTCGGTATCCCATCCCATTCTAACATAGGTGTCAGTGGGAACCGGGAACTTCCATGTAATGACTCTATACAGAGTCCAGTAGCTCTTCTCCCCGCTATACTTTGATATGCACATTGATATCATGAAGTGAAGTTCGTCCTATTGGACATCGAAGAGGTCGAAGAATGCAGATCTGGCCAGGGAGCAGGTGCTTTGAGTATCCACTATCACGTACATCTTCACGGCTTCTTCCGGGCATCCGTCAGGGTACACGTTAGCTAAACAGATCAGATTGTTAGGCATCCAGAAATTGTCCATGGTAATCAATCACTCCGAGACAAGCATAATCTCCAATTGATTTATTAGGAACAGCTCTGGTACATCTATAGAAAATTTCCAAAACTGAAACTCATTTCCAGCGCATCTCACAAATTCTGCCCTATTTCCTCCCACTTACTATACTTCATAAATCACGAGAACCAATTAACTGCAGCTGGAATTTTTTAATGCGACATACTAAATAACTTTGACTGTTCAACTCCCTCATCCCCCTTTTCATTGTTCACATTTTTGTGGCAGCTGATCTCAGAGCTGACAGGCATCCCCCCTTGAAAACTCCTTCTCTTAAAAGAAAACAACCAAACAGATACAGGGGTTAATACATTGCCTTTAACCCCCTCTCCCCCCTACCCTTCGATTTGTGGGGAAAGTCTTCATGGAATTGGGTAACCAATTGATCAGCATGGACATCCCAACTCTTTACCCAACTATCACCTGAGAGAGGGTATCCCTTCCATAAGACCAAATATTGCAATCGTCCACGGTATAATCTAGAATCGAGAATTTTCTTAATTTCATAATGTGTTTTCCCCGTACCGTTAATGGGTCAGGGGGAGTGGTTGGCACTGGTCTTATCATTGATGTAGTAGCTGGTTTTAGTAAACTACAATGGAACACTGGATGAATCTTCCCTAATAGTTGAGCAAGATTTAATTGGACAGTGACCAGATTGATTATCTTTGAAATTGGGAGTGGACCCAAGAATTTTGGCCCCAGTTTCTTACTGGGCAGTTTCAACCTAAGATACTTGGTTGACAAATATATTTTGTCTTCCACTTTAAAGGGCAGTTGAAGGGATCTATGTTTATCCGCCTGTTTTTTATAATTTTTTGCAGCTTTGGTCAAAGCTTTTTTTGTATCTTCCCACCCTTTCTTTAATGAGTTCATCCATTCTGCTAGGGACATGGATGTGGGAGGTTGTCTAGGTAACTCTGGCATCAAGATAAAGTCCATTCCAGTGTTGATTTGGAATGGAGTCAACCCCGTGCTACTATGTACTGCATTATTGTAAGCAACCTCTGCAAAAGGTAATAACTGAGCCCAATTTTCTTGTTGATAATTTACATAGCATCTAATGTATTGTTCAGTCATGGCGTTAGCTCTCTCCGCTGCTCCGTCACAAGCCGGATGGAAAGCTGAGGATAATTCTTGGGAGGACCCAATGGATTTCAAAAATTCCCTCCAAAATTTTGCGGTAAATTGTACCCCTCTATCTGATATTATTCTATGAGGTACTCCATGTAGTCTATAGATATGTTTCACAAACAGCTTTGCAAGCTTTTTTGCAGATGGAAGTCCTTTACAGGCTATAAAGTGGGCCTTTTTAGAGAATAAGTCAATTACAGTGCAAATGATCGTGTTCCCTTTACTCTCAGGTAATTCCACAATAAAGTCCTTTGCAATTTCTTCCCATGGTTGGGTTGGTTCAGCGACTTGTTGAAGGAGGCTAGGGGTTTTTCCAGTTCTGTGTTTCATTGTGGCACAAATTGAGCAACTTTTTACATAGTCCTTGACGTCAGGTTTCAGTTTTGGCCACCAGAATTGTCTTCTCAGTAAATGTAGGGTTTTTAAGAATCCGAAGTGGCATCCCAGCTGCGAGTCCTGGCTATGCTTTAGTACCAGTAGTCTAGGGTTGTGGGTACATAAAGCTTATCCCTTTCCAAGCTAGTTCCTTATTCATTGTCAACTCGGTTTGATGGTCCAGGAACCAAGGATCGGTCAATAGGGCCGTTTTCAATTTTGCGGTCAGCTTATCTTTCAGGTGTTTGGGGTTGTGGTTGGCTTGGGCTTGAGTGGTTATTTGGCCTGCTGATTGAGCTCCTGAAATTAAGGCTTGTACTATTTCCTCTCGGTGGCTGTCAAACTGAGGTTTTCTGGACAGGGCATCTGCCAATACATTTTTCCCTCCAGGGATATATTTAATGTTGAAGTTGAATTGCTTGAAGTATTGGGCCCAGCGGACTTGTTTGGGTGATAATCTCCTAGGGGTCTTTGGAGCCTTGAGGTTTTTATGATCAGTCCATACCTCAAAGGGCTCCGGCACCCCTTCTAGGAAATGCCTCCAAGTCAATAAAGCCCATCATACGGCAAATGCTTCTTTCTCCCAGACTGCCCATCTTCGCTCTGTGTCCGTCAGCTTTTTGAACACATAAGCGCAAGGCATCAGTCAGTTTTGAGAGTCTTTTTGCAGCAGAATGGCTACCACTGCTTCACTTGCATCCGTTTGGACAATAAAAGACTTGGTCTGTCTGGGTGCTGGAGGATGGCTCAGCTGTGAAGAGGCGTTTTAAGGTCTCGAAAGCTTTCTGACAGTCCATGGTCCAAGCCAGGGGTTGATTTGGCTTCAGTTTGGTGGGTGATGGGCCCGTCTTTAATAGCTCCATTAATGGGAGGGCAACTTCGGCAAAGGATGGAATGAATTGTCTATAGAAGTTGGCAAACCCTAAAAAACTTTGAAGTTGTTTTCAGGTTCTGGGGGGTTGCCAGTCCAGCACCGCTTTCACCTTTCTGGGGACCATTTCAATTCCCAGGTTGGATATTCGGTAGACTAAATAATCCAGTGACTCTTTGTGGAATTTGCATTTTGAGAGTTTCACATATAATTTGGCGGCTAGAAGTTTTTCTAGGACTTGTCAGACCAATTGAACATGTTCTTCCATGGTTTCGCTGAAGATAAGGATGTCACCAGGTATATGAGGACCCCCCGATAAAGGTGCAGGTGTAGCACCTCATTGATGAGTTGCATAAACACTGCAGGAGCCCCCTGAAGTCCGAAAGGCATGACTTTGAATTGGAAGCTACCCAAAGGGCAGTTAAAAGCTGTTTTCCACTCGTCTCCCTCTTTGATGCGGACCCAGTAGTAAGCTTCCCTGAGATCTAGTTTGGTGAATACTTTGCCTTTGAACAGGTGGTTCAATAAGTCCTTCATGAGGGGGAGAGGATACATGTTTTTGACACACACGGCGTTCATGCCTCTAAAGTCAACACATAATCTCAACCCGCCATCCTCCTCTTTAAACAACACGGCGGCAGCTAATCTTGATTTGGCAGGTTCAATAAAACCTCAGTCCGAATTTTGGTTGATGTATTTCCTTAATTCAGTCATTTCAGCAGGTGTCATAGAATACATATTTGATTTTGGTAATTTCGCCACGGGTTCTAATTCTATGGCGCAATCAGTGGCTCGATGGGGAGATAAAACATTATACTCTTCGTCACTGAATGCTTCAGCCAGGTCTTTTTATTGGTCAGATATCTGGGGGTTATCTGGTAGAAGGTGGGATGCTGTGGATGCTGGTTCAGGTTTTGGGTTCAAGTTGACTGGTGGTTTTGTAGTGGAAGGGAGAGGGGGCAATGGGCCTGGTCCAATGAGGATTTTCCTGAATCCATCCTCCCATTTGATCATAGGGGCCCATTGCCAATTGCCAATTGGATTGTGCCAATGCTCTCTACATGGGGCTCCCCTTGAAGAGCACCTGGAGGCTCCAGTTGGTGCAAAATGCGGCCGCGTGGGTGGTCTTGGGGGCTTCTTGGAGCTCCCATGTTACACCACTCTTGCACGAGCTGCATTGGTTCCCGGTGACCTTCCAGGTGCGATTCAAGGTGCTAGTGACCACCCATGGCTCGGGACCTGTGTATTTATGGGACCGCCTGCTGCCACCGTCAGTCTCCCGCCGACCAGTGCGCTCTCATAAAGCGGGCCTCCTCGGGGTGCTGCCGGCTGGACGGCTGGTGACCCCGAGGGTTCGGGCCTTCTCTTTGGGAGCACCCTCCCTCTGGAATGAATTGCCCCCAGAGATGAGGACTGTCCCTGACCTATTGACCTTCCGGCACACACTAAAAACCCATCTATTCCATCTAGCCAGTCTGGCCTAGAGTTATATGTAATGGTTTTAAATTCGGTTTTTAAATGGTTTTAACTTTCTTAATTCCCTATTTTTTTAATTCTTAATGCCAATTTATTTAATCCTTTTAATGTATTTTAAATTATTGTATTTGTATTTATATGTTTTTATTTTGGCGGTGCACCACCCCAAGTCCTTAGGGAGAGGGGGCGGTATACAAATTTGAATAATAAATAAATAAATAAATAAATTTGTCTAGCCAAGCAAGTCCCAATATGATTGATTCTGACATCCTTGGGGGCCACTACGAAGCATATGAGTTCGTGATAGGGCCCTAATTCCATCTTGATCAATTCTGTCATTTGGGCCACTGGGCTCCCCCCAATTAATGTCCCATCCACTTGTTCAAATCTGATTGGGTGTTTTAGTGGGTTAGTCTTTATGCCCAATTGTTCAATGATAGTGAGTCCGATAAGGCATCTAGAGCACCCAGTATCAATGACAGCTTCTAACTCCCTGGCTCCCCCATGTTTGGTACCACTAACTTGACTTTGACTGTAAAAGGTATGATGGGATCACTCACCATTGGGTCATCTTCGCTGGTCAGGTTCTTTGGGACGTGGTGTCGGTCTGGTGGTCTGTTGCTCCCATCTGTGTAGAGGGGACTTTCCCAGCTGTGTCTAGCAAACTGGCTAATGTCCGGAGGACTTCCTTGACTTTTCCAACCTCTACCAGCCATTCTAGACTTTGACTGTGGTGCTTGTGGTACAGGAGCAGGGGCCAGACAGTCTGCTGCTCTATGGCCATCTTGGCCACAGCGGTAACATTTAAGTATCCTATTGGGTCGGGTATGAGCAACTTCGGCTGGTCTGGTCAGTGGTCTCCTAGCCACAATTCTCTTAGGCAGGGCTGCCGGAAGGGGTTTTCTGTGTGGGTTGATGCTGCGGTCTAAGCTGAGGGAGGTGGCATACCACACTTATAAGGTCTCTGGTATTCCCCTAATGTCACAGGCCTTCTTTACTTCTGGATCAATGGTGTTTTTAAAATAGTGTAAAGTCATTCTTTCAGGCCAATCCATGAGGTGGCTTGTGACCCTTCTAAAGTCTCAAATAAAGTCTGACAAGGGTCGCCTGCCTTGTCTCATTTCCATTAATTTCTCTTCATTCTCTGCCACCCTGTCTGGATTTTCAAATCTGAGTCTTAATAAATAAATCAGTTGACATCGTGTAATTCAGGGGCTTGTTCGTTGTGTAGTTGGGCCACCCAATCAGAAACATTCCCTTCATTCATCCCATCTGTTATGGCCGTAACCAAATTGCGCTCTGTGGCGAATTGATTCCCAAATTGTTCTATATGGGATCGGATTTGAGTGAGGAAGTAATTGAAATGTTCATGGCAGCCATCAAATATGGCCTTAAATGATATTTGGTCCGGCCTGGGCCGTGGTTAGGGAGGTGGTACAGACCAGGCGCCTGCAGGCTGAACTGGAATGAAAGGAGCTGGGTGGGAAGCATATCTAGGCTGGGTAGGGCCCCTGAAGCCTCGCTGGGTGGTGCCTCTCTGGAATAGGGGTCCTTGCAGCCTTGCTCCAGGTTGGGATTGCAATTGTGGTTGCCATGAGGAAGATGGGTGTGGCCTGGTTCCCTGCCTGGGTGGAGGAGAAGTAACTGTTGTCTGCTGTCTGGGCAAATACCCTTCAGACCAGGACTTTGTTGGTGCTGGTTGCCATTGGCACTGAATCCACCCCTGGCCTGGATAAAATCCCCACCCTGGAGGGATACTTTCTGCAGGGGATAATCTTCCTTCTGGAAAATGAGTGGATTGCCTTGGAGGCTGCAACATACCTCTATCAGTCGATGCTTCTTGCTGGGCCTCTCCAACTGGCATCTGTGTAATCTCCTCATCCCTCATGATACTTGGATAAGAGAAAATGGGTTGTCTCAGGCTTCCACTCGTCCAAGCAGGCTGTGAGACCAAGCCTGTCACCTTTAAAGTCTGGAACTGTTGTGGTAAATCTGCCATCGGTGGACTCCCAGAATAACCCTGGAGGATGTCATCTTGACCCAAAAGTGTCTCTCTTCCCTCCAATCTGGTTCAATAACTGTATGCATGGGGCTGGAGGAAGACCTTTCTTCAGACAGTCCGGTTAAATTTGGGTTGTAACATTTCTTTGAGTTGAAAAGCTTTGGCCTGGCTCCCAGGTCTTTTTCTTCTACTGCCTTGCTGAAGGCATCCATCATCTCCTCCAAACGGGCTGACAGCTCCAGCTAGTGCTCCGGAGGGGGCCTCCCCGCAAGTTCCCTCTTGCACATCTTCAATTTCAACTGATTGTTGATTTTTATCCATCTCTGGGAAAAAATCTCTGGGGTATCAGCCAAACCCCTTTAGAAAAGAAAAATTAAGTTTTGGAAATAAATGTTAGGCATCCAGAAATTGTCCATGATAATCAATCGCTCCGAGACAAGCATAATCTCCAATTGATTTATTAGGAACAGCTCTGGTACATCTATGGAAAATTTCCAAAACTGAAACTCATTTCCAGCGCGTCTCACAAATTCTGTCTTATCTCCTCCCACTTATTATACTTCATAGATCACAAGAACCAATTCACTGCAGCTCTAATTTTTTAATGCAACATACTAAATAACCTTGACTGTTGAACTCCCCCTTCCATTGTTCACATTCTTGTGGCAGCTGATCTCAGCTAACATGGATGACACGAATGAGGGCATAGTGAGTCAGTGCACATTGCTGTGCAGTTGACACTCTCTGCCAGTTTTGGTTGCATTTTGGCAGCCTGCTGAGGAACCTGGTTCAAAGGAGGGTTAGGAATTGTCCTCTGTGGTGTATCGGAGTCTGGATGCAGAGCAGCCGGCTGCATGTCACTTTTGCATATATGACATTGCACTTTGGCTGTGCAGTATTTGGCCGAGTCTTTGGACTCGCAACACTTGAAGCAGAATCTGTAGTCTCTTAACAAGGACTTCCTTAGGCGCAGAGGTTTCTGTGCAAATGTGTGACACCTGTTCAGTGGGTGTGGAGCATTGTGTATTGGACAAAACTGGACTCTCTTTGATGTTGGAGGCTTCAATTGGGTTGGGGCCGATGAGTTAGCGGCCGAACTCTTTATGGTTGAGGAGTCGACCTCAGTCTTATGGACAGCCATGAAGGGTTTTGCCTTTGCAGTGTGCGTAGGGCCTGTGGACGGCACATAGTTGCTGATGGATCTTTTTTCAGTTGGAGGATTAACAGCTCTGAACCTGCAGGTCCGGGGGTCATTGCACGATGTTGCCTGGTGGGCCACAAATTCTTCAAGAAGGGTAAAGGGAGTACCTTTGTGGCGACCCTTGGCCATGAAGGCCTTAGACAGCTGGATCCACTGTTCAATTAGCACCTGCGGTAGTTTTCTAATGATTCTGCTTTGCATTTCAAAGTGGTCAAAACAAGCAAGTCCCGGTAACTCGGGATCCTGTTGTGCCACTCTCAGCTGTATAAGTATATTAGAGAGGTCCCTGAGCTGATGAGGCTTATTGATAGGAAAGCTGTTGAGGCGATCCAAGAGCGATGATTCCACCTCTGTGGGAGTGCCGTACTCTTTGTCAAGTCTTTTCTATGTCAACCAAAGGGCAGTGTCTGGGTCATCTAGGTGGGATGCATAAAGTTCCTTCATTGCTCTGGCAGACTGCGGCCCCAGCCATGCTATCAAGTGTACGAGTACTTCATTGGGCTTCAAACGTGCTGCCTGAATGTTGCACAGGAAAATTCTTTTTCATAGCAGATACCCTCTGCCTGGCTCATCAGAGAATTTGTATACGCTGTTGGTGGCCAAATCTAGCTTTCCTCTCCTTAGTACCAACTCTCTCCAGTATGCTGGATCATCAGCTGAGGTGGAGTAGGGGTTGTGTGTGAGGGGCATTGACACAGAGGGGTCTCCCCTTGGATTCTCATAGAGTAGGTCTAGGTTGTATCCCAATGATGGGTCATAGTTCTCCTCCCAGTACTTACTGAGAAGGTTGTCCTGCCATTCCATAGACGATGGTGGAGCTTCACGTTGCTGTGTAGGCTGGCTGCGGTTATTTTGTTGTACCTGTGAGCTCAAGTAGTGTTGAGGTTGTGGTAAGAATGCCACTGCCTATGGATTAAGTGTGGCAGTTGTCACTTTAGGTATGTCTCTCTGTTGAGAAATCTGCGTAGCAACTGGTGTGTTAATTTCCTCGCTCTCTAGGACTGGAGGTGTAGGGTTAGGTTTGATGTTTTTGGGAAGGGAAAGTTGCTTGGCCAGCAGGTCTTGGGACATTGGGATAGGTCTGCTGCTTTTGGAAAGGGAGTCTCAAGTCTTAAGTCTTACGATGTCAGTTTTGTGACTGGTGTGTAAAGTCTGCGGTTGAGATTCTCTCCTTCGATCCCTTGGTTCTAGGAGACTGCCAATTAACCCTGCCAGTTCCACCTGCTTATTTGGTAGCAAGTGCTGCTCATTAATGTAGGCCTTGACCCGTGTGTCTGGGCTCTCTTCTCCCAACTCTTCGAGGTCGAAGTTGAAGGAGGCGTTGTCGGCCACCTTCCGCAATGCTGCGGCCCGCACTGTTTTTGCTGCTGTCTCTCATTGTCATTCCAGCAACTCCACTTGGGCCTGAGTTTTAGCTATTTCTGCCTGTTGTTTGGCCATTTTTATTTATTTATTTATTTATTTATTTATTTATTTATTAAATAGTTTTGTATACCACCCTTCTCCCGAAGGATTCAGAGCGGTGAACAGCTAACTAAAATATATAAATAACAAATTACAAGATTAAAAAAGATTAAATTATGAGGCTGCCGTTAAAACAGTTAAAATTGGATTATTTTAACTGTTTTGGATTATTGCAATGCTCTCTACATGGGGCTCCCCTTGAAGAGTCTCCGGAGGCTGCAGTTAGTTCAGAATGCAGCCGCGCGGGTGATCGTGGGCGCCCCTCGGGGCGCGCACGTAACACCACTTCTCCGCAGGCTGCACTGGCTTCCTGTGGCCTTCCGGATTCGATTCAAGGTGGTACTGACGGTATTTAAAGTGCTCCATGGCTCGGGACCTGGGTACTTACGGGACCGCCTGCTGCCATCAACTACCTCCCGCCGCCCAGTACGCTCCCACAGGGTCGCCCTACTTGGGGTTCCGCCACCTGATCGCTGTCGGCTGGCGGCCCCGAGGGTGCGTGCTTTCTCTGTGGGAGCGCCCTCCCTGTGGAATGATCTCCCCCCGGAGATACGAGCCATGACAGATATCCTCTCCTTCCGGTGCGCAGTTAAGACCCTATTTTTTAAACAGGCTGGCCTGGCCCAGTAAGGGTTAAAGGGGTTTTAAGTTAATAGGGTTTTTAAAATTTTAACTATTTTTAAACTTTCGGGATACAGCTATATTTATATTTAATTCGGTTTTAAACTCTATTTAATCTTGTATTTTTGTATTTTAATGTATTTACTAGGCTGTACACCGCCCCGAGTCCCTTTTGCGGAGAGGGAGCGGTATAGAAATATGATCAAATAAATAAATAAATAAATAAAACCCCCAATTAAAATAAGCTAAAATTACCATACCCCAACTAAAATCAAATTCCAAAACCCCTCATTTAAAATCCCATTTGAAGTCAGCCCAGGCCAGCCTGCTCAAAGAGCCAGGTTTTCAGATCACGTCTGAATGCCCTCAGGTCAGTGGTTGTCCGTAGTCCCGGGGAGAGCCCATTCCAAAGGGTGGGTGCCCCCACAGAGAAGGCCCTATTTCTTGGGGTCACCAGGTGGTATATAGATGCCGTCGGGACCCGAAGGAGACCCTCTCTATGGGAGCGCACTGGTCGGTGGGAGACTACTGGCAGAATGCAGTCTTGTAAATATCCTGGTCCAATGCCATGGAGCGCTTTAAAGACCAAAACCAATACTTTAAAGCGAACCCGGAAGGCTACCGGCAACCAATGCAGCTCGCGCAGGAGAGGTGTCACATGGGAGTATGGAGACAGCTTGCGTGTTGGGGCTTCGCAGATATCCAGGAGCTCCGACCATAAGTCTGTATAGCAGCGATACTGCCTATCCCAATCCCCCCTTATAGCATGCCTCCATAGGTTTGGTGAGCTTTCTATGCTGTCTAAGGTCATAGGCTTTCTGAGGTATCACTGCTTCTCATTTAAAATTGGGTTTTGGGAACCAGGCTCCATGTTTACGTAGAGAGTGGGTGGATGGTTCGAGTCCCATGGTACACCAGAGACATCTGTCATGGCGGAAGAAGTTGCCATGCTTCAAATTAGCAAAAGGTGAATTTTGGAAAATTTAGAAGTTTTCCGTGCAATGCCCTTTTTTCCACTAGGGTGCGCTGCAAGCAGAACTTCTACTAAATTCAGAACTTGACCAGGTAGGTGGCGTTGTAGGCGTGTGGCTGAATTTGAGAAAATTCAGAAAATTTCAATGGTTGACCACTAGAGATATGCGGTGCAATGTGTGGAAGATGCTGACAAAACACACTGGTTGGCTGCTAGGGGATGCATTGTGAAGTCTGGAAGACGTTGGCACAGAGCAAAAAATGGCCTGTCAGTGGTACTTGCTAGGTCTGTAAGACACTGGTGCGGTGCACAGTTTTAGCCTGTTAGTGATGCTTGCTAGGTCTGGAAGACACTGGTGTTGTACACAGGTTGGCCTCTTCAGTGGTAGAGCTAGACCTTTGAGTTGGGTGGCAAGGGTAAAAAATTTTTTTTGAATTCTCTATGAAATTTCTACTTGACCACCAGATGGTGCTATAGGCTGGCAGTTGAATGGTAGCCGATTAGACTGGAAGGAAAAGTCATTAAACATGTGGAATACTTTTGTACAAAGTCATTTAAGATATGTAATACTGTAATCCATTGCATAAATGCTGTGGTTAGATAATTTCTCTTTAGACTGGCCTTCAAGTTTTAAATTTTCAGTAAAGGGAAAAATCTTCTCTGTCATTAACTAGAGGCAAACTGCTTCTTTTGTTCAAATAGCCTGCTCAGATCAGACTTGTGTCTTGGGGGGGCAGTGCTCCACTGCTTAGGAGACGGCTCTCCCCTAATGATTTATGACCCACAATAAACTGGCCAGAGACCTCTTTTATGACCTTGTTGCTTGGATACCAGGTTGTAAACTGGCTGGATAGGGCCTCTTTTTATGATCTTCTGGGCTGGAGAAATGCAGTTTCTTTGTTTGTTAGACGGTACAAGAAAGATTCAGCAAATTTAAACAGGTTTTAAAACTTAAACAGAGAAAACGTTTCCAAGTCTCACTTGAACTGGTTCCCTTGAGAGACAGGAAATTTCTGGCTCTTCTTAGCTATTCATACTCTCCTTCTTGTTATGCAAATTGAGTCTTTGAGATAGCAGATAAACAGAGATGCGAAGACCCAGAGAGGAGTTTACTTGTTTGTCTCTTGCAAAATGGGGGATTCTTAGCCCATCCCAACAGCCTGTAAAAACTTCCATTGCACAGAGACAGAGACAGTGAGAATTCAGGCAATCTGATTAGTTATATCTCTACCTAGGAGACTCAGATTAGCATTGTGCTTTGACTTGGGAGTCCTGATTTCAATATACTTGGCTTTATCACACAAATTCAAATAGCTTTTACTTTTTGGGAGTCCAGATTCAAATTTCTATCATCTTTTTACTGAGGGATTGCAGGAATTCAGACCTACTTATCATTTTATTATTCTGTCCTTTGATTCAATTGTTGAATATAAAGATAGATAACTCTACAAATTCTTCCATACGAAGTTTCTTTTATTGGATTATATTAGGTATCCTCAAGGTAACTCACAGTTATGTCGAGATGCATCTAATGTCCAATTCTTTGCATAGTTGAAATCATAGTGTAAAATGGTAGTAATTTTTCCCCTATTTCATCCCATAATAGTAGAGCCAAAGGAGAGACGCTAGCACGATTCTAGGGTCCGAGCAAGAGTGAAGAAACCTCCCCCAACCCACCAAGGGTCAATTCAGTGACCAATCAGAATTACAGATGTGACCACACGACATGGACTACATTTGGGCGGCTGCGGCAGTATTGGGTGGCAGCAGTGATGAAGGCTGTGACGGCTGCGGACAGACTCTTTGTTCCCCTTGGTTCCCCCTGCCGGTGGCAGTGGTGGGGGAGGACTGGGGGAGGCCATCGAGTCTTGTCTGGAGCTGGTTGGACCCGACATCAAACACCTGAGGCGGGCCCAGTTGGCCCGCGGAAGTACTCACAGGCCAAACTTTACACCCTAGAGAGGGTTCCCCTCTCCCTGACATGGCCAATGGGACTGTCGAAAGTCCACCTCAGGGACGGGTCTTGGGATCCAGAGAAGTGGCATGGCCATTCTATGACCAGGCCGGCTTGGGCTGATTTTAGATTTGGGTGTTTTACTTTTTATATTAAATTTTAGGGTTTTAGGGAGGTGTTTTAATTGTTTACAGCCAGGGCCTTAGTTTAATTTAGTTTTAACTTTTTGCATATTTGTTTTAATTGTATGGCTGTGCACCGCTCTGAGTCCTTCGGGAGAGGAGCCGTATATAAATAAATATTTATTATTATTATTATTATGAAACACTTGGTGAGGGGGAGGGGGAGGGGTACTCGATTGTTTTCTTTTATTTTTAGATTTTTAATGGGGTTAGGGAGGGAAGCTACGGGTTTGGGGAGGGAGGTTGGGAGGAGGGTGAGGGACAGATTTTTAGTGGGGTTAGTGGGTTGGGGGTTTGGGGTTAGCCAAGCCGGTGAGTATGCCTGGGGGGACCCGGGGGACCAGGGGTTGGGGAGGCGACTAGGGTTAGAACGACCGAGGGTGGACCTTATTGGCACTGTAAGTGGGAGGGGCAGATATGGCGGGGGTAGAGGGCCATATGAGGTTACGGGATCACATGTCCGCTATCTCCAAGCGGTAACATGCTCCAACCCTCTCGACCCGTCTTGCAGGCCTGGTTGTGCAGAGTCTCAGGCCCTGAGCACCCGGCTGATGTTATGCAATACCAGGTCCGTTATAAATAATGCCCCCCTGATTTTTGATCTGATTCAGGATGAGGGCGTGGACCTGGAAGGGGTCACCAAAACCTGGCTGGGCCCAGAGGGGGGTCTCCCCCTAGTAACGATGTGCCCACCAGGTTTCCAGGCATTTCATCGGCCGAGGGCTCAGGGTAGGGATGGTGGAGTGGCGGTAATTATTAGGGAGGATCTATGTCCTAGGGAGGCCACTGTACCTCAGATGGCTGGCTGTGAGTCCCTCTTTATGAAGTGGGGTCTGGGAGGGCAGATGGGCCTTTTGATAACATACCTGGCTCCCTGCCACGTATCATTGGCCCTGCCCAGGCTCCTCAGGGTAATAGCCGAGCTGGCGGTGGAGACACCCAGACTGTTAGTTATGGGTGACTTCAACCTGCCTTCGCTCAGTGAATCCTCTGGGGCGGCCCGAGAGTTCTTGGCTTCCATGACAGCCTTGGACCTGACCCAATTAGTTTCTGGACCCACTCACACGGAAGGACACACGCTGGACCTGATTTTTGTCTCTGGACAGTGGTTGAATGATCGGTTAGGGGATATAGTTATTAAACCCTTGTCATGGTCTGATCATTCTCTCCTTAGACTGGACTTCTGTACTGCCAATCCACATTGCAGGGAGGCAGAGCCGAGGAGATGATTCCACCCCAGGTGCCTGATGGATCCTGAACGGTTCCAGATGGAGCTTGGGCCATTACCTGAAACTCTGGCTCATAACTCGGCCACAGACTTGGTAGCCGCCTGGGATAGGCTGGCTGCCGAGGCTCTGGACCGAGTTGTGCCTTTGCGACCTCTGACCCGGCAGAGACCTCGCTCGGCTCCGTGGTTTACGGAGGAGTTGAGGGAGATGAAATGCCGGAAAAGACGTTTGGAGGGCATCTGGAGAGCCAGTCGTGCCGAGTCTGACCGAACACAGGTTAGGTCCTATATTAGGACCTACCTAGTGGCGATAGAGGCGGCGAAACATTCTCACTTCTCCGCCCTTATTGCATTGGCAGAAAATCGACTCGCTACCCTGTTTAGAGTAACCCACTCCCTGCTTGGGCCGGGAGCGCGGGAGGATCTCTTGCAGGGAAGGGCGGAAGAGTTTTCTCGATTTCTGCACGATAAAATCGCTGAGATTCGGGACGGGCTGGACTCTAGTTGGGAGGTCCCAGGAGAGGTGACCGCGGCGAGTCTTGAGATGGTTATCTGGGATGAGTTTGACCCTGTGACCGCCGAGGGTATAGACAGGTTGCTGGGGTGGCTGAATACTACCACATGTTTATTGGACCCTTGCCCCTCCTGGCTGGTTTTGAACGCCAGAGAGGTGACGCGGAGTTGGCTCTAGGGAATTGTTAATGCTTCTTTGGTGGAGGGCTCGCTACCCACCGCCTTGAAAACGGCGGTGGTGCGCCCCCTCCTCAAGAAGCCTTCCCTGGACCCGGCTATTTTAAACAACTATCGTCCGGTCTCCAACCTTCCCTTTGTGGCGAAGGTTGTTGAGAGTGTGGTGGCACGTCAGCTCCCCCAGTACCTGGAGGAAGCTACTTACCTCGATCCGTCCCAATCGGGTTTCAGGCCTGGACATAGCACTGAGACGGCATTGGTCGCGTTGGTCGATGATCTCTGGAGGGCTCGTGACAGAGGGTTCTCCTCTGTCCTGGTCCTATTAGACCTCTCGGCGGCTTTCGATACTATTGACCATAGTATCTTGTTGCGACGGTTGGAGGGGTTGGGGATGGGTGGAACCGTCCTTCGATGGTTCTCCTCCTTCCTCTCCGACCGTTCGCAATTTGTGTTGGCGGGGGGGGAGAGATCCACCTCTAGGCCCCTGCTTTGTGGGGTGCCTCAGGGGTCGGTCCTCTCTCCCCTCTTGTTCAACATTTATATGAAGCCGCTGGGCGAGATCATCTGTGGTCTTGGAGTAAGGTGTCATCTATATGCAGATGACACCCAGTTGTACATCTCTACTCCAGACCACCCCAACGATGCTGTGGGGGCTATGTCCAGGTGCTTGGAGGCCGTGCGGGATTGGATGGGCGGGAACAGGCTTCGGCTCAACCCATCCAAGACCGAGTGGCTGTGGTTTCCGGCGCCCCGATATAGCCAGCTGACACCTTTGCTGGCTATCGGGGGAAGTTTTGCCCCCCGCAGAGAGGGCTCGCAACCTGGGTGTCCTCCTGGATGTACGGCTGTCGCTTGAACATCACATCGCGGCCGTCTCCAGGGGGGCGTTTCATCAGATCTGTCGGATCTACCGGTTGCGGCCCTTCCTGGATCGGGACGCCTTGCGCACGGTCACTCAGGCCCTTGTCACCTCTCGCCTGGACTATTGTAATGCCCTCTACATGGGGCTCCCCACGGGGAGCATCCGGAGACTCCAGCTGGTGCAAAATGCAGCCGCGCGGATGATTATGGGGGCATCGCGTAGCGCCCATGTGACGCCACTTCTGCGCGAGCTGCATTGGTTGCCAGTGACTCTCCGGGTTCGCTTTAAGGTTCTAGTTTTGACCTTTAGGGCGACCCATGGCATGGGACCAGGTTATCTTCAGGACCGCATTCTACCGGTGATCTCCAATAGGCCAGTGCGTTCCCACAGAGAGGGTCTGCTCCTGGTGCCGTCGGCCGCTATGTGTCGTCTGGCAGTGCCGAGGGGTAGGGCCTTCTCTGTGGGTGCCCCCGCCCTCTGGAATACTCTGCCACCGGAGCTTCGTACTGACACGGACCTGAGGGCCTTCAGGCGCGCGTTGAAGACCTGGCTCTTTGAGCAGGCCGGCCTGGGCTGAGATAATTTTGGTCTCCATGGTATTTAAATTTTAAATTGGGGTTTTAAGGTGGGGGGGTGGGACCTGTTTAGTTTTATTTATCAGCCAAATTGGTTTAATACTTTTTTAATTTTTGTATATTTGTGGGTTTTTAGATAGGCTGTACACCGCCCTGAGTCCCCTGGGAGAAGGGCGGTATATAAATTTGATTAATAAATAAATAAATAAATTGGGCTTCAGGCCTGGACATAGTACTGAAACGGCATTGGTCGCATTGGTTGATGATCTCTGGAGGGCCCGTGACAGGGGTTATTCCTCTGTCCTGGTCCTATTAGATCTATCAGCGGCTTTTGATATTATCGACCATAGTATCCTATTGCGACGGTTGGGGAGGTTGGGGGTTGGGGGCACCGTGTTGCAGTGGTTTGCCTCCTTCCTCTCCGACCGCCTGCAATTTGTGTTGGCAGGGGGGGGGGGGGGAGGTCCACCTCTAGGTCCCTCGATTGTGGGGTGCCTCAGGGGTCGGTCCTCTCCCCTCTCTTGTTCAACATTTATGTGAAGCCGCTGGGGGAGATCATCCGTGGTTTTGGGGTGAAGTGTCATCTGTACGCTGATGATACTCAGCTGTATATTGCTACCCCAAGCCACCCCAACGATGCCATGGAGGTCATGTCCCGCTGTCTGGAGGCCGTGCGGAACTGGATGGGCGGGAACAGGTTCCAACTCAACCCTTCCAAGAATGAGTGGCTGTGGTTTCCGGCGTCCCGATATAGCCAGGTAGTTTCTTCGCTGGCTATTGGGGGTGAGATTTTGCCCCTTCAGAGGGGGCTCGCAATCTGGGTGTCCTCCTTGATGTATGGCTGTCCTTGGAAGATCACATTACGGCCATCTCCAGGGGGGCGTTTCATCAGGTTCGCCTGATCCGCCAGATGCGGCCCTTTCTGGATCGGGATGCCTTATGCACGGTCACTCATGCCCTGGACACCTCCTGGCTGGATTATTGTAACACCCTCTACATGGGGCTCCCGAGTGGGAGCATCCGGAGGCTTCAACTGGTACAGAATGCGGCTGCGCGGGTGGTTATGGGCGTGTCAAGGTTCGCTCATGTGACACCCCTCCTGCATGAGCTGCATTGGTTGCCAGTGGCCTCTCGAGTGCGCTTTAAGATTGCAGTGTTAACTTTTAAAGCGCTCCATGGCATCGGACCAGGATATTTACAAGACCGCATTCTGCCATTTCCTCTTACCGTCCGGTGCACTCCCACAGAGAGGGTCTCTTGCGGGTCCCGTCGGCATCTATGTGCCGGCAGGTGACCCTGAGGAATAGGGCCTTCTCTGTGGGGGCGTCTATCCTCTGGAATGGGTTGCCTCCGGAGTTACGTACAGCCACGGACCTGGGGGCCTTCAGGCGTGCCTTGAAAACCTGGCTCTTTGACCAGGCCGGATTTTAGATTTGGGTATTTTAATTTTAGGGTTTAAGGTTAGGGTTTTGTTTTGCAGCCAGGGTATTTAATTTAGTTTTAATTTTTGTATATTTAATGTTTTAATTGCATGGCTGTACACCGCTCCGAGTCCTTTGGGAGAGGAGCGTATATAAATATTCAATTCAATTCAATTTCCCAGGATACCTTAACTACATTTACCATGATGCATTCCCTTAAGGGGACAGCTCCCAATTCCCATATACTGGTTGGGCAGCACACTGCTTAAGAGCTAATCCTCGCTCAAAGTGTGACCAGTCAGGCTGTAGTGACCTGATGAAAGGGAAGAAGAAGCCTTGCCCTTTTGTGATAGGCAAAGTTCTTCCCTTTGTGGATTCAAATTTCCCGGCTGGGAGAAATGCAAAATGATTTGGTCAGCTGCGTTGGAAGTCAGAATCAGTTTATTAATAGGAAGGCAGGTAAGAAATCTCACAGCGTTCCTAGGATTAATCTAATAAGTGAGTAAGAAACCCTCTCTTTTATACACTTCAGGTCCTTTGATTTGTAGGTGTGAATCTTTGAAGACTTTGATTTGTGTGTGTGTCTGATGAGTTCCTGTCTCTTGATATTGGGATCTCTTCCTGGGATCTTGATAAGAGTAATTGTTTTATAGTAGCTGTTTGTTCCTGAGTTTCCTGTTATGCCTTTTGGTTTGCTTTTCACAAGTTTTATAGCTTGCTATCTATTTGATTTCTATGGGAAAGGATCTGAGCTAGTTTGTAAGGTTTTTTCCTCTCTATCTCATGCCTGTAATTTTCTCCTTCCTTTTGTTGTGACAAGTAAGCCAGCTATTTTAATAGCCCTACTTGACAAAGGTGGGGGCTGTTTTCCTACGAGAGCAGGGGGAAATTGAAATTTACAACAGACCACAAGCAGGAGAACAACAGACGGCTAAAATATTGCTTTCGCCATGTCAGAAAAAGACAGGGAATCCTCCTCTCTGACCAATTTCAAATTGCAGACCTGGAATAAAACTGGCTGGGGGGGGTGTGTGTTTGGGGCTTTCCTAACTTGCAAGAGGCTCTGAACCCCCAAATCGGAGCCAAAGCCTCTGCTGTGTATTTCCTCTCTTTGTAGGCTTCCAGGGCTGAAAGTGTGTGTTTGTGTGTGGGCTCTCCTGGCCTCCCCTATTCACCAGCAGTCCCTTATGCTCTCTTGCAGACTGCGGGACCCGGCCAGCCATGCGATCTGCCACTCGGATCGTGGGGGGATCAGAGGCGCTGCTGGGCGAGTTCCCGTGGCAGGTCAGCCTGAGAGAGAGCAATGAACACTTCTGTGGGGCAGCCATCCTGACCGCCAGGTGGCTGGTGTCTGCTGCGCACTGCTTCAATGAGTAAGCCCGGGAGCCCTCTGCCATGGCTGGCACCCTCTGCAGTGGGTTGGCACCTAGGGGGAATGAGAGGCTGGCAGGGGCGGGGGGGAGATGTGGCCAAGAAGGAGTAGCTCAAGGATGGAAGGAGGCAGTAGGACACTCTGCTGCACATCCTTCGTTCGGGCTGGGGAAGCAGGTGGAAGCATGCGGTGTGTGTGGAGCTACAGCATGGGGAGGAGGGAGGAAGAAGAGAAGGAGGAGGTGGGGGGGAGAGAAGAAAACCCAAGCCCACAGAGCTTCTCCAAAACAGCAGGAAGAAAAAGGGATGGATGACTGGGATGCCCAGTCAGATCGAAAAAATCAGGAGAACCACAATGGAGTGTGAGGTCACAAGTGAAAGATGGGCCTCACCCCAGGCAGGCATGCAAGGGACAGGGTGGCTTGCATTTCCCCCTCCCTCCTGGGGGGGGGAGCCAGGGGAGACTGAAGCTGTCCCATCGCAGGTTCCAGGACCCCCGCACCTGGATGGCCCAGGCCGGCAGCGTCCGGTTGAGTGGCAGCGAGGGCAGCCGGGCACAGGCCAAGGTGCTGCGCATCCTCCAGCACCCCTCCTACAACGTGGAGAGTGCCGACTACGATGCAGCCCTGCTGGAGCTGGTGGAGCCCCTCACCTTCAGCAAATACATCCAGCCTGTGTGCCTGCCAGCCCCCTCCCATTGCTTCCCCCCGGGCAGGAAGTGCCTCATCTCTGGCTGGGGGTATCTCAAGGAAGACTTCTGTAAGCAATCAGGTGGAAAATGGGGGGGGGGCACAGAAGGAATCCCCCAGCCAGGGCTGGCCTACCTCAAAGGGATTGAACCTGTCAATTTTGCCTCCATGTGTGAGGAGACCTCTGGCTGCTCAGGGACACCAAGCGGCCACTGCTGTTCCCACAGGCCCAGAAGGGAGACTCCTACTGCCACACCAACCCTTGGGATGGTGGAAGGGAAACTCCTGAGCAAGGCCAGAGTAACCCTTGTGCCCCTGCAAAGCTCCTGGTGTGTCCACTGTGAGGAGTGGGGGGGGGACAATCCAGCCAGACCATAGCTCCTGCTGCTGCAGGCACACACTGTGCCCAAAGCAGCGCCCCAGACTCTGATCTCAGCCCCCAACCCCACTGAGTTGCCTGGAGAGCAAGGCCAGGGTCCACTTAGCGTTTGTCCTGTCCCTCCCCCAGTAGTGAAGCCGGAGCTGCTCCAGAAAGCCACGGTGGAGCTGCTGGATCAGGCTCTCTGCGGCAACCTCTATGGCGGCAGTGTGCTCACTGACCGGATGATGTGTGCTGGCTACCTGGAGGGCAAAGTTGACTCTTGCCAGGTAGGGCCCCCCCAGCCCCCAGCAGGCTTTGGACAGACCTCCCTGCATGACATGCACCCCATCTTGGCTCTTTCCTTCCGCAGGGGGACTCCGGGGGCCCACTGGTCTGCCAAGAGGCCTCTGGGCGCTTCTTCCTCACAGGCATAGTCAGCTGGGGCATTGGCTGTGCGGAGGCCAGGCGCCCAGGGGTTTACACTCGTGTGATCCGGCTCCGGGACTGGATCATCGAGACCACGGCCACACCAAGGAGCCCCACAGTTTCAACCATGGGCACAAGCACAGCCAGCCTACAGCACCCCAACTCTGCTTCCCCAGCCTCAAGTAGGCCGGCAGCCACGAGCCCCCAGCCCTCAGGTAGGGCCTTGGCGTGCAACTGGGAGGGAGGGAGGGAGTGGAGGTGGGGCAGCATCCACCACAGCCATTCCCTGTTCACATACAGAGTGCGGTCGGCGGCCTGGTTTCTCCAAACCTATGAAAATTGTGGGTGGCCTGGAAGCATCCCACGGGGAGGTCCCTTGGCAAGTCACCCTGAAGGAGGGTCTCCGGCATTTCTGTGGGGCCGCGATCATTGGGGAGCGATGGCTGCTTTCAGCTGCACATTGTTTCAACCAGTAAGTGCCGGTCAGTGGGAGCCCTTCGGCAGCTGGGCTCCCTTCTGGAAGGCTTGTCTCTGGGTCCCCACCCCACCCCGAGGGGAAGTGTTTGAGCAGCTGCTTTTGTGGAGGAGTCTGTTCAGCAGGAGGGAGCAGCGGGTAACCCAAAGGAGGGGTGCCCCATTGGGGCCGAGGCACCCCTGGAAGTCGCCTGCCATTCTGCCTCACATCTGCCTCCCCCAAGGTGGGCTCTGCTCCATCCAGCCTCAACCTGAGGTGGGCAGGGTGCACGGAAGGTGCAAAGGGCGTGCTCTGCCTCTGGGCAAACTGGGCACCATTCCTGTTCCTGTATCGGCAGCGCCAAGGTGGGATACCTCACTGCCTTCGCAGGCACCACTTCACTCTCAGCCACAGATGGCTCTTCTGTGAAAGTCGGCATCCAACAGGTGGTGCGCCACCCTTCTTACAACCCCGCCCTCCTGGACTTCGATGTGGCAGTGCTGAAACTGGCCAGACCGCTGCGCTTTGGCAGATACATCCAGCCCATCTGCCTCCCATTGGCTGCCCACAAATTCCCCGTGGGCAGGAAGTGCCTGGTTTCAGGTTGGGGCAGCCTCCAGGATGGCAACGGTAGGAAGAACTTCCTCACGGTAGACGGGAACCCAGGCATCAGGTTGTGCTCTGTGGGTAGAAGAGTGCCCCCCCTTGTGTACTGAACCCCATTGGGCAGGAGCAATCTGTGCCACTCTGGGCAAGATTACTCAGGGTCTGAGGTAGTTAGAAGTGGGGCTCAGAAGCTTTGGGCTGGTCCCTGTGAGGTCTCCTCCTCCTCCTCCTCCTCCTTTTGGGCTTCCAGCTTCTCAGCCCGAAAACCTGCACCGAGCCGCAGTCGGCATCCTTGAGCAAAAGACCTGCGAAGGATTGTACAACGTTTCCCTCTCGGAGCAGATGATCTGCGCAGGATTCCTCGAGGGGAAGGTGGATGCCTGCCAGGTACCAGGAGCACTTCTTCCCCACTCTGGCACTTTCAGGACTGAGCCCCCTCATACACACACACCCACACACCCACAGGGAGGAGGGCGGCATAAGGGCTGAAAGGGCATTTTGGAAAGTTATCACTGCTTTCCAACAGTATTCAAGTTCCTTTTCTAATTCCAGTAGCGGGAGTCTAAGGATGCACAACCACGGGGCCCTCGGTGCTCTTTGAGCTTGGAGGTTTTCTTGCAGACTTTTCAAAACTAGGTATCATCAACAGTGCCCAAAAGAAATAGGTGGTCTAGCACTGAAGATGTTCCCTACTTGGGTCATGAGACACCTGCACGAAAGCCACCAAGCTCGGAGAACACCGGGGGCCCTGCAGTTCAATGTTCCGCATGGACTCTTTGCAGAGTCTCCCAGGCCTGGCTCCTCACCCCACCCCTGCTGCTGCTGCTGCTGCTGCTGCTACTCCGAGGCAGGCTGCTTCCAGTTTCCCTGGGCCACTCCCCTTCCTTCGCCATGCAGTTCAAAGGCTCCGCAGTGTTGTGCGAAGGAAGGCTCCCTGCGCCTTCTTGGAGTGGGTGGGAGGCAGAGGGGCCTCTGGCGGTTGCAGAGTCTCTGTGCCGCTACTGCTGGAGCAATGCACCGGCTCCAGAGAGCCAGATGTCAGGGCAGTGAGGGGAGCCCTTTCTCCACACCGCCTCCTCTGTGGGGTCCTGCTCCTGACATTCATCTTCTGTCTATGCCGCCTGCTCCACTTTCCTTCCCAGGGAACGCCTCAGCCGCTCTCCGGCTGGTGCCCCTTTCCCACCTGCCCACTTTTTGCCAAGCAGGGAACTTCTGCCAGCTCTCCAGGTGACCGGAGAGGGGGATGGTTAAGGGCCTCCTGCGCATCCCGCCCCCCCAATGAGCATTTAGGGCATTTTCCGGTCCAGTTCCAGCTTCCTCTATTTATGGAGGAATTGGCCATAACAGAAGGGGCATCCACCATTAAGCCACTGCACTTGCCAAGAGATGCTTCCTCCTGCCTCTTTTCAGGGGGACTCGGGGGGACCACTGGCCTGCGAGGAGACCCCGGGAACCTTCTACTTGGCTGGGCTGGTGAGCTGGGGTGCTGGCTGCGGGCAAGCCAAGAAGCCAGGAGTCTACACCCGGATCACCAAGCTCAAGAGTTGGATCCTAGGCATCATTTCATCCTGTCTCAGCACTGCAGAGCCCCTCAGATCCAGGACCACCTCTGCCTCAACCGCCGCTGGCCTGGAGCAAAGGCCTACGCGGCTTGGCCCAAGCGCCAGCCCTACCAGCCTGACCACACCTGGGCTGGAAGCCAGTGCCTCCAAGGCCACCCAGCCACCAGGTACAGGGCAGGAAGAAAAGGCTCAGTGTGTAAGTAGGTGGGGGGTGCAAGCCAGCAGGGCAGGGCGACCTCAGCAGCTTTCCTCTCTTCTGCCACAATTGCTTGTGACAGGCAGCCTGCCAGGAAACGCCCTCAGGCGGAGCTGCCGGTCCTGACTCCTGCCCGGTTTAGCCCACCATGGCTGGGAATTCTGGCCGGGCCTCTCAGCTGAACTCACCTGCTTAACCCCCTCCCCAGCTGTTCCATGCACCCCCTCCACCTTCAAGTGCTCCAGCACGGTCTGCATTGGGAAAGCAAACCCCGAGTGCGACGGCATCACCGACTGCGGCAACGGCTGGGATGAGACTGGCTGCAGTGCGTACCTCCCTCCCTGCTCTGACCCCCCTCCGGCCCCACACACCTCCAGGGCAGCAGCCGGCCCAGTGGGGAGGGGGGACGATCGAAGGACGGGGGTCTCCCAATAGAGTGCTGGGAAGTCTCTGATGAAGAGGGGCTGCCAGCCAGTTCCCCTATGACCCCCCCATTGTACCCATCCCCTCCAAAGGTGGCTTGGGCCCAGCTGCACCCGCGGGGCGGGGGGAACCCTTTGGCAGCACGTGGGGGGGGAGGGGGAGGAGGCAGCCTGGCCCTGGGTCAAGCTGCTCTAAGAGTGCTTCAGTTGCATCCATCAGGGGCTGGAAACATGGCATGCAAGTGGGGCTGCCCCCGGCATCCATTCCAGCAGATGGGGGGAGAAAGGGGAGTTGCTGGGCTGGGCTGGCCTGCCCTCCCTCCAGCCCCTGCTTTGGCCTTTTCCGGCAGACTGCGGCTTGGGCCCCCCAGCAGCCTTCAGCAAAATCGTGGGGGGCAGCGGTACAGCGCAGGGCGAGTGGCCATGGCAGGCGAGCCTGGGGCTGCGGCGAAGGCAGCACGTGTGTGGGGCTGTGGTGATCGCCGAGCGGTGGCTGCTCTCGGCTGCCCATTGTTTTGACATGTGAGTGGGGACCAGAAGAGGGCCCAGACCCCTCCAAGCCAGCCCTTCTGTTCCCAGCCCCTCAGCAGAAAGTTGCCCTGCCCACCCCTGGCCTCTTGGGCTTAGGCACCACCCTGGTTGCCCTGACCAGGCCAGAGTGCGGGCGCTGAGGCCTCCAAAAGGAAGGCTGACAGACTTGCCTCCTGCAGCTACAGCAATCCCAGGATGTGGGTGGCTGTCCTGGGGACACCCTTCCTGAGCGGCCTTGACGGACAAGCGGAGAAGATTGCCCGGATCCACAAGCACCCCTTCTACAATGGCTACATGCTGGACTACGACGTGGCCCTGCTGGAGCTGGCCGCCCCCCTGCGCTACAGCAGCACCGTCCGGCCCATCTGCCTCCCAGACCGCACCCACGTCTTCAGCGAGGGCAGGCCCTGTGTCATCACCGGCTGGGGCTCCATTAAGGAGGGGGGTACGGATGTTCCCAAGAAGCCCTGTCCCCATGGGGCACAGCTCAATCCGAGGCCCACCGACTCCATCAGACCGAGCCCAGGGTCTTCCGGGGATGCCCTGGCATGGGGTTCTTCAGCTCAGGGTGGAAATGTGACCAGGGTGTATGTATGTGTGTGTGTTGCTACCCGCAGGTCTCACGAGCACACGACTGCAAAAGGCGGCTGTCCAGATGATCCGGGAGCAGGACTGCCGGAGGTTCTACCCCATCCAGATCAGCAGCCGGATGCTGTGTGCTGGCTTCCCACAGGGGGGCATCGACAGTTGCTCGGTGAGCCCAAGCAGTAGCTGCCGCAGCAGCAGCAACACTGCCCTCTGGCCGCCAGGAATGGCAAAGGGCCTTTGGGTGCTGCTCTGCAGGGGGTGGGAGAGGCAGTCCTTCAAAGCCACCCTCCCCCACCACGTGCTCAGGGCTGCTGAGCCCTCATGCTTCCCTCTTGCTCCCTAGGGAGATGCGGGTGGCCCCTTGGCCTGCAGAGAGCCATCTGGCCGCTGGTTCCTGGCAGGCATCACCAGCTGGGGCTATGGCTGCGCCCGGCCTTCCTTCCCTGGGGTCTATGCCAAGGTGACAGCAGTCCGGGGCTGGATTGCACAGAACCTCAAGGCGTAACCCTCCACTCACTGGGGCCAGCAGGGGGGGCAAGGCCACAGAGACTGACCCCTCAGTCCCAAACCTGCCAGAACCCCTTCCCGAAAAGAAGGATTCTGCCAAACAGGGCTCTGTTCCAGCTGCAGGTACATTAAATGAAAATAACCCACTTGTGAATTTCCATGAGGTTTCTCTGGGCCTGCTGGGAGGGAATGGTTTCTAGCACCCCCAGCTTGTCAGAAGAAGCCCCTGCAGTGTTCACACAAGCTTTCCGAGCGGGATAGCTTCCCTCCTTCCACCCTGCCAAGAAAATGCTGCATCTTCAGACAAGAGAAATGTGGGAGGAAAGGGAGGCCCAAGGAAGGGCGTGTTAACCAGGGCAATCTTCCCTGCATTGGCCCATCTGCCGCTTCCTCTCGCCAACCCACAAATGGCAGGATGCACACAATGTGCTCAAGAAAGGTTAACAAACACACTCCGTCAGTTCTCATAATCTGTAAGCCTGAACTAATATTCCATGTCCTTTCTCAGCCTCAGGGACAATCAATGCATCGCCCACCACCCATTCTAGTTGTGCCCAGCCTTGCCTGCCTCATTTTATCCAAGGACAGATGCTGGCACTCTAGGGATCAAAGTCTCCTCCACTGCTGGCCAATGGAACAAGGCTCAGCAACCACGTCCTACTTAGCCCAAACCAGCTTCTCTGCACTCCCACAAAGCAGAGGGACAGCTCGCTCTTCTTCAAGGACACCCCAAAACCAAGAAGACCAAGCTGTGTTGGTGTTGCCGTGTCAGGAAGCCCACTCGCTGCCAAGGGGCATGGGGAGGGGCTCTGGCTGCGAAAAGAGCCTAGCAGCAGGGAATGGGCAGGAGGCAATCCTTGCTTCTGCCAGCTTCAAGGAGGGAGGGACTGAAGCCGGACCTCAGCAACACAAGCTGCAACAGAACTCTGGTCTTCAGTTCCTCTCCAGCCCCACCAGGAGTCGCCTCCCAAAAAGCAGACCAGCAGCCCCCCTCCTCAAATTCAGACACAACTCTGAAAGAGGAAATGAGGACCCCCTTTCTGAGCAACACAAGCCCCTTGAGGCTGGCCGGCTTCGCCTCCTGGGGGCTGCAGCCAAGACCTCCACAGAGAAGCACAGGGCGAGGGGACGACAGAGGGGCATGTGGGTCAAGGTTTTAATGGCTATCGCGCCGACCAATTAACAGTCCTCCGCTGCTGCCCTTTGCAAGGGTCCCGGCCAGAGTCCCCCTCACTCCGCCTCCTCTCACATGTTGGCTCGCTCCCTCTGCAGGCGGGAATTGTAGGCGCGGGAAACCGTGTTCCAGGCATCCATGTAGCGGTCCATACACATGGCGATGCACTTCTGCAGGGGAGAGCAGAGGAGAGGCCGCGTCAGGGGGAATAGCGGGGGGGTTGCAGCAGGCAACTCACCCCAAAGGGCCTTTTGGGCTCACCTGCTCCGAGTTGTCCAGGGAGCTTCCAGGCTTCCCGATGCATTTCCTGAAACACTTGTCGGTCATCCTCTGCGGGGGGGGGGGAGGAGATCAGAGGAAGGTCAACGCCGCTGGGTCCCCCCCGGGGAAGAGACACGATCCGCAGAGCCCCCTCCCCGCCATCAGCGTCTCCTGGGGGTCCCCCTCCCCCCGCAAAAGACCCGGGCCGGGGGGGGCAAGCACAGTCGCCCGTGGGCTCTGGGGCCCCTCCGGGGGTCTTTAACCTCCGACCGCAGGCGCCCCGAGGAAGGGCAGGCCCGGCGGGAGGGCCGCCGCCATCGCCGTAGCGAGGGCTCCGGGGCGGCGCCTCCGCGGAACTGGCCGCAGGTCCCAGAAGGCGGCGGCGCGGGCGCCTCCCGCTCACCTGCAGCAGCTCCTGCGCGTTGGCCACGGCGATCTGCACCTTGACCTGCTCCATCAGCGCTCCCGGGTCCAGCCGGCCCGACGACGCCCCGGAGCCGAAGTCGCCGCCCGCCGCCATCCCCGCCGTCCCAGGAGCTTGCGCGGCCACTTCCGCCGGGAGCTCCGCCTCTTCCAGAGGCCGGCTTCCGGCCGCGCTGGCCGCCAGTCGAGCCCTTGGGACCCCGCAGCGGCGGAAGGTGGGAGAGCGCCCGCCGAGCGAGCGGCGCCGGGCCAAGAGCGCAGCGAGGCGGAGGATGGGTGGCCGGGAGAGTCAGGTCCCGTTGCCGCCAGGCGGGGTGCGAGCGGCGTCTTCTCCCCTCGGGGCCCGCTGCTGGCCGCGCCCGGGGGTGACGAGACCCGCGGGGGGAACCTTTGTAGCTGGGGGTCGACTTGAGGGGGGGGTCGTTGGTGTCCTCCGAGCTTGACTGGTTTCTTGCAGACCTTTCACGACCCAACTAGGCAACATCATCCGTGTTAGAAGGGAGGGCGGTTTATGGAGTGGAGGAGAAGGCGGGGGTCTTGGTGTCCTCCGGCCGTGGCTGGTTTCTTGCAGGCGTCCTGTGACCCAACTGGGCAACACCATCAGCGCTAGTAGGGAGGAAGGGCTTGCTCTCAGTCGATGTCCTTAGAGTCCCTCCCTGTCCGTCATCTTGCGGGTCTTTTGGTCGGGCTGTTTACTCTTGGCTTGTTTGGCAGTTCCCAGATTGGGTGATTGTTTCCTTCTTGATGATTGCTGGCCTGACGTTAATCCTGGAGTTTAACCTCTGCTCATCATTGCAGGCTACTGAAAAAGAAATCCCTTCCAGTCCCTCTCCTGGACCTTTTCCCCGCCAGCTTCCTTGGGTGAGAAAACCGCCCTCACCCAGCTGCTTGCCTTCTTCAGTCCAGGCGTTTCTGTGCCCCAGTTGTGTTCCTCCCCAGTGCCCTTTTCAGAGCCCGACCTCTATTGCACTATTCTCCAAACTGGGTTGCCAGAGCTCCAGGCAGGACTGCAATGAAATGCATTACATGTTTCAACAGGATGAATATAATAGCATTGTCCGTCTTATTTTTAATCCCTTTCCTAATATGTCACCGTATGCTGAATCAGCATAGTTTTTAGTTTTTCTTATCCCGCCTTTATTATTTTTATAAATAACTCAAGGCAGTGAACATAAGTAATACTCCTTCCTCTTATTTCCTCCACATCAGCTCTCTGAGATGGGTTGGGCTGAGAGAAAGGGACAGACCCAAAGCCGTCCTGCCCCCCACAGGTGGCCTTCATGTCTAAGGCAGGACTAGAACTCAGAATCTCCTGGTTTTTAGCCTAGAGCGTTAAGTACTAGACGAAGCTGGCTCTTCTTGAGTTCTCCATTTTAACCCCCAGATCTCTGCTGGTCAGTTTCAGACCCTCTCAGTGCCTATGTGAAGTTGGGGCAGGGAGGGTCCCCAGAGTGCACAGCTTTACACTTTTATTTATTTATTGTACTTATATACCACCCTATTTCCCTGACAGGACTCAGGGCGGTGCACAGCCAAATTAAAATACAGAGGACAATACAAAATTAAGAACAGTTAAAAGACCAAATATAAAAGGCTGAAAATTATAAGAAGTTTAAAAGCCAAACTATATAAAAACCAGATTAAAATCCTAAAAACCCCTAAAAACCCCTAGGCCAGACCGGCTTGATGAAATAAATAAGTTTTCAATGTGTGCCGGAAGGTCAGGAGATCAGGGATGATCCTCATCTCCGGGGGTAATTCGTTCCAGAGGGAGGGTGCCCCCAACGAGAAGGCCCGCACCCTCGGAGTCACCACCCATCCAGCCAGCAGCACCCCGAGGAGGCCGACTCTATGGGAGCGTACTGGCCGACGGGAGGCTGATAATGGCAGGAGGCGGTCCCACAAATATCCTGGTCCCAAGCCATGGAGCGCTTTAAAGATGGTAACCAAGACCTTGAAGTGCACCCGGTGGACCACCGGGAACCAATGCAGCTCACGCAAGAGCGGTGTAACATGGAAACCCCGAGGAGCCCCCAACACCACCCGCGCGGCCGCATTTTGCACCAGCTGGAGCCTCCAGGTGCACTTCAAGGGAAGCCCCATGTAGAGAGCATTGGCATAGTCTAGGCGGGAGATCACGAGGGCGGAAGTGACTGTGCGAAGCGCATCCCAATCCAGAAAGGGCCGCAACTGGTAGATCCTATGGACCTGACCAAAAGCCCCCCTGGCGACGGCCGCCACATGGTCCTCCAGTGACAGCTGTGCATCCAGGAGGACACCCAGATTGCGAGCCCTCTCCGTGGGGGCAAGAATTTCCCCGCCCCACAGCCAGCGATGGAACCAGTTGACTGTATCGGGGTGCCGGGAAGCACAGCCACTCAGTCTTAGATAGGTTGAGCTGAAGCCTGTTCCACCCCATGCAACACTGCACGGCCTCCAGGCACCGGGTCATCTCTTCAACGGCTTCATTGGGATGGCCCGGAGTAGAGATGTACAGTTGAATATCATCAGCGTACTGATGGAACTCTACCCCAAAGCTACGGATGATCTCACCCAGTGGCTTCATATAAATGCTGAACAGAAGGGGCGAGAGCACCGACCCCTGAGGCACCCCGCAAACCAGGGGCCTCGGGGCCGATCTCTGCCCCCCCGCCAACACAAATTGCGAACGGCCAGAGAGGAAGGAGGAGAACCACCGCAAAACAGTACCCCCCACTCCCAACCCCTCCAGCTGCTGCAATAAGATACTGTGGTCGACAGTATCGAAAGCCGCCGAGAGATCTAATAGGACCAGGACAGAGGAATGACCTCTGTCACGGGCCCTCCAGAGATCATCTACCAATGCGACCAATGCCGTCTCCGTGTTGTGCCCAAGCCTGAAGCCCGATTGGCGTTGATCCAAATAGCTTCATCCAGGTGCTGGGGGAGCTGCAACAACCTTCACCACAAAGCGAAGGTTGGAGACCGGACAATAATTTGATAACAAAGTTGGGTCCAGGGACGGTTTCTTGAGGAGGAGTCTCACCACCGCCTCTTTCAAGACGGCGGGCAGATATCCCTCACTCAAGGAAGCGTTAATAATACCCTGGAACCAACCTCGTGTCATCTCCTGAGTGGCCAACACCAGCCAGGAGGGACACGGGTCGATTAACATGTTGGCATTCAGCCCCTGCAGCACCGTCCACATCTTCGGGCGTCACAGGATCAAACTCTTCCCAAATGACTTCTCCAAGTTCCACCCCCGACCCCCCCGCCTAGAGTCGCCCATTCATAGTCCAACCCATCCCGGATCTGAGCGATTTTATCCAACAGGAAATTCAAAAAGTTCTCAGCCTGTCCCTGTAAGGGGTCCTCCCGTGCTCCCCCTTCCAAGAGGGAGCGGGTCACTCTAAACGGTGGCTGGGCGATTTCCTGCGGACGCAATAAGTGCAGAAAAGTGAGAACGCTTTGCCACCCTTATCGCCACTAAATAGGTCTTAATATATTAAGACCGCAATAATGTTCGGTCGGGTCCGGAGCGAGTAGTCCTCCAAATACTCTCCAGGCGTCTTTTCCAGCGCTTCATCTCCCTCAGCTCCTCGGAAAACCAAGGGGCCGAGTGAGAGCGGTGCCGGGTCAGAGGCCCCAAGGGCACGACCCGGTCAAGGGCCCCAGCCGCCACCCTATCCCAGGTGGCGACCAGGTCCTCAACCGAGTCGTGTGCTCGAACATCGGGACATGGCCCAAGCTTCGTCAGGAACCTATCCGGATCCATCAGGCGCCTGGGGCAGTACCATCGTATTTGGTCCACCTCCCTGCGACGGGGGGGGGGAGGGATGGGGCGGCCTGGAAGTCCAGCCTAAGGAGCGAATGATCTGACCATGACAGAGGCTCAATAAAAACATTCCCTCTACCAAGATCATCCTGCCACTGTCCAGAGACAAAAACCAGATCCAGGATGTGACCCCCGATGTGAGTAGGGCTCCTAATTAGTTGGGTCAGGCCCAAGGCTGTTATGGAAGCCAAGAACTCCTGAGCAACCCCCGGGGCCCCTCCAGCTGACAGCAAGTTGAAATCCTCCATGACCATCAGTCTGGGGGTTTCCACCGCCAAGCTGGCTATGACCTCGAGGAGCTCAGGCAGGGCCGATGTCACATAGCAGGGAGCCAGGTATGTGATCAAAAGGCCCATCTGAACCCCGGAGCCACACTTCACAAAGAGGGATTCACATCCGATCGTCTGAGGAACAGTGGATTCCTTAGGATCTAGATCCTCCCTAATAACCACTGTCACTCCCCCGCCCGTCCCCTGCGCCCTCGGCTGATGAAAAACCCGAAACCAGCTGGGCACATCTCCACCAGGGGAACACCCCCCTCTTGTCCCAGCCAGGTCTCGGTAATGCCCACCAGGTCAGCTCCCCCCTCCATAATAAGATCGTGAACAAGGGGGCTTTATTAACTACAGATCTGGCGTTGCATAGCATCAGCCGAAGGCCCGGGGCCGAAACATCCGAGCAATCCAGGGAGCGGGACATGACATGGGGGTCGGAGCACGCCACCGCATGTAGACAGCGGGGGCGAGCTCCCACAACATAATAACAACTTACATTAAGCTACATGGGCTATCAGACTAGCTTTTCACCCAGTGTAAAGCCATCCTTGGGAGGGGGGGGGGGGGTCCACGGTCCTCCATTTTCACCTCCCTGAAGCAAAATAGGCATTCACCAGCGGGGCAGTGTTAATCTATCCTTGGAAGATCACAAAACATCCAACAGCCAGAAAGGAAGAGCAGAGGGCAGATTTGAGTCGACAAGGGGGCTGATGGCTGGAGCTCAGCTGCCGGCATGGCCCTAGGCAAAAGGAAATGGAAATGCTCAAAGATGTGCCTCTCCTTGGCTCACACCATGCCAGAACCATGAGCCAAAGTGTTCTGGAGAACCAGTAGCGGAAATTTTGAGTAGTTGGAGAACCGGCAAATACCACCTTCTGAGGGGAGATTTTGCAGTATCCTTCCCCTGCCACGCCTACCAAACCGGTAGTAAAAAAAATTGAATCCCACCACTGGTCACTATTCAAGAAAACCTACCTCCCTCATATCCAAGACGTCCATTTTGTCCGATAGTCCAGAAATTCTCATGGTGGAATGACAATAGATCCCCAAACCTTCCATCTGTACGTCCTCCTGGCTGCATTAGGACAGGGGTGTCAAACTCTATTTCATTGAGGGCCACATCAAGTTGTGTTTGACCTTGGGGGAGTGGGGTAACTATGGCCAGAGTGGGTGTGGCCAGGGTGGACGTGGCCAGCTTGACATCACTTGTCAGTGCTCTGCCAGTGAAAACGGGCTCCCAAGCTCCATTTATTTATTTATTTATTATTTATTATTTCAATTTATATACCGCCCTTCTCCCGAGGGACTCAGGGCGGTGCACAGCTCGTCTAAAACCCCACGAACAATACAAAAGTTAAAAAAGTATTAAATTTGATGTTGGCTGGTTAATAAAAGTAACCCCCCCCCCCTTAAAACCCCAATTAAAATTAAGAATAATATGGAGACCAATTAAAACCATCTCAGCCCAGGCCGGCCTGCTCGAAGAGCCAGGTCTTCAACACGCGCCTGAAGGCCCTCAGGTCCGTGCCGGTACGGAGCTCCGGTGGCAGAGTATTCCAGAGGGCGGGGGCCCCCACAGAGAAGGCCCTACTCCTCGGTGCCGCCAGACGACACATAGCGGCCGACGGCACCCAGAGCAGACCCTCTCTATGTGAACGCACCGGCCTGCTGGAGATCACTGGTAGAATGCGGTCCTGCAGGTAACCTGGTCCCATGCCATGGGTCGCCCTAAAGGTCAAAACTAGAACCTTAAAGCGAACCCGGAAAGCCACTGGCAACCAATGCAGCTCGCGCAGGAGAGGCGTCACATGGGCGCTACGCGATGCCCCCATGATCACCCGCGCGGCTGCATTTTGCACCAGCTGGAGTCTCCGGGTGCTCCCCGCAGAGAGCCCCATGTAGAGGGCATTACAATAGTCCAGGTGAGAGGTGACAAGGGCCTGAGTGACCGTGCGCAAGGCGTCCCGATCCAGAAAGGGCCGCAACCGGTAGATCCGACGGATCTGATGAAACGCCCCCCTGGAGACGGCCACAATGTGATGTTCAAGCGACAGCCGTACATCCAGGAGGACACCCAGGTTGCGAGCCCTCTCTGCGGGGGGCAGAACTTCCCCCCCGATAGCCAGCGAAGGTGTCAGCTGGCTATATCGGGGCGCCGGAAACCACAGCCACTCGGTCTTGGATGGGTTGAGCCGAAGCCTGTTCCCGCCCATCCAATCCCGCACGGCCTCCAAGCACCTGGACATAGCCCCCACAGCATCGTTGGGGTGTCTGGAGTAGAGATGTACAACTGGGTGTCATCTGCATATAGATGACACCTTACTCCAAGACCACGGATGATCTCACCCAGCGGCTTCATATAAATGTTGAACAAGATGGGAGAGAGGATCGACCCCTGAGGCACCCCACAAACCAGGGGCCTAGAGGTGGACCTCTCCCCCCCCAACACAAATTGCGAACGGTCTGAGAGGAAGGAGGAGAACCATCGGAGGACGGTTCCTCCAATCCCCAACCCCTCCAACCGTCGCAACAGGATACTATGGTCGATAGTATCGAAAGCCGCCGAGAGGTCTAATAGGACCAGGACAGAGGAGAACCCTCTGTCACGAGCCCTCCAGAGATCATCAACCAACGCGACCAATGCCGTCTCAGTGCTATGTCCAGGCCTGAAGCCCGATTGGAACGGATCGAGGTAAGTAGCTTCCTCCAGGTACCGGGGGAGCTGACATGCCACCACACTCTCAACAACCTTCGCCACAAAGGGAAGGTTGGAGACTGGACGATAGTTGTTTAAAATAGCTGGATCCAGGGAAGGCTTCTTGAGGAGGGGCCGTAGCACCGCCATCTTCAAGGCGGTAGGAAACGCCCCCTCTCTCAAAGAAGCGTTGATAATCCCCTGGAGCCAGCCTCGTGTCGTCTCCCTGGCGGCCGAAACCAACCAGGAAGGACACGGGTCCAATAAACAGGTGGTGGCATTCAGACCCCCCAGCAACCTGTCCACACCCTCGGCGGTCACAGGATCGAACTCTCCCCAGATAACATTCACAAGACCTACCCCGGACACCTGCCCCGGGACCATCCAATTGGAGCCGAGCCCCTCCCAAATATGAGCGATTTTGTCATGCAGAAATCGGGAAAACTCCTCCGCCCTACCCTGCAAGAGGTCATCCCGCGCTCTCGGTTCAAGTAGAGAGCGGGTCACTCTAAACAGAGCGGCAGGTCGATTTTCTGCCAACGCAATAAGGGCGGAGAAATACGAAGATTTCGTATTTCTCCGCCTCTATTGCCACGAGGTAAGTCTTAATATGAGATCTCACCTGTGTTCGGTCAGACTCAGAACGGCTCGCCCTCCAAATGCCCTCTAGACGTCTTTTCTGGCACTTCATCTCCCGTAGCTCCTCCGTATACCACGGAGCCAAATGGGATCTGTGCCGGGTCAGAGGTCGCAGAGGCACCACTCAATCTAGAGCCCCGGCGGCCGACCCATCCCAGGCGGCCACCAGGTCTCCAGGCGAGCTGTGAGCCAGAGACTCAGGAAATGGCCCAAGCTCCCTCTGGAACCGCTCCGGGTCCATCAGGCGCCTGGGGCGGAACAATCTAAGTGGTTCCGCCTCCCTGCGGTGGGGGGTGGCGGAACAGAAGTCCAACCTAAGGAGGGAATGATCTGTCCATGACAAGGGTGTGATGACTAACTCCCCAAAATTACAGTCATTCAACCACTGCCCAGAGACAAAAATCAGGTCCAGCATGTGTCCTCCAATGTGAGTGGGAGCAGAAACTAACTGGGTCAGGTCCATGGCCGTCATGGAAGCCAAGAACTCCCAAACCAACCCCGAGGTTTCACCGGACGATGGCAGGTTGAAATCCCCCATGACCAAAAGCCTGGGGGTCTCAACCGCCAGCCCGGCTATTACCTCTAGGAGTCCGGGCAGGGCCGATGAGACGTGGCAGGGAGCCAGGTACGCCATCAAAAAACCCATCTGAACCCCTTGCCCCCACTTCACAAAAAGAGATTCACAGCCAGCCGTCTGAGGGACAGTGGCCTCCCTAGGACAAAGGACTTCCTTTATAAGCACCGCCACCCCACCACCCCTTCCCTGAGCCCTAGGCTGGTGAAATGCAAGGAAACCTGGTGGGCACATCTCAACCAGAGGGACACCGCCCTCTGGGCCCAACCAGGTTTCGGTAACACCTACCAGGTCCGCGGCCTCCTCCTGAACCAAATCATGTATCAGGGGAGCCTTGTTAACCACGGATCTGGCTGCGACGGCATCCTGCAACCCTCTGCCAGCAAAAGCTCTTGTTTTCCCTGGCAGAGGCACTGTGGGCCATTACTTTGCTGTTTTCAGGGCGGCCCCACGGGCCAGATCCAGGCTGCGGGCCTTGAGTTTGACATCCCTGCATTAGGATGTCTGGTTCAGCCCTCTTTCAAGGGGGTAACCAGGAGCTCACAGCCCCGAGCACAAACCCACCATTTTCTAGCCACCATCAGATGGATTATGCCCTGTGGTCAACCTGGCGTCCATCCTTGAGATGTGGTAGGCAAAGGAAGGGATTCCAATCTCTGCACAGTTTTAGGCCTTTCAGCAGCTATGATGAAGGATGGGGGAGCCAAGCAGGCCACCCTCCAGGGATCCCAGCTGTGACCGGATGCCTTGCTCCACAGCTGAGAGCTTGGTTGGTTAGGGCTGCTGCTGCTGAGAAGACACCCCCCCCCACGGCCCAACAATAGCCCTCTCGCAGCTCTGGCTGGGGGGGGGACCCAATTCCTGCACCCCCTGGGTGGGTCTGGCCAAGATAACATGGGAACTGTGGGCTCCTCCCATTGGACCTCAGGCCCAGGTCATCCCTCAAAGCAACCAGCAACCTCAAAGCAACCTGAAGGCGGCAGTGGTGCGCCCCCTCCTCAAGAAGCCTTCCCTGGACCCAGCTATTTTAAACAACTATCGTCCAGTCTCCAACCTTCCCTTTATGGCGAAGGTTGTTGAGAATGTGGTGGCATGTCAGCTCCCCCAGTACCTGGAGGAAGCTACTTACCTCGATCCGTCCCAATCGGGTTTCAGGCCTGGACATAGCACTGAGACGGCATTGGCCGCGTTGGTCGATGATCTCTGGAGGGCTCGTGACAGAGGGTTCTCCTCTGTCCTGGTCCTATTAGACCTCTCGGCGGCTTTCGATACTATCGACCATAGTATCCTGTTGCGACGGTTGGAGGGGTTGGGGATTGGTGGAACCGTCCTTCGATGGTTCTCCTCCTTCCTCTCCGACCGTTCGCAATTTGTGTTGGGGGGGGAGAGGTCCACCTCTAGGCCCCTGCTTTGTGGGGTGCCTCAGGGGTCGGTCCTCTCTCCCCTCTTGTTCAACATTTATATGAAGCCGCTGGGCGAGATCATCCGTGGTCTTGGAGTGAGGTGTATCTATATGCAGATGACACCCAGTTGTACATCTCTACTCCAGACCACCCCAACGATGCTGTGGGGGCTATGTCCAGGTGCTTGGAGGCCGTGCGGGATTGGATGGGCGGGAACAGGCTTCGGCTCAACCCATCCAAGACCGAGTGGCTGTGGTTTCCGGCGCCCCGATATAGCCAGCTGACACCTTCGCTGGCTATCGGGGGGGAAATTCTGCCCCCCGCAGAGAGGGCTCGCAACCTGGGTGTCCTCCTGGATGTACGGCTGTCGCTTGAACATCACATCGCGGCCGTCTCCAGGGGGGCGTTTCATCAGATCCGTCGGATCTACCGGTTGCGGCCCTTTCTGGATCGGGACGCCTTGCGCACGGTCACTCAGGCCCTTGTCACCTCTCGCCTGGACTATTGTAATGCCCTCTACATGGGACTCCCCGCGGGGAGCATCCGGAGACTCCAGCTGGTGCAAAATGCAGCCGCGCGGGTGATTATGGGCGCGTCGCGTAGCGCCCATGTGACGCCTCCTACGCGAGCTGCATTGGTTGCCGGTGGCTCTCCGGGTTCGCTTTAAGGTTCTAGTTTTGACCTTTAGGGCGACTCCAACAGGCCGGTGCGTTCCGACAGAGAGGGTCTGCTCTGGGTGCCGTCGGCCGCTATGTGTCGTCTGGCGGCGCCGAGGGGTAGGGCCTTCTCTGTGGGTGCCCCCGCCCTCTGGAATACTCTGCCACCGGAGCTCCGTACCGGCACGGACCTGAGGGCCTTCAGGCGCGCATTGAAGACCTGGCTCTTTGAGCAGGCCAGCCTGGGCTGAGATAATGGTTTTAATTTGGTCTCCATAGCATTTAATTTTAAATTGGGGTTTTAAGAGGGGGGGGGGGGGTCTTTTTAGTCTCATTTATCAGCCGATTAATTTAATACTTTTTTAATTTTTGTATATTTGTGGGTTTTAGATGGGCTGTACACCGCCCTGAGTCCCCTGGGAGAAGGGCGGTATATAAATTTAAATAATAAATAAATAATAAATAAATAAATGTGATTGGAAGGCAGAGGAGGCTGTGATGGCTCCTTGGCTGAGGTCAGCATGGAAATTGTCCACTCTTTGCGCCTCTGCAGAGCCGGTGAATTGGCAGATGTAAAATTTGAATATGTGAGTCTGGGCAGGCTGCACAGGGGTGCCATGCCCCAACCCGGGTTCCACAAATTCCACTCCTGAGGTGCAACATCGGAAGGAAACCCCCCTCCCCATGAGCACCAGTCCCGGGGGGGAGTCCCTTGGCAGCAGCCTGTTGAATGCAGCACAGGCTGAGCTGAAGGAACAGCACGTTCACAATGAGGAGTAAGTATTCTGTTCTGGAAGCTGTTTGGCACCCACTGTGTGTATTTGACAAGCAGATTCCACTGTTTTGTCATCCTGCCTTTGAAAGGAGGAAAGAACAACTAGAAGGGGGGGGGAGATGATAAACCCCCAAATTCCCTAAAATACAGTTAATGCCGATGATATAAAATGGAAGGGCTGCCTAATATCCTATAAGACAGGAAGATCCAAGCAGTGTGGAGGGAGGGGAGAGGGGGAAGGTGCCTGGCCCGGTCAGCTTGGAAGGATCTTTCCCTGCCTAGTGACATTGAAGGGGCTGCAGGGAGGGCCAAGGGGACGTCCACAAAGCCACCCTTTCTGATCCAATTAGGGAAGGGGGCCCCCGCCTTTGTCCCCGCCTGAGAAAGCCCCATGCTCTGTTCTCCAGCCCCGCTCTGGGAAATGAATCCAGCGAAGGGCCACGGGGACTCTCAGAGACTGGAAGAGGAGGAAGGCGCCGCCTTCCCTCTCCCCCCTCTACAGTACGCGGCCACTCTAAGCTCCCGAGTCGGCTGGTCCTTCGCACGGGTCTTCACGGGTCTGGCCCAGAGCTTCTTAAAAGCAGGGATGAAGCTCGGCCCGGGCTGCTTCTGGGCTCCCGTCCAGCAGGGAAGGAAGCGTTCATGGCCAGGAGGCGGAAGATCGCCGCACCAGACAGCTGCCCCAGGGCAGTCTTGGAGACCGAAGGTGAGGAGCTACCTTCTTCGCCACCCGGAGCACGAGAGGTCAGCACCCCTAGGCTCCGGCCCCGCTGCCCTCCTTTTGCTCGGGATCGGGCGTTGGAAGGGGCGGGCTCGGCTGAGCCGGGTGGCGGACGAGACTGCTCCTTTCTCAGCCACGCAGGGCTCCTCGCGTGCCCTGGCCCCGCGTGACTGCAGCCCCCTTGGACGTTTGAGGACCAAGAGTGGCGCTTTGGCCCTGGCAGTGGTCCTTCGTTTCTTCCCGGGAGCCGTCTGTTGGGCTGGGCACCTTCGGCGTGACGCCAGAGACAGGGAGCCTGGTGCCCCAGCGGAGGGCGAGCGGGCGGGCTGTGGGCTCGCGGTCCCCGCATCAGTTTGCCCCCGTCGGCGCAGCTCCAGGGCCGCTGCCAGTCAAGCGGGACAACAGGCCGCGAACCGCTCCTTTTGTTCCAAGTCGGAGCGTCCTGCTCCACCGAGGCTCGTTTGCCGAGGCGGCGCTCGAAATCTGCTAGCGGGCCCGGAACGTAGCGCGCCGCGCGAAATGTCTCTCCCGCAGCCCCGGCTGTCCAGGAGGGCGCCCTGTCGGACGCAGCGCGGGCCCACGCACGGCGCGGCAGCGGGAGCGAGCAGGCGGGCGGCGTGGGGGGGGGGGGTCTCCAGCCCCGGAGGCGCTCGCGGGCCAGAGCAGCATCCAAGTCGCGCCGCACGCCCCGCCCGAGCCACACGGTAGCTGGCCGGCGTGGAGAAGAGAGCCAGCGGGCGAGCAGGCAGGGATCGCCGCTCCCGATGCGCCACGGAGCCCCGCCGACGAAAAGGGCAGCTGGCACTGGTCATCCTGCCGCTCATCCAGTCGATTGCTGCTCGCCTCTGCTCCCTTTCCCCGCCGAAGCCTAGTTCCTCGCCCTGCCCGGTAGGTACCCGGCTCCTCCCGCTTGGCTTCCGAGCGGAGTCTTTGCACGAAAGAGGGATTGGCGGGCGGGGGCAGGAACCGCAGCGTTCTGCGGGAGATGGCGCCAATGACCCGACTCTCCGAGGACCACAACCAGCCGGGAGTGGGCGAACGGGCGGCCGGCGGCAGCTTCCTTTGTCCGCCGCCGGTCTGCAGCAAGCTTGTTTCTTGCCGCAGCTGCCCGGAACTTTGGGCTTGGAGGGGTGGCTTCTCCGTCGCGGAGCGGAGGCGTTTCTGCTCGGCCTCCTCCTGCGACTCCGCGGGCCAGGAAGAAGTCGGAGGGAGGCTGACTGCTTCCAAGGAAGGCGCTTTCGGGGTGTGCAAGTCAGATCCCGGCCTGGCCCACGGACTGAAAGGCCGCCGGAGCAGGAGGAGGCCTTTAGGAAAGGGGGCTACCGGTCGGGGGTGATCCTGCAGGGGTGAGGGCCAGCGGCCTTCAGGCACCGGGACACGTTACCTGTCCTCCCCCCACCCCGCGCCGCCTTGTTGCTTTCCAGGCAAGGGGCAGCGTGTGTATGTGTGAGGGGGAGTTCTTTGTCGAGAGCCACGTTTGTCCCCGGCTCCCCCGAGAAGAGAAGGCTTCTGGGCCGGTTATATTTCAGAAATCTGGGCTCTACTTCCCTCGCGGGTGCCTTTCTGGCTTTCTCTGCGGTGTTGAATCTCTCCTGCCTTCCCCGGAGTTTACGGCTCTTTTCACTTCCGAAATGCCTCCCAGCCAGCGAGGTTTGTTTCGCTGGGTGCTCTTAACTGTGCCCTGTATCTCCCCTCCCCTTTAAACTTCTGTCCCGTCCCCCTTCCTCTCTGGTCCCATTCCGCGGGTGGTTCCTCTGGGCATCTCTCTCTGCCCAGAGAGGGAGGCAATGCTAGGCCATGTGGATTTCAGGCCTCCAAAGCCCGCCAACCAGCAGCCCTGCCTCCCCCCGCCCCGCCCCCCGCCCACTGCAGGGGGTGGTGTGAACGTGAAGGGTCCAGGACGGCAGCCTCTGCAAGTGACAGCTCCCACCCAGGGGAAAGCAGGCACAGAGCAGAATCCCCTGCAAACTGGGGGAGGGGCTGCCCTGGCTGAGGGGACTTTCCTGGTGAATTCTCTCTCTTTGGGCAAGCAGATTGATTTGGCAGTGAAGTTTGACACCCAATTGTCTCTGCCCACTTTCTGCCAGCTGTGATCCAAATTTTCTGTTGCTTCTGCCGACTGACCAGTCATGTCCAATTGGCCAGAGGTGTCCAGTCCTGAGAAGGGCTGATCTGGCCACACATTGGCAGGATATTCTGTTCTGTGTCCCGCTCCCTCTGGCAGCTCTTCTGCAAGCCCTGCAGGGCAGCTCTACTCCTGCCAGGGCAGTGGGGCACCGAGAAGCACTTACTCCCCACTTTCCCAGGCTGAGCATTGCTCCTGTTTCACAGTCTGAGCCAGCCTGACCTCCACTGGAGATGGAAAAGGCTAAGTGTTCCTGTGGGGCAGGGGGTGGGTTGTTCCCCTTCAAGTGGAAATTGCCCAAAATTGCCCCAAATCGTGAGTGGGCTGAGGTGATCCGAATGCGAAGCAGCCAGGCTGCCTCTCTCTGGCCCTGAGAGAACCGGGCCTGTCCCAGGAGAAGCCTTTCTGCTTAGCCAGGACAGGACTGGGGCGCCTTGAGGGGTCCCTCCCAGTCTCCCTGCTGCTGGACTCTCTCCCCCCCCCTCCCCCCCCCCCCCACACACACTATGACAGGCCTTTTTAATGGGGGAGCTGATAGGGCAAAGCAAGCACTTGCAAGATAAAGTGGTGTTCCAGGCAAGGAGAGGTGAGGATCAGGGAGTGGCCTGTGCACATCCGGTTTGTTTTGCTTAAGGGAACATCTGGGGTGCCATTTTTAGGGTGCAACACTCCCCCCCCCCTTGTCTTCCATATCCTTTCCCTCTCTTTCCACCTCGGACAGGCTCTCCTCTCTGGCAGGTCATGCAGGGTCCTTTAGGCTGCCCCTCCCTGTCTAAGGGGGGGAGAGGGTCACCAGTGTGGCTCAGTCTGTGGAGGCAGGCCCCACACGTGTTCCCTTTGTGCCCCTCTGATTCCTGGAGGGGAGCCAAGGGCTCAGCTTCTCGATCAACCAGGGGTGGCCTCCTGGGTGGGTGGGGCTCTTCTTCCTTGGATGCTGAGGACGGGCAACCCCCTCGTATTTCAGAACAGAAAGGCGCCCTCCGAGAGGATCACGCAGTGGGTGTGTGGAGGGGGGAGCCAGGATGCAGGGCACAGAAAGCCACTCTGGCATTTTTACGTGGCCTCTTGAGCTTCAAGGAATGCCAGCCTTAAAGATGGCAGTCGTCCCACGAGGCAATTACTTCCTGGGTGCACCTCCCCATTGCTTTTCCAAGCTGCAGCCCTCAAACTGTAGCTGCAGCTTGTGTAATAAGCTCTCTTGGCGGCACTGCCACGCAGGAAGGCTGTGGGGGAGGAGATCCCACATGGCCTGGGAACATTTCTCAAGGGGATCTGAATACTTTAGATTCATTCAGCTTGCTTCCTGCCCAGCCCTGATCAATCGCAGGACGCAGGGATCAAGCAGGCCTATCCTTTTGGCCTAAAGCTAGACCAAGGAGAGATGGCCCTGCGTGGATCCATTTCCTGGGTGGACATCCCCACTTGAACTTTGCTAGAGGCTCCCCAAGTTACTTGCAGGAAAACACACCTTGAGGGAGAGAATTTCCCATGAAAACAAGTTGCGCTGTCAATCTGGCCCTTTTTCTGGGTGGGTGGCTGGCTGGCTGGCCCAGGCAGGGCTATCCTGAAAGGGGGGCTGCAGATGGAAGCGAAGGGCTGGTTGAGCAGACTGGACCCATACCAGATTGGGGGCAGGGGGCAAAGCAGAGGCTGGGCCATTGGGGGTGCCCATGCAGACAGTTGTGGCACCCCCACTTTCCGTCTTGACCGTGGACCCTTGCAGCTGGCAGAGGAGACCCAGTCTAGCTTGGCCAGCCACAGGTACGCAGCCTCAGGCAAGTTCTTATGCTGAGTTACCCCCCAGCCCAGCCCAGCCGGGAGATGGGGGGAGGGGTGCTAAAACCCAGACCTCCTCCCACACAGATCCATGGGCGCCTCGGTGCAGACAGTCCCAGAATTGGGAGGGAGGCCCTGCTTTGCGCTGGCCACCCCAGGCCTCAGCCTCCGCTAACTGACGGCCAGGCTCTGATCCTGTTTCCAGCCTCTCCTTGCAATCCCCAGCTGCCCCTTCACTCCACTCCCCACCCCCAGCCTTGCTCCCCCTCTGGCCTGCTGAGCATCCACCACTCCAGCAGGCAGGCAGATGGCTGTTGAGCCTCCAGGACAGCAAGACCCTTGCGGGGCTCAGAGGCCCCCCTCCTCCCCAGGACCTATTCCTGGGTAGGACTAGGCGAGGATGACGGGGGGCAATCCCTCCCTCCAGCCACCTCCCAAGAACCTCCCTTACAGCCTGGCAGAAAGAGGGAAGCCCGCAGCTGCTCTCTTCCTCGCCTGGCTATTCCCCTTTCGGAAGCTGCCTGGACATCCCTCCGTGCTCCCGGCTGGCCGGGGAGGGCTTCACTGCATCTAGGGTTTTTTAAAAATAGCTCTGGCCTTGGTGACACCAACAGAGCAACTCCCCTTCAAGGCTGGCAGCTGTTTTATCCACTGGAAGTATTTCAGGAAGAGTGAAGCCACGTTCCAGGGGCTGCGCATTCCAGGTGCCTCCGTAGGTTGACTTTCCAGGAACGGATAAGAGGGGGGAATATTTGCAGCTCAGGGTTGAACGCAGGGGGCCCTGTGTGCTCTCTGAGCCAGGTTGTTTTCTTGCAGAGGATTCATGACCCAACATCATCAGAGTTAGAAAGGGTGGGGGAGTTGCTCTCAGTCAATGTCCTTCTGGTCTCCTCTCCCTGTGCCGGTTGCTGGGGCTGCTCCTCAGAGAGTCTTTGGTTGGGCCGTTTCCTGTTAAGCTTGTTTGGCAGCTTCTTGACAGTGGCATTGTTTATTATTGCTGGTCTGATGTTAATCCTGGAGTTAAGGCCATGCTCATCTGTGCGCTGATTGCTGGTGGGGGAAGCATTTTGCTCCTTTCGTTCCCTTTTTGGCCTTGCTCATTGTCTGTATAGATGTCGCTAACGTCCATGTGCTCGATAGATGGCCCGTTTGCCAGAGTGCCAGGCTTCCGGAACCCCGACCTTTCTTTCTGGGCTTGGCTTGGACTAGGAGGGTCACGGTTCTCCAGCTGAACTACGGCCAAGTCTGTCCATAGGTTGTGAGATCAAAGAGTCTTCGTCTCGCCTCTTCTGACTGCTCATTGCCGTTCACGGATGAGTTCTGCCTGCTTGCCCTGCGTAGTGGTTGGGCCCACGTTGTGGCATGTGGTAGATGAGTCCTGTTTTCCCTCTGGGGCTGCTGGGTTTTTCGCCTTCCTTAGGACATTTTGGGGCATGGGGTGGGGGGGCTTTAGTTGGTTTGTGTGCTGACTCCATCCATGTGGCTGTAATAGTCTGGTGGCGGTTTCTGATGGCGTTTTTTGATTATTGAGGAGGGAGCAGCAGTAGGAAAGAGCCTTCTTTCCACCGTGAGTTTCTATTTGCCAGAATAAACTTTTAGATGACAATCCTTTACTGGACAGGAAGGCGGGTCTATGCTGAAAATGCAGAGGGGCAGGGGGTGGGGGGGAGGCTGCCCTGGGTCCCAGGCAAGGGCCCCTCCCTCCCTCCCTCCCACCCTGCCTGCCTGAAAACCTTCGAAAGCCCGGAGTGCTTATGCCCCTGCTTGGCCCAGCCTACTTGCGAATGGCTTCAAGGCTGGCAGGCCATCCGGCCTGGGGGGAAAACTGGCATCGGGGGGGGAGGGGGGCAGCCAATCTTCAGACTGGAGTGGAGAACAAGGCTGCGTAGGGGCAGCTTCCAGGCCAGCAGCTTGGGAGCCTGAGTGAATGAATCCACCTGGGCAGGACGAGGCTGCCAGCCCCAAACCATCCCTAAAGTCTTCTCCATGCTCCTCCAGCACCCCTGCGATGTTGCGGCCTTCCCCAGGCAGCCAGGCCCTGCCACCATTAATGCAACTGGAGCCGAAAATCCCTGCTGCGGCCGGGCTTCAGGTGGCAGGTCACCACCCGCCATCTGCCAGCCGGGCAGCTTGCCTTTCTTCTCCCAAGCAGCCTCTGCTCCTGTGATTTCCCTGCCACCGCAAGAAGCACCCCCCGCCCATGGAGATGCCAGGCATCCGCCTGCACAGGCCCCCTCCTGCCTGGCTCTCGGAAGCAGGAGGGTCCAGGGGGACGGACGGGGTGGGTGGGGAAGGACCGGGCACAGCTTCTCAGATGCTCACCAGGCAGCTGCACCGGCATCAGCTCTGGAATGGGCCTCGCTCTTCAGCACCGCTCCATGGGGTTGGGAGGGGGAGGCAGGCAGGGCCAGAGGAGAGCCTGGCCCATCTAGTCTGGCTGCCTGTTCTGTCCGTGGCCCACCAACTGCCCAAGGACCTGTCTGCCAAGGGATGGCCTCCAGGGGCAGCCCTGGTGCCACCAAGGCTGATAGCCCTCCAGCCCCGCCCCACCGTCTGTACAGGAATCTGAAGCCAGCCAAGCCAGCATCCTGGCTGCCTCTCGCCATAGGTTGACAGAGAACCAAGCAAGGGCCTGCTGCACCTTCACAATTGGGGGACCAGCTGCCCCCGAAACAACCGCTCTGTCCATCCACCCTGCTGTTTTTAGTGACATTTTAGCTGTTGCATGTCCTGTGTTGGTTTTCCTCCCAGCAAAAGTGGGGGACCCTCTCCGCGTTGCGGTTTCTGCCAAGGAAACACTGACCCAGATCTGTTCCCATCTGACCGGGAGGGAACTGCACCTCCACTGACCGACCCAGGCCTGGAAGCCTCTGTGAGGCTCAAACCTTGCCCGGGGAGAGAGGGGGGAGAGAGGCAGGAACACAAGCTGTGCTTGGATTCTGTCTGCACTGAAAGGGGCCTCTACGTCTGGCCACAGCAGCGCTGGCCCTAAGCCGGCCCTTCTCCCCACAAGTTGACAACAACCAAGTGTTCCTGGCCCATTTTCCCCAATCCACCCAGGGCTCCCTCACCTGCAAGGTGCTGGCCGGTTGCTAGGTAACCATGACCAAGGTAATCCAATGCCTCCTCCTCTCCTTGAAAGGCAGGTGGGGAGGGGATGTGCCCCTGCATCACTGCAATTCTTCCCGTCCCTTGATCTGGGGACCCCTCTCAAGCCCCTGCCCAGCCCCCCCCCCCCTGCAGCCACTGCTGGAGGCCCACATTAGGGCCAAAGGGTAGCCTGGGCAGAGGGGGGCTCGCCAGCTGTTTCAGGGAGGTTCATTGCAGGGGTGGCAGCAACAGGGAAGGGGCTCTCAGTCCCAGGAATGGAGGCCTTGTATCATACCTGGAGGCATCTGAAAGGAGGGGCAGGCAGTTCGGGGCTGCGCTTAGTTGCTGGCTGTCACAAAATGCCCAGGGCAGGATGTGGAAAGGGGGGAGTCCTTGCCTGAATTCCACTCACGCTGGGCTGCACTTGAGTGGAGGGCAAAGAGCAGGTACACCTTTGTAGGGAACTAAATCACCGTGGCCTCCGTGCCTTCCTCGCGGCAGAGACAGGAGCCCCAGGGGAGCCCATGTGCCAGATCTTGGCACTGCTCACTGGAACAAAAGGCCCCCGGGGCCTCGCCTCCACTGTGGAAGACAGCCGGGACAGAAAGACCTATTTAGCGGCGCCCCCGCCCCGTCCTTGGCCCGGGAATCAAGGGCACCAACCGGGAGGCTGAAGCTTCTCAACCCCGTCTCCGTGAGGGACGGACCAGCTGCAGCCAAGGACGAGTGGGTGGGGCCGGCCAGGCTCCCTGCTGGGTTTTTTGCAGCGAGGAAGGCAAGACGTTCTTCCTTCCAACCTGCACGGGATGCTTCGAGGATGCGAGCCGTCAGGCTATGGAGCAAGGCGCTGGCCAGCTCAGGCGGGACCCTGCCACGGCCTTTGCAGCGGGAGGAGGTGCCCCCTCGGCCTCGGCGGGACAAGCAGCTGCAGTTGCCAGGGCTGCAAGGGAAATGCGGAAGGCAGAGGCGGCATTCAGCAAGTTCTGACCAGTTCTGGAGAACCAGTAGTGGAAATTTTGAGTAGTTCAGAGAACTAGCCAATGCTCCCTCTGGCTGGAGTTTTTACAGTTCCTTCCCCTGCCACGCCCACCAAGCCACACCCACAGAACTGGTAGCAAAAACATTTGAGTCCCACCACTGGCAGAAGGGGTCTTAGACCCACAAGCCGGGACTCGGGAGGGGCTTTTCCCCAAGGGGTGCCAGCCCAAGAGCCCTTCTGAGCTAGGCCGCTTTGATGGCATGGCCACCTTCTCCCCATCCAGCCTTCTTCAAGGAAGTCCTACCCTCCCTGCCTGCCTGCTCCCACATATCCAAAGAGCGGGCAATTGTGAGGGGGGTGAGGGTTGCCCTCCTGCTCCCCTTCTTGGCAACCACCGAGTTCTGCAACCTGCATAATGGATGAAGAAGAACTGTAATCCTATCCCTGTGTTTGCCAGATGGTGCCTGTTGACCAGTGCCAAGGAGGCAGATGCTGGATGCCTAGGCTGACACCCACATGGGCCCCCAATCTCCCTGCAGTCTGGAAGCCTTCTGACATTCCCCCCCACCCCCCCACCAACTCGCAGCCCCTCTCCTCTTCTTGGTTCTTGGCCTATAAAAATTAAGGACTGAACTCCCCACCCATCCCAGGATGTTGGAGATGGGTGGGTAATTCCAGGATATCTCATTGTCCTCATGCAAAGCTATATGGAGCCTGTGGCAGCACCATGGTTAGTATGCAATATTGCAGGCTTATTATGCCCGTAGTCTGGATTTTTATACTGACCGGCTCCAGGTTGACTCAGCGTCCATCCTTCTGAGGTTGTTCAAATGAGGACCCAGATTGTTGGGGACAAGAGGCTGACTCTGTAAACCCTTCAGAGGGGGCTGTAAAGCACTGGGAAGGGGCATATTGTGATGACCCAGAGTATATCAGACATAGAACAAAACCCAAAACGTAACTAAAAGTCCTTTAATGCCTTCAACTTGGCTTCCCTGTTTAATTGTTCACAATGGAGGAGTAAACTATTTTCAAAATAACATTTCAAAGGAAAGAAACACAGTTCACATTCAAAGAGCTGATAACGAAGCAAAAACCAAAAACAAACCGCATTGAATGAAGTTCCTCAACAGACCAGGATAGATAATTGCCAACTTCAGGAAGATAACCAGGGACAATCCGTTGGAAGAACACCAACCAAGATAAACCTTCTTTAAGAATAAAGCTCTAATTGTCTCCAGCATGTTAGCAGGCAGGTCCAAACTCTTATGCAGACCTCATACCTGCAACCCATGAAGAGGATCATGGCCCTCTCCTCTCGAGTAGACCACATTTTACCCTGATCCTCTCCTCCCTGCATGCCCTAGGATGGATAGGGTCCTCCTCTGACTGGGGCATGACATATATAAGTCTAAGGGCTATTGCCATACCTGCCATACCAGACGGGATGGGCGGTGCTAGAATTTCCAATTTCCTAGGCCATCCCAGAGTTTGATACGGTCAACCTAGGGGGAGGCCCTTCTGTGATCAATAAGGCAGATGCAGACTCTGGGTCAGTCTTTGGCCCTCTCAGTTACCCAGCATGCATCAGCCAGCCCTTGCCCCTTAGCCTTTCATAAAACTGGCCTGGGCATCTGACACCCACCTGCTTTTCCATATCAGGACTCTAAGCTGCCTCTGATGATGCTGAGTGCTATTTTGCTGGCATCTGAAAATGCCATGTGGGTTGACGTCTCCATAGTGCAATGCGCTTCTTCCTTCTGTTTCTCTGTTTGTCGGGGTCCTTTCGCAGGCCCATCTGAGGTTGGGGGTCTCCTTCCCAAAATCCAGCCAAGTCCAATCATTTATTTGCTTAGCCTGCAGCCGGTCCCTGATTTAGAACCATAAATGAGCCTAGAAATGATGGTTGTAAGTCATGAAAGTTTTCAAATGGGCCACCGACACCACTGACCTGACTTTGCCACACCTTTTGTGGTGGCTATTAAACAAACCCTTGGTTCACTGGGGGCCAATTTTTGCCTGAAAGGAGAACCAGACACCAGTTTCTGGCCAAAATATTATAAATTGTGACCATGCAAACAGTTGTAAATGCTGAGCACCCAAAATGCAGCCATGTGACTACAGGGTCAGCCATCTGAACTTTCAGAGCTACCGGATCATAGGTAGATTTGGGAGGGTTGATTATAAATTTGAATGGTCAGTAGGTGACCAGTCAAGTTGAGGAATGCCTGGAATTGACAGATTCCTTCCTATCTAAAGCTATCCTGATAGGCCTGTCCTGAGAGAATCTGGGGTGTGGCTGCCCTGAACCTCTTCCTCTCCCCCACACCTCCACTTCAGCTGGGGGCTTATCTGCTCTCTTAATCTGGGCTTCTCTCTGGAATGCAAGGCCTCCCCCCCCCCCCAAAGCTCTGTGCTGCCAAAAACCCTGGCTGCTTCCCCAGGTGCACTGCCCATCACACCTGCTCAGTATGGAAGATTTTTCTGGGGTTTCTGTTTCCATTTTCATTGTTTACAGATTTGGTTGCTACACATCTCCTCTAACTACTCCTCTCTGGAATTCTTTATTCAGATCCTTTCTGAGTTTTATGTCTTTGATGTCTCTTGATGGCATACTTCATTTCGTAGTTCCTGATTTCTTAACAATTGAGATTCAGAAATTCAGAGTGATTCCTGATACCTTCCTTGAAAATGGAGGATACCCCACCCAGTGATGTCCACTTATCATAGGCATTATTTTGGTTGTTTAAAGTATGTATCAACAGTTAAAAAAATATCGGACTAGCAGAAACTGAGTTATTCTTCATTTTGGCCTTGTAATTCTACATTTTGCTTCTATGTCCTTCCTATGGAAGCAGCTCTGTTCCTCTCAGCTTTTCATGTTTCCTGAGTAGCAAATGGTGGGATCTTCTGACTGAGCCAGGGGGTTTGCTGATGCATAAAATGCCAATCTGTCTGTGGTTTCGTTTCATCTTTCGCTGGATTGAGCTTTCTCTGTCCGTTCTGCTGCAATTCTGCCACTTTGGGTTTCTTTCTTTGAATGGCAACATCAGTGGCCTGAACTCTTTGAGCCACCACGCCATAAATGCTATCAGGACCCAGGAAGCTCCTCAGTGATTCTGATCCGGGGGGCTCCAGCACTGGGTCCTCTCCCCACAATCAGCCCACCTTCTCTATACATGGGAGAGGTCTTGGTTACAAACATGGAGAGGAGAGGCTTCTCATGTGGCTCCCTCCACCCCCCATTGCCATTGTCACCAAAGTGAGTATTGCTGCTGCCCAAAGAGGTGCCTGCTAGCTTTGGTTGTCAGCCGAGGTGGCCGCCTCACCTTGGGTGTCCCAGCTGGGATCAGCCACTTAATTTGGCTTCTAGTAATCCACACCATGCTTTCCAGATTCACATGGGCTGATTTCACTACAGTCTGTCCAAAAACAACCTGTCTTTTTTTGTAGCTTGTAGGACTCCACTTTATTTTTTTTTTTTGAAGAAAGGGACAACCAGGAATCCCATCCTCCAGTATGTCATCCTTTTGGCAGGGCAAGGGCATCGCAGACCACCAGCTCCTTCATCCAGTGCACTGGGCTGTGATTCATCCAAAATTAATAGTAGCTTTAGGTGCAAACAGCTGGACGCTGGAACACCTTCAGCATTGACTGACTCGCCATCAGTCAATTGCAGTAGTGGAATGGGACATGTGGGTGGCTTTGGGGGACGAGGGGAAGTGATGCTGCCTAGGAAACAATCTGACAAAGGGGGGCAGGAGCCTCCAGTCACCGATCAACCACAGAAAGAGACTGAGGGAGGACCTGCCCTATGGATCAAAAGCTGCCAAAGGAAGTGTGGCACTTCCAGATCTATAAGAATCCATTAATGCAGCTTCACAATAAAAGGAGGTTTAGATAAACTGGTTTCATTTCCTGTCCGGTCTGTCTGGACCCCGCCTCCACTCTGGAGTGCTTGATCACTTGAGGGAGGGTCTCTGTCCCTCCTCCCCCGAAGGACCAGCTTTTCCCAGCTGAGCAGGGGCCATCCAGGTTGAGCCTCATTCCACAGAGCGGGCCCTGCACCTGGAAAGGGGCTCGCCAAGGTCTTGAGATGACACTGTTCAATCAAAGGAAGCTGCAGCATGCCAATCCTGCCGGGTGAGACGCAGTCCTGCCCACAATCGGGCTCTGGGGCAGGTGGGGCTTTACGGGCAGCGACCAGCACCTGTGCCACATGATCCCTTACAAGTTCTCAAGGGCACTTCAGCCATCGCCATCTTCTGTGGGTCAGCCACGGGCGAGAGCAAAAGCGGTCCTCCCTTCCAGCTCTCATTCCTTGCAGGCTCAGTGAGCTGAGACCTGGGGGAGGTGGGCTGGGGAGCTTGCTCTGCCTTAGATTTCCCCTGAAGCTGCCTCAACTAGGTCAGCAGCAAGCCTGGGCAGCTCCAGCTTTGCCCAGGGAGGGGAGGCCCTGGGCGCTTACAAACCAGCACAAGAACATTAAGCAGGGCACTGGAACGGCCTTTCCACTGGCGGGGGGAGGGGGGTTCTTTATTTTTTCTAAGTCCCAAGGTACACGGCTGCAGAGTTGGGAAGATGACTGGATGGCGGTCCTCGGGAATCGTTTCCCAGGCAAAAGCATCCTTCAGCTAACCAACCTTCGGAGGAGACTCGGACAGGCGCCTCCCTAACTCACTGCAGCTGCAGGAGGTTTGGCACAAGCAGACTGGCTGGGCTCGGTCCTTAAAGCTGAGTGCCCAGCAAGAGGGGCGGGGGCCTGGGAAGAAACGGCTGCCACAGTCCCTGGTGGTCTCTTGGGGCCGCAGGGAAAGAATCCCTTGCAAGCAAGAAGGCCCCTGTGCCCAGCCCAAAGAAACGTCTGCAGAGCTTCTTCCATCTCCTCCCCTAGCCCCTCCCATGAAGCCCTCCCCACCCCCAAATGCTCTGCCTGGGGAGTCAGCCCAGTGAGTCAGTGTCACCTAGGAAGGCCTGGCAACCAAAGACTGGGGGAAGCACAGCTTCGGAGGTCTTCCCTCCTTCTGGAGACCCTGCCAGCCTCCAGGGTTTGTTTGGTTTTTTGCTTTTTATTTACATTTATATGCCGCCCTTCTCCAGAGACTCAGGGCGGCTTACAGTCTATGGAGCACCATGCTAAGTGCTTGGCAATAGCCTTCATTCCATTGTATATGCCTGCTTATTAATAGGGCTTTTTGCCCCCCACCCCAAGCGGCATTTTTACAAAGTCAGCTTATTGCCCCCAAAAATCTTGGGTCCTCAATTTACCTACCCCGAGAGGATGGAAGGCTGAGTCAACCCTGAGCCTGGTGGGATTTGAACCTGCACTAATTGCAGGCAATTGAGCTAAGTGCTAGATGATGAACAGCCTGCACCACCAAGGGTTTCCCAGGCTTTATTTGGTGAAGTTGCACTCATCCACTGTCTGGGCCGGGGGTGGGTTTTCTGAGCTCCTGCCCTCTCTCCCTCAGATACAAAGCCCCCCTCCCTGCCCTCCGAGTCGTTCTGCAGTAGGAGAAATAGAAAGGGACACGGATGAATTCAGTATCTTCACAGAGAAGAAAGCTAAATTATGGCTATTTCTGCCGGTGTGATATTGTTTTGTGACTGTAGCTGTCAACCTTCAAGATTTTCTTCCTTTGCTTTGCATCACTCGGCTGTCATAAGTAACGGGGGGAGGGAGGGGGCCATGGTTATGGGAAGTGAGCTGGAGGTGTTACAAAAACGAACTGTATTAAGTTGTGGGGGGGAGATTCTTGCTTAGGCTTCTATTCTATGCTATGCGCAGCCGCAATTCTTTACCAAAATATGTCAAGGTCAACGGACAGAGGCCTCATCACCACCTGAAGATGCCCACATGATGCTATACGCAACTTTTAATTGGAGGAGCTAATTGAACTATTGGGGGTGGGAACGTTGCCATCATTTTGTATATGTGATTTTCGCGCTCATTTTCTCAGATCAGAATTCTTTTGTTGCTACCACTTGATTTCCAGTAAAAGATATCTTTTCTCTAACTTATGGAGTCTAAATATTTCTTTCTTGGATTTTGAATGGAGCACCACCTGACATTAGCTATTTATGGATTAAACTACGAAGGGTGGATCCTGGAACACCGCCTGCGATGTTGGTGCTGTGCCTCAGGGCAGGGCCTGGGGGTGAGCGGGGGTAGGAGGAGGGAGGGAACTGCTCAAAAAGGGTCTCACACACACACACACACGGGGGAGTCCTTTGAGACTTTGCAGGATGGGCCAGAGCAGCTCTTGGGGCAAGCAGAGAGAGATGTTCAACCCTAGTTCAGAGCCAATTCAGGACTCCCGAGTGAGGCCTGAGGGAACAGCACAAAACCTGCCAGAGTCTGAGTAACCCCCCCTTCTCTCTCTCTCTCTCTCTCTCCCAGGTGCGTGGGAAGATGGTAAGGTGCCTGTAGGACCATGCCCCACACAATGCAACATGGCTTTCTCATCCTGGCCTCCTGCTGCTCCTTCCTGAGTGTTGCTCCTGGGTGGGCCTGCCCAGCACGCTGTGAGTGCATCCCTCAGATCAGGTCCGTCACTTGCCATCGGAAACGCCTGACGTCCGTCCCAGAGGGAATCCCGACCGAGACCAGGATCCTGGAGCTGAACAAGAACCGCATCCGCTGCCTGAACGCGGGCGAGCTCTCCTCCTTCCCCATGCTGGAAGAGCTCGACTTCAGCGAGAACATCATCTCCAGTGTGGAACCCGGGGCCTTCGGCAACCTCTTCAGCCTGCAAGTCTTGCGGCTCCGACGCAACCAGCTCAAGTTGATCCCTGCGGGTGTCTTCCACAAACTGGCCAACCTCAGCCTCCTGGACATCAGTGAGAACAAAATCGTCATCCTTCTGGACTACGCGTTCCAAGACCTGAGGAACCTGAAGCACCTTGAAGTCGGGGACAACGACCTGGTCTACATCTCCCGGAAGGCCTTCTCCGGCCTGCTCAGCCTGCGGGAGCTGACCATCGAGAAGTGCAACCTGACGGACCTCTCTGCCGAGTCCCTCTCTCGCCTGCAAAACCTGGAGGTCCTCCGGCTCAGGCACCTTGGCATCAGCCTGCTGGAAGATCAGAACTTCCGGAAACTCGGCTGTCTGCGCCTTCTGGAAATTGACAACTGGCCGTTGTTGGAGGACATTTCGCCCAACGCCTTCCAGGGCCTCAACCTCACCTCCCTCTTCATCACCTTCACCAACATCACGGCTGTGCCGGCCACAGCGCTGAGGAGCCTGGGGCACCTGGTGTACCTCAACCTCTCCTACAACCCCATCGGCAGCGTGCCCAGGGACTCCTTCCGGAACCTCACCCGGCTGAGGGAGCTCCACATGGTAGGTGCCCTGCTGGCCTCCGTGGAGCCCCAGGCTCTCTCTGGGCTGAGGCAGATCCGCCTCCTGAACCTCTCCAACAATCTCTTGTCCACGCTGGAAGAGAGCACCTTCCACTCTGTCAACACCCTGGAGACCCTCCGGGTGGACCAGAACCCCCTCATCTGCGACTGCCGCCTGCTCTGGGTCCTCCAGCGCCGGAAGACGCTGGACTTCGACGGGCAGCCACCCATGTGCTCCTCGCCCCTTGAGATCCAGGGCGATGCCCTGCACGACTTCCCGGACTCTGTTCTCTTCGAGTACTTCACCTGCCAAAAGCCCCAAATCCGGAACCGCCACCTCCAGCGTGTGACGGCTCACGAAGGGCAGGCGGTGTCCTTCCAGTGTCAGGCAGAGGGGGAGCCCGTGCCCTCCATCAGCTGGGTCTCTCCTCAGCATCGGATGATCACCTCCAAGAGTTTGGGCCGGGCCACCGTCTCACACGGCGGGACACTGGAGATCCGCTATGTCCAGGCCCAGGACAGTGGAACCTACATTTGTATCGCCAGCAACACTGCCGGCAATGACACCTACTTTGCCACCCTGACCGTCAAGGGCCTCCCTGCCGATGGCATTCTGGATGCCAATCGGACATCATTGCTGGGCGAGTTCAACGACACTTTGCACAACGACACCCGGGTCTTCGTCAAGTTCACCCTGGATCTCAAGACCATCCTGGTGTCCACAGCCATGGGCTGCATCACCTTCCTGGGTGTGGTGCTCTTCTGCTTCCTGCTCCTCTTTGTCTGGAGCCGCGGCCGGGGGCAGCATAAGAACAATTTTGCTGGGGAGTACTCCTTCCGCAAGGTGGACGGCCCCACCTCGGCTTCCGGGCAGGGCGGGGCCAGGAAGTTCAATATGAAGATGATCTGAAGGCCCCTGGCTGAAGGGGCTCCGTGGGGCAAGGCCCACTCCCTGAGGACAACGGCACCCAGCAGGGAGGCCATCACTGCCCTGCTCCACCTCAGCTGAACTGCACGGCTGCGGGGGGGGGGGGGGGGGGGGGGGGGAAGAAGAAGAATCAAGGGCTTGTGACCCACTCATGCTCAGCACTTATAAGGCCAGGTCTCTGGGCTGCTCTCTTGGCAGCAGCTGGTCCAGAAGGTCAGCCTGCAGGCACTGGCAACAGCACTCTCCCACTGCCTGTGGCAGATGACCGGAGCAGCTTCTGCTGGGTGGGACTTTGTCCCCCTCAGGACATCATCTGCTCTCCCCCCTCCTCCAGAGTCCACCTCACTGTGCTTCCATTTCCTCCCCCCATGCCTCTTGGCCAGGTGGAGAATACAAGGCGGGGGGGTTGGGAATCCCCCCCCAGAGCCGAGTCAGCATTTTCTATTTCAACTATGCATTTTTCAACCACTGAGAGCATTCCCTTCGGCCCTATTTTTTAGCAACAATTTTGAAAAAAACCCAGGTTTAGTCGATGGGTTCGTTTTTAAATGGTTTTATATCAGCGTTCATCGTCTTCCTAACTGACAGGTCTGCAAGGGAGGTGAGGGGACAGCTCCCTCCCCCCTTGGCCCATCCAAGCAGAGCTGAGCACCGGCAGCCGTGGCCGGCCTCCGAAGCGTTTCAAGGGGCAGGTCAGCAGAGAGGCCCGCGGGCTGGCCGGCAGCTCCCCTTCCCTGCCAGGATTCAAGGGTGACAAAGAGCAAAACCCCGAAGCTTCTCGAACTACAGCGAGACAACGGCTTCCGTAGTGTCCTGAAGGGGGGGCTGCTGAGCCCCGACCGGCCACCACCCCGCCTGCCTCAGGCCGGATGGGGCTCGTGCATCGCCCCCCGCCTCCCCGGAACCTTTGAGGCGCAGCGCCCCGGCTCTTCCCTTGGCAGCTAGGGGCAGTTTTCACACATTGCAGTTAGCCATAAAGTCTCCGGTCTTGGCTGAGCAAGATGCCTGAACCACGCCAATGAAGGCTTAATTAACAAGCCATAGTTTAACCAGGAATTGCTAAGCATGCCGCTGAGACCAACTTGCATGCACGCGTGCGCCTGAAGGTCCCGTGCTGCGGCCGCCCTTCCGCCCGCCCGCCCTCCACGTGGCCGCCCAGCATCCCTCCAGCAGCAGAACCTCCACACCGACCCGGCGGTCAGCAGCCCAGGGAGCCCCCTCCGGCAGAGCCACGGGAAGGGGCCGCCCAGCAAGGGAGCCTAGATGCGGCCCAAGGCAGAGGGGAGCCGGCCTTCGCTGAGCCGCATCCTCGCCTCGGCGCGTTTCTGCCACTGCCGGACAGGTTGACGGCAGCCGCACCCCTCGGGCGGGGCTTCCCGAGAGGGGGGGGGCTCAGCCATCTGGGCAACAGGACGACCCCGCCTGGAAGGGAGGAACGGAGACCCTCTTCTGTCTCTCCCCTCCCACGGCAGGGCGGGGGACAGATTTGCACCCAGGCAAAGGCACAGAAACGGGTGCTGATTGCGGACGGGACCAGCACGTCGGAGAGCTCTTTCAGCAGGTCCTTCTGACCAAAGCGATCCTCCAAAGCCCCCGCCCGCCCCAGTTACAGGTCCCGTTGGGGAAGAAGTTTCATACCTGGGGCCAAACCGGAGAGTCCTCCTCCGCCTACATTTCCCTCCCCATGCACAACCGCTCCCAAACTCATCCCACACAAGGGCCCATCGAGCGAAGCAGCGCTGCGCCCCCCCTCCCCCGGCTGCAGCCAGCCGGGTCTCTTTCGATAAAGGGCCGCAACGCAGGATCTGAGCCACCGCTCTTCGTTTTCTTTTTTTTTTTTTGGGGGGGGGGGGGGGGGGGGGGGACAGGCCTGGGTTTAAATCGCCCTTCAGCTATGGGACCCCGAGTGACTGAGCCAGCCTACCTTGCAGGGCGGTTGTGCAAAAGAGGCCAGCATAGGCCCAAAGGAACACAAGTCTTAGCAGGCCTTAGCACTGGCGATATCCCACCCCACAAGACCACCAATCATAGGGAGACCACGCCCAAGAAGAGGAGTGGTCCTCGGAGTTGTCGGTCGGCAAGATTTCTGCCCTCCCCCGCCATAAAAACCACCTCCCAAGTGGTGGCGAGGGACACAGCTGGGAGAAAGGGGTGGGTGGGGGAGGGGGCCTCCTTTCTTCCTCTCCCGCTGTTTCCTTCCCGACCCCCCGCCTTGGGAAGAAGAGCCCGTCGCAGCCACCCAAGCACGTTTCTCCTCCTGCTTGACTTAATAAAGAAGCCCGTTTCACACGAGCTCCGCTCCTCTTTTTGTTCGGTCTCCGAAGAATAGCGCCGGCATTTTCTCGCTCGCCCGCCCCCTCGGAAGTTTTTCAAGCAGCCACGAAGGGCGCCCGCGAGCTCTTTCTGGCGTTCCGTTCCCACGCCACGGACAGCACTCAAGGGCTCCGCGGAGCTCGTGGGGACGCGGAGTTGACGCGTGTTGCGGAAATCCAGTTTCGAGGAAGGCGCGCCGCCCTTCCCGGCCGAAGCCGCCGCTCCAGAGGTCATCCAGCCTAACACGCTCTAAGCCACGACTCGTCAGCTCTTCAGAACCGTTCAGCCCCCTCCAGGGCCCGGCGCAGAGCCACGGCAGGCGGGAGAACGTGGTGACTCCGAGCGCCGCCTCCGAGTTCGAGGGTGACCCGCCGCGTCGGGCGGAGGATGATCCAAGATGGCGGCCGCGCGCCGCACTACATCCCCCGGCAGGCGCCGCGCCGCACCCGATTGGACGCGCTCCGTCTCCCGAGGTGCCTCGCGAGGGGCGTCGCCTTCGGCCGTCGGTTGGCGCGCGCCGCCATTTTGTGGGATTGAATGACCTGCTGCCCGCCCGGCGGCCTCCGCTCGCGCCATGTCCGCCTCCGCCGCCCCCGCCGCCCCCCCCCCGGCCGGCCCCCCCGCCACGCCCCTCTCCCCCGCGCGGCTCTCGCGGCTGCAGGAGAAGGAGGAGCTGCGGCAGCTCAACGACCGCCTGGCCCACTACATCGAGCGGGTGCGCGCCCTGGAGCTGGAAAACGACCGGCTGCTGCTGCGCGTCTCCGAGAAGGAGGAGGTGGTCACGCGCGAGGTTGGTCTGGGGGGAGGGGCGAGGGGGCGCTGGGGGGGAGGCGGGCCCGTCACGGCGTCTCTCTCCCTCTCTCTCGCCCGGCAGGTGACGGGCATCAAGGCGCTGTACGAGGCGGAGCTGGGCGACACCCGGCGGGCCCTGGACGAGACGGCCCGGGAGCGGGCCAGGCTCCAGATCGAGGCCGGGAAGCTGCGCGCCGAGTTCGAGGAGCTGCGGCGGAGGTGGGCCGGGGGAGGGAGTTGGAGGGGGAGGAGGAAGCGCTCGGCCCCCCCGCTTGTTCCTGCCTCCGGGAGGGAGGAGGGGGGTCCTCCTGGGGACTGAGGGGCGGGGCGGGAGGGAGAGGTTGGCGGATTTTAGGCCTTCCAGGGGGGAAGCAAGGCAGCCGCCGGTCTCTGCCTGACACGCAGGGGAAGGGGAGGCGGCTGCCGGGCTCCCTCCCTGGGCTCGGCTCTTTTTCTTTCAGACAGGCGGCGCTTTCCGCCCCACCCTTTTGATTACCCCCCCGCCCCCCCTGGGTCACCCACTTGACCAAGGGTCTCCAAACTCGACAGCTTTAAGACTTGTGGACTTCAACTCCCAGAATTCCTGAGCTAACATGACTGGAGGGGAAATTTTGGGAGTTGAAGTCCACAAGTCTTAACAGCTGCCGAGTTTGAAGGTCCCTGCACTTGATTAAGGTGGGGCTGGGGGAGCGTTTTGATCTCATCCCCATCCCATACGGTGGAGGGAGAGGACAGGAGCTGCTGCTGCTGCTGAGTTAGCCTTAGGAGGGGAAGAGCTGACGCCTCCCGAGTCTGCTGGGGAGCTTCTCTTTTGGGGGCAGGTTGGCAGGCAGTTGCTTGTTTGGGAACCATGTCCGCCACTGCTGGTTCTGTTTGGCCTGGGGAGCCATGGAAGGGCAGGTGCTGAGTTGGAGCGTGTCTGTGCCCACTTGCTCCCCAGGTGCTAAGGCTCCACTTGACCCTGGGCAGCCCAGGGATGCATGTGGGCTGCCTTCTGCAGACTGCCCAAAGCCTGGAGCATTTCACTCCTGGGGAGCCAGAAGTACAAGCTGGGGCACCCAGGAACCTCTTCCTCCATCCCAGCCTTTTCCCAAGGGAGCCAGGCAGCCTCACTTGGGGCAGAAGGTTGCCACCCACCTCTCCCTCCTGTTTTCAGCCTCTTCTCTCTGCCGTCCTGTCCCCCAATTGTGGGGGCTGCGCCAGGCAAGGGACCCTTAAGGGATGCATGTAGATTTTGGGAGGTGCTCTCGGCCTGCCCTGGGGCAGGTGACTGCTGAGGTCTGAATGCACAAGGCGTCTAAGGCAGGAGGCATTTGCTTGGTCAGATCTCTGCTGTGTTCTTGCATCATCAAGCCTTATCAAGGGTTTGTGATGATGATGCTATAGTTTTTTGCTAAGTTTGTCTGAAGCTTGCAAATCATAACGAATGAATCCTGCGCAGGTTCCATTTTTGCACTTTAATCAAATTGCTTAATATTTGAAAGTTGGTTCTGACCTTTCCAAGTTAAACACCTCAGGGAAATGCTTACTTATCCTCTGTGTAAACTCCTCACCCTGCGCTGTTTCTGCCCCCCAGGCCTTCTTTCTCGTGGGCTACCTCTTTCTCGGCCCTGGGGACAGGCTGGCCAGAAGCACCCGGGGGCTACCCCATCTTGGAGGCTTGGAAGCGTTGCATGGGGGAGGGGGCTTTGGGGGAGGAGGGGAGGCTCCTCCTGACTCCTCCCTCAGCTGGGCAATCTCAATGCTTCTTCTTTCCTCAGCTATAAAAAGAAGGATGGGGAGTGGTCCACCTCCCAGGGTCGCATCAAGGAGCTGGAGGTGCTCTTCCATCGGAGTGAAGTGGAGCTCACAGCGACTCTGAGTGAGAAGCAAAGCCTGGAGGCTGAGCTGGTTGACGCCCGGGCCCAGCTGGCAAAGGTACAGGCCTGGCGGGAGGTTGGGATAAGTCCTGGTAACGGCCCAGCAGCCGAGAGAGAGGAGGGACCAGAATGGCCTCTGTCGCGTGGCTCCTTTCTCCTGGGCATCCCCGGAAACCACACACTGCCACACGTGCCGAGTGAGGCTGGGCAGCAGCAAGAGTTTTTGGGGAAGCAGTTGCTTCGACAAATGAGGTGGCACTTGGGTGTGAGCTTATGTGGCTGAGAGTCACACGGGAGTCTTCGTGACCAGTCTGCGAGCCTGGTTTGCGGAAAGAGCAGGACCGAGAGGGGTGGGTTTTCCTTCTGAAGGAGTGCCTGGAGTGGCCATCTAGCCAGATACCTAGTGCCTCCTGCAGGGGCAGGGTGAGACTAGATGGCCTTGGAGTTCCCTTTCTGCTTCTGTGATGCGGGGTGGAGCCGTGGAGGGGTTTCTCTCTTGCCCCTCTGGCCTGGAGACGCCCTTGGTCCAGAGGCCTCGGCCCCAGAACCTCTTGCGGCCTCCTGCTTTCCCCCAGTTTGCTGAGTAGGGGGGAGGCGGGGGCTGTTTAGGGAGAGGTCTAGGGAGCGAGGCTGCAACAAGGGGGGGGAACCTGTGTGGAGCCCGTCTCTCGCCCTGAGGTCACTGGGGTGGGCCTGGGGTACTCCTGGGAAGGAGGCCGCTGGCTGCCAGCTCCCCTCCCTCACCCGAGGCTCCTTGTCTGCCTGTGTGGTTGGTGATGTGGCCGCCTCCGCTTTGTGCCCCCTTGTCCTCCCCAGCCAGAGGGAAGAGGAGGGGAGAGGGTGCTCCAGTGGGGGGTCCTTCTGGGGGAGGAGGGGCCCTGGCTGCAGTGGGCACCTGCCCTAGACTGGGCCTCCCTTCTCCCTGGGCTTTACTAGGCAAAGCATCTGGGCTTTCGGGAGGGCTTGGACGGGCCGAAGAAAGGCGCCTCCTCGGTGGGTCTGCAGTTACGGGTTGCTGGAGATGCTTCCCCTGGCGACTGGAGGTGGGTGGAGGCACTTGGGTGGGGGTCTCTCCTGCCTGCCCAAGGGAGCAGCTCCTGACCGGCCTCTCCCCAGTCGGAGGACGCCCACGCGGTGGCCAAGAAGCAGCTGGAGAAGGAGACCCTCCTGCGGGTGGACCTAGAGAACCGCTGCCAGAGCCTGCAAGAGGAGCTGGACTTCAGGAAGAGCATCTTTGAAGAGGTGGGCAGCCCCTGGGGGAGGGAGGGGCCTTGGACCTCCCATACAGGAGGGGAGCCAGGCAGGCCCAGGGTTCTGACCCATGGCCCCTCCCCTCCCCTCAGGAGGTCAGGGAGACGCAGAAATGGCACGAGCGCCACCTGGTGGAGGTGGACAGCAGCTGCCAGAAGGAGTACGAGTCGAAGGTTGCCCAAGCCCTGGAAGAGCTGCGCAGGCAGCACGACCACCAGGTGCAGCTCTACAAACTGGAATTGGAGCAGACCTATCAGGCCAAGGTGAGAGCCTTCCCCTGGGTGGGGGCAGGGGCCAGGAAGCAGGCCGGCCTTGTCCTGGGGGGCTGGAGGGACACCTTGAGGCCAGCAGGGTCCCTGGGGGCCCCTCCCCTCCTCGCAGAGAAGCCCACAAACAGCGGGTACCCTTTTCTCAGCTGGAGAACGCCAAGCTCTGCTCGGATCAGAACCAGCGGGCAGCCAGCGCCGCTCGGGAGGAGCTGAACGAGGCCCGCATGCGGATCGAAGCCCTCAGCTACCAGCTCTCTGGGCTGCAGAAGCAGGTCAGGCGCGCTAGGCTGGCTCTCGCCGGGTCCAGGTTTTGGGGTTGCCTGGGGAGGTGGAACCTGCTTTGGGTAGCCCCTCTGGTGGCCAGCCTCAGGGGCCCCTAACGGCCCCCTGCCACGCCCCTCAGGTGAGCACGGCGGAGGAGCGGATGCGTGACCTGGAGGAGCTGATGGCCGGAGAGCAGGAGAAGCTGCGGAAGATGCTGGACGCCAAAGAGCGGGAGATGACGGACATGCGGGAGCAGATGCAGCAGCAGCTGATGGAGTACCAGGAGCTGCTGGACGTCAAGCTGGCCCTGGACATGGAGATCAGCGCCTACCGGAAGCTGCTGGAAGGGGAAGAGGAGAGGTATGAGCTGAGCTCCAGGCTGAGCCGGCCCAGAGAAGGCGGCGAGAAGCAGCCCCGTGGGGGGGATTGGGGGGGAGGAGGCCGCGACCCACCTCCCTCTTGCTCCCGCCAGGCTCAAGCTGTCTCCCAGCCCTCCGTCCCGCATCACTGTCTCCCGGGCCACCTCCTCCAGCACCCCCGGCACTCGTTCTTTGCGGGGTAAGCGGAAGCGGGCGGAGGCCGAGGAGCTGCCCGGGCAGGGGCCCAGCGGGATCGCCCGCGGAGGGGGCAGCAGCCTCCGGGTCAGCCAGCAGGCCTCGGCCAAGGGCAGCGTCAGCATCGAGGGGGCAGACCCCGAGGGGAAGTTCGTTCAGCTGAAGAACCATTCTGACAAGGTAGGCCCCCCTGAAGCCCCCCAGGGACAGTCCCCCGGGCTGCCCAGGGCTCTGCTCCTTGGGCAGGGCTGACCCCTCCTGCCCCCCGCAGGACCAGTCGCTCGGGAACTGGAGGCTGAAGAGGAAGGTTGGGGAAGGAGAGGAGATTGCGTACAAGTTCACGCCCAAGTACGTCCTCCGGGCTGGGCAGATGGTGACGGTAAGTCCTAGAGTGCCCTGCCCTGCGTCTGGAGGCCGCCTGCTAGCGGTCAGGCCCGGCCTTTTCCAGCCCCTCAACTCCCTGGGAATTGCAGTTCTAGTCCTTAGCCGCCGCCCCCCCCTCCCCCCCGGCTCCCAATGCCGAGAGGGTGCCCAGTGCCAGGCTGGCCAGGATGGGAGAGCTGGGTAAGGGCCAAGGCTGTTTGTCTTCCTAGATCTGGGCCTCTGAGGCTGGGGTGGCACACAGCCCCCCCTCGGTGCTGGTCTGGAAGAGCCAGGGCAGCTGGGGCAGCGGGGACCACACCCACACGTGCCTGGTGAACTCTGAGGGAGAGGTATGTTGGGCAAGGGCCACGGGGCGGGGGCAGGCAAAGGAAGGAGATGTGCAGGACCCACTGCCAGGCGGCATGACCCCACGGGAAGCGGGTCCGATCCGCACTGGGAGGCATGGCTGCTCCCCCACGGCCCTCTCAAATCCCGTGGCCAGAGTTGGCTTCCACTGTGCCCTGGCAGTTACCCAGAAGGGGAGATTTGGGGCTGTGGGAAGCATTGAGGCCACACACACACACACACACCCGATGTTGAGGCCCAGGGTTGGACTCCGGCCTGCCTGCCTTCCGCCTCAGGCGTTCAGCAGTAGGAAGCGATGCAGGAACCGGGATGGGACTTTCCCTCCTCTTCTCTGCTGGAGTGCAGGGGTGCTTGTGCTAGCAGGAAGAGAACGGCCTGTTCTGGGGAGGGGGCTCGAGGGGGTGGGCTGGCTGACGAGACCCCTTCCCCCTGTGTGTGTGGGGGGGTGTTGCCCTCCCTTGTATTGCAACCCTTGTCTGAAGTGCCCCTTTCCTCCTCTCCCTGCTAGGAAGTGGCTGTGCGGAGTCTGACCCAGCTGACGACGGGGCCACAGGAAAATGGGGAGGAGGAGGAGGAGGAGGAAGAGGCTGAGTTTGGGGAGGAAGATCTCTTCCACCAGCAGGTAGCGGCTTCTCCCCGGCCCCCCTCCCTCTCCCCTCAGCTGAGGGAGCAACTCACCTGTGGGGCAGCAAGAAGGGCCAGGCTGAGCCACTGCTGGGCAGGAGGTGCCTCCCTCCTTTCTGCTCCTCGCTCGGGGGGGACCCCAGCAGGCCTTTGGCAAGAGAGCCTCAGGGCCACACACAGCCCCCTCTCCTTTCCTCTTCTCCTAGGGGGACCCCAGGACCACCTCCAGAGGATGCGCCCTCATGTGAAAGGAAGAGCCCTTCATCTGCCCCCCCTCCCTCCCCCCCTTCCCTTTGGCCTGCATTTCTGGGAAACTTTGTTTTTCTAAGTCTCCTCTGGCTTATTTTCATTTTGAGCGGAACTGCGTTTTAAAGAGCAGGCGGCTGCCCAGGTTGCTTCTGGTGCTCCTGCCGCTGCTTTTTAGCCCCGAGCCAAAAGGTGGAGGAAGACCAGTTCTGAACTCTGGGCTCCCTGGATCCAGAACCCACGAAGCGCAGAGCGACAAGGAGCAGCAGGGAGGGGCCGGGGGAGGGGGCGGCGTCCTGTGGAGAATCCCGCTGGAGCTGGGTGGGCCAGAGCCGTGGCAGGGGGCCTGGGGGAGTGGGTCACACCGCTGGGTGCCCGCCAGGATGGACAGCAAAGGGCCACTTGGTGGAATCCGCAGGGGCTCCAGCATGAAACGTGCCGGCTCTCCAAGAGCTGGGCAGCTTCCCCCTCAGGATCTGGGCCTGGCCTTTCTTAGGAGCTGGGAAGGAAAGAACCGGAACCGGAGCCGGTCATTTGCTGGCAGATTGTTGAAATCTGATCTTGCCCGTTTTTTGTAGGAGGGGATGAACTCTGGAGTGGCTTTGAGTGGTCTGGAGGCCGTTCCAGCTGGGCTTCCCAGCCCTCGGGGTTAACATGTCCCAATTTTAGTCTGCTCACCTTTGAGTTTAGCTCTGATCTTCCTCTTTGAAACACGCTGACTTGGTTCTTCATTTTATTTTATTTAAAAAAAAAAACAACAAATTTGAATGGGGAAAAAAAGTCTTGAGAATTTCAGTGAGTGACATTCCCGAGGGTTGGTTGCTGGTCCATCCCCTCCGACAGCCTCTGCCCTCGGTCACCTTGGCCCCTCCGTCTGGGGACTGGACTTGCCCTTCCTGATGGGGCCCCTCTGGGCAGACCGGCTGCTGTTGAGGGTGCTCTGAAATCGAAAAGAGTGGGAAGACCCAAATTCATAGAGCACAAGGGGGCGTCTGACCCAAGTCCCCTCACTACTTCAGTGGCCTTTAGCTCCAGTGCAAGGGACAATTTGGCAGCAGTAAGGTGTGATATCAAAGAGAAAATATTTGACACAGGAAAAAACCAGCAATCCTGTAGCTGGATTATGACTAGGAAATCAAAAATAACAGATACAATGTTTATAAGCAGCAAATGTTAGAGACGTTTCCATGCTAACACAATGTGTTAATAGCCAATGTGAATTAATGTAAAAGTGTTTTAGATGTAGAAGCTCTGAGCCTCTTTCGGTGGAGCCGCAAGTGTCACAGCTCAGAAAAGGGAGCTTGATAAGGAATAAGGTTGCATGAATTCTTCTCTAGTCCCCCCCTTCCCAACCCCGCCCCTCTCTCTCTCTCTCACACACACACACACACAAAATACAAATCCGCTCGTTTGGCAGGAGGGAGGTGGGATGGCCACAGCCATGCTTCCTGTGTGGCTCGGAAGAGGGGAGCAGGTCTGGGGGAGGGAAGAGATTGGCTGCAGACCCTCTGGCCTCCCAGCGCATCATCCACTGCCACTCATACCTTTCAGTGGGGCTGCCCTTACCGGCCTCCCAACACGGAGGAGAGGCTGGGTGAGTCACCCATTGACCCAATAAGCTTCTAGAGGGGGAGAGATGGAAGAGCACCCTCTCCCATTGACCTGCCTGCCTTCACCCACACAGGTGTGCACGTATGTGCCTCTTCCCCAGTTTGTGAGGGCTAATAGTGGAGACACATGGAGGTGCAGATTCTTTTGGTGGGGGTGGGGGCATATTTGGACTGCCTTGGCCTTCCTGGGGCGGCAGGCAGGGTTGTTTTTGCACTGCTCCCTGGAATTGCCGCCAGGGCTGCATGTGGTGCAACCAGGGTTAGCTGGGAGAGCCATTTAGCACCTGACCAACGTTTGATTGTGAGGTGGTTTGGTTGATTTGCTCTGGAAATACACCTTGCTTTACACTTTATACAAAATGTGACTTTTAAAATATATTTTAAGCCCATGTTTACACATAGTTATTGGTAAATCATAACACTAGGGTTAAATACTAGGTTTAGTGAATCGTGAAAATGATTACAGAACACTGGATATGGGGGGGGGGGGCTCTTTGGACCCCCCCCTCAGTTTCATCCCTTGACAGCTGCAGTTTTCCTCAGCAAATCATCTGTCTGGATGGCCAGTATGGGCCCCATGAATAGTAAGGGTGGGGGAGAGACAGGCCTAGCTCCTCTCCAGCCTTTTCCCTTCTCTGCACTGCCCTGAACAGTTCCCCACCCTTACCCTCCCCTGCAGGGAGGAGTGCTGGGGGCAGTTGGCCAGCCCAGCAGGATCACACTACACTTTGCAAGCAATGCGCTTTCTGAAACCCCTTGTGGTGAGGTGAGCATTGACTGGATACAAAACCCATTTCCTTATTATTAGAAGTCTATTTTTATAGCAGTGTGATTTTTTTTTAAATTGAGGAGTTTTGCTTCCCAAAATGGGAATGGCTGAAAGCATCCATTGGGGGGGGGGGGGGGGGGGGTGTTGGGTTTCATGTTGGCCAGTGCATCATGTCTTGGGGGGGGGGGCTGAACTCAGTGCTCTTGTGTTTTTGTGTTCTTATGGATATGCATGCTCAGTGTCTTTCAGCAGTTTATACTACATTTTTTGGACTGGAAACATTTTGTACAACACTCAAATAAATGTTTTACATTTTTATCTGACCTCTTGTGGCAAATTGTGAACAGCAGTGGAGAGTGCTTGTAGCTCCATAGGATGCTGGAAGCTCACCCCACCCCCACCCTTCGTTCTGGGGCAGAGGGGTGAGTGGAATCTACTTTTCTTCTGCACACACCCCCCTTTTTTTTTTGTCCATCCCAGCCACGGGGCGAAAACTACCCCAAGTGGATGGCATCTCTGGGCAGGTCGAGTCTGCAGGTCCCCATACTCTGCACGGATCCTGCAGAAACCGCCCCGGAGCAGTTCCTGGCCTTCCCCAAGTTCAAGGCTGAGAAAAGAGCAACAGAGGATTTGGGGACTGGCGGCTAAAGCAGCGGCAGAAATTGTCTAGTCTAAGGAAGGGGAAAGTGCTGGGGACACGACAGCCGCCTTCTCATGTCCGAGGGGGCTGCTCCAAAGGGGACGGGTATTCAACCTATTCTGAAGCCAGCTGCGTTCCTTTGCTCTGGGCAGCGCTCCGTTATCCAGCGGCGGTGCCGGGAGGGCCCTGCTTGGCCATTAACCGGGCGCGAAGGCAGCTCGCTCTGCTCTGGGATGGTGCAGGCCAGGTGGGGGTGGGCCGCTGCCCACCCTCCAAAGAGCCACGGGCTGCGTCAGAGCTCCAGCTGGGGCCCTCCGGTTCAACCGAAAGTAGGTTTTGATTGGAACTCGCTCGCCCCCTTGCAAGCCTCGGCTGAGCTAGAAAGCGGGCTTCTGGGGGCGGCGGGACCGACGTCAGAGTAAAAGTCCTCTTCCAAATCTAGCCTGCCCACCCCCGTTCCGGCAGAAGGGGAACGGGAGACCGAGGACCGCTCCCCACCCCGGGGACCTCCAGACTCGTCGGGCAGGTCTCTCCGGCTGGCAAGAGGCCTGGGCGGCAGAGGCGCCTCCCTTCTGCCCTGCTTTCCCCACCCCAGGATAAGAGCTCTGGCACGTGCTTCTGGCTGGCCAGACGCGCGGGGAGCAGCTGGAGGGAGGGAGGGAGGGAGGCGAGGGGAACCGGAGGCTACGGAGCCGAAGCCAGGATGGGTCTGGCTGCCGCCGCTGCCCGGAAGAGAGACGAGGGGAGCACCTTGAAATATTTCGTGGAGGATCCCGGCAGCGGGACGCTTTACAAGCGGGGGCCGCTTTTGGGACAGGTAACGCGCCCTCGCCCTGAAGGCTGCACGGAGCGCCGGACGAGCGCAGCTCTTCCGAGAGCCGCGCCGGAGATTCGGCAAGCTATCCGGAGGGGCCCCGTGAAGCGCTGCGGATCCTTTCAAAGTTTCGCCCCGCGACGGCGGCGGGGAAGCGGCAACTGCCGCTCTCCTCTTTCAAGTCCCGAAGCGACGAGCGAGCCAAGGTCACAGGCGGGAGCCGCGGGCGATCAGACGTGCCCGGAGACAGAGTAGAGCCGCTGGGCTCCTCCGCTCGACCCGCCTTTGCTGCGTGCCCCGGGGGTCCCGAGTGACGCCAAGACCTGCTTGCTATCGCCGCCGAGGGCGGGGGGCGGGGGGCGGGGGCTCCCCTCTCGCAGCCTGCTTTCAAAGAGCGTCTTTTCCCCCTGAAAACCTGCCCAAAACCGGCTGCTCTTCTGCAGAGTTGGAAGAGTGAGATCGTGGCCGGGCGGTAAGGCAACTCCCGCCTTCAAGGAATGCCCGCCTTGTCCCAGGCCTCCCGAACGGCAGAGGGGCTGCCATCCTTCGGGCAGAGCTGGCTCTAACTTTTCTGAGTGCAACTGACCCATCAGTGGTCATTTCTTCCTCGCTTTCCCATGGATTGGAGAGGCTGGCCAAAACACCGTTGCAGCCCTGTGATAGGGTCAAGGCTGGTGGCGTTTGGGGAGGAGGGGAAGCAAAGGGCTTCTCTTCAGACCCAGAGCAACCCAAGTGCTCTGGGAAGGGGGGACAGAGGCTGATTTGACACCCCCCCTCTGCCTCCCCCCCCCCCAGGGAGCATTCGGACAATGCTACAAATTTACCGACATGTCCACCAACAGAGTCTATGCTGTGAAGGTGCTCTCTCTACAGCGAGTCGCAAGGCTGGGAAACCGAGGAAAGGTAAATGGGATTAGAATGAGGGGGCTTGGTGGTCTTTTGCCAGATCCCTCTCCTGGGAGATCAACTCCCACAAAGGGAGAGCCAACCCCACCTTATCTAAGTCCACATATAGGGGAGGGGACGGCAAGTAAATGAATGAACGAATCTGCCACCCCTGGCTGCAATCTCCCTGGCCTGGGCTGTCTCTGGATTGTGGGGGGGCAACTGAATTGGGGTGCCCAGACAGGAGCTGAAGGCCACCGACCAAGAGACAGTCAGGTGGTCCGCTGGCTCCCCTGCCCCCATCTCCTGTAGGCAGGGCTTCTGCACACAAGTCCTTCCCCTCTTCAGCCACCTTCAGTTCTGCGGAAGAGTTTCTGTCTTTGCCAGGCGTGGGATCTTCTGTTCACTAACCGGCAATAAAAATTCTGGAGGGGGCTGTAGATGGGAGGTGGGTGGTGGCCCCAAATGCTTTCCCACCTGGGCAAGCCCAGGGGATGAAGGGATGGGGCCGGGGCAGAGGTCCCACAGACCAGCCAAGTGCTGAAGGCAGGGAGAAGGGCTCTCACAGAGCCAGCTTCCTTTCAGGAGGGTGGGTGGGTGAGTGGGCCAAAGTGGTCTGAGAGGGTGCATGGCTGTTTCTTTCTCGCTTTGGGTACCGACCTTGGACATCTTCTTTAGTTTCCCCAGGTGTGCCAAGTTTTAGCTGATTCTAGCATTTCTCTCTCTCACCTCCCTCCCTCCTTCCCTCCCTCTCTGTCTCTCTCTGTCTCTCTTGCATACACACGTGTGTACTTGAAACCTCTAGAAAAGTCTTATGTTTTTGATGTGGCTTCACTCTTGGCAGGTTCAACGCGAGATCGAGCTGCACAGCCAGCTCCAGCACAGGAACGTTGTGGGGTTCCACCGACATTTTGCTGACCAGGAGAACATCTACCTGGTGCTGGAATACTGCAGTAGAAAGGTGAGAGAGGGAGGGAGCCATTTTCTCTCTCTCATGGGAATATTTAATGGGGAAGCTAAGCAGAAGCTCCCAGAGGGAGGAGAGACTGACAGCCTGGGCAGTTTCTAGAGGGTTTGCTTGCTCTGTTTTACATCAAGAAGAAGCCAGAGATGTCAGGATAAGGAAGCATTCGGGGAGCGTGAAAGCAGGACAGGGGCCTGAGATCAGGGAAATGGCCGCACTGGCCAAGGAACCTTGGTGTGGTCAGAAGCTTTGATAGGACAGAGCTGTCCAAGGCACAGAACCTTTCTGTCCCTCTGCTCCTTGAGTGAGCCCCTCCTCCCCAGCCCCTCTTCCTTCTAGTCCCTGGCCCACATTCTGAAGGTCCGGGAGACGCTGACGGAGCCAGAGGTGCGGTTTTACCTGAAGCAAATCACAAGTGGCCTGCAGTACCTCCACCAGAAAGGGATCATCCACCGTGACCTCAAACTGAGTAAGTGCCAAAAACTGGGGGGGGAGGGGAGGGAGCCCCAGTGCTGGGCAGTGGCCCACAATCTGCCCCAGGCTCCAGGAGTCCTCTTCCTGGGAAATGGCCATTCAGTGCAGCTGGAGGCCAACGTTTCTTTATTGGTCACATTTGCATGCCCAGCAGAGAAGCTCAGACAACCAAAAGCATAAAAAAATGGGGTGAAATCCAGTCAAGGACACGAGGAATAGAATAAAAAGAAAACCAACCAAGAACTTGGATCGTTTCTCCAAGCTTGCTTGAACCTGGCAACCAGTTTGCTTTCCTAAGTGCCATCCCACAAGGCTGGAGGGGCCGCTCTGCCCAGGGCCCTCCTTCTGGGCTGGCAGGAGGGGGCGCGAAGGGAGACAAGGGCCCTTTTCAGGAGCGCCACCCCTGAGGATGAGGTTGCTGGGAGCCAGGGAAGCTCTAGGGCAAGCAGGACGATCTTTGCAGGCACCATGGGGACCCGGCCCTCAGACCGCTCTGTGCCCCACACGCTCCCTTTCTAGGCAACGTGTTCATCACCAAGCACATGCGGGTGAAAATTGGCGACCTGGGCCTGGCAACACGGGAAGAGCAGGCCTGCTGGAGGAGAGGGTGAGTGCTGGATTGTGGGGGCGGCAGGTGTCTGGCGGAAGCATCTCAGGTCCAGCAGGGTCTTGGTGGGCAGGGCATCCTCTTCCACCTGGCGGCCCTGCTCAGATTCATCTGCCAGGTTGGATGGCTGCCCTGCACAGTTGCCTGGGAAACCACAGTCGGGAGCCTGGGAGGGCAGAGGGAGGTTCCTACATCCGGGACAGGCAAGCCCCACCTGCCCTGCAGAGCCTGTGTTTGTCCCCACCTCCCCGATTGAACCTTCCTCCCCTCCTCTTCCTCCAGCAACACCCCCAGGTGCTTGGTGGGTTCTGTCATAGGGAACCTGGCCCTCCCCCCCACCAGCAGCCACATGTTCATTTCTGAATTCAACTTTCTTCTGCGCAGGGCGGTCTGTGGAACCCCCAATTACCTGGCCCCCGAAGTCATCGCTAAGAAGGGGCACTCCTCCAAGTCAGACATTTGGGCCCTGGGCTGCATCATGTAAGGGATCCGCACAGCAACGGAGGGGGTCCTTTTGCTCGGGGGGGAGGGCTGCTGATGGGGGGGGGCTGGCCGTGGGTGGTTCAGGGTCCATTTGCCTGTCCTGGGTCCTCCCCAGGTACACCGCCCTGGCCGGCTTCCCCCCCTTCGAGGTCACGCAGAAGCAGGAGCTGTTCCAGAGGATCCGAGAGGGCAGCTACCCCTTCCCGGGCCACCTGTCCCCAGCTGCCCGGAGCCTGATTGGGAGGCTGCTGGCCCCCAACCCGTCTAGCCGTCCCAGTCCGGAAGAAGTGCTCAGCCAACCGTTCTTCACCCAGGTGTGTCTGGCTACTCTTAGGAGTAAAGTCCAAATGGGAGGGTGGGGGAGGGGCTCCGATGGCAGCCAACTCCCCGGGGAGGACGGCGTCTCCTGGGTTGATTTGGGCTCTTGGGGCAGGAAGAGATCCAGTTCTCCACAGAGACCCCTTTGCTGCTTCTCTGGGCACCCGAGTGGGCCCAGCCATGAGCCGCTCAGGGGTGGGGGAGAGGGGGGGCAAGGAACTCAGCAGAAGGTGATACGCAACAACAACAACAGTAATAATAATAATGCTACATCTTATAAAATCATCCCTAAACCTGCACTAAAGCAGCTTCCAATCAATCAAAGCCATCAGAATTAAAACGGGATGAGCATAAAAGCCCGCAAAGAATTCAGAATGCTCCTCATTCTAAGATCTGGGAGGCAGCTGGAGCCAGGGAGGGCCTTTTTCCGGCCTGCTGGGGGGGGGGGAGTGGGGGGGGCTTTCTGGGGAGTGAATTCCGGGGGCCAGGGCCAGAGGCACCCAAGAGCCTCCAGCAGGTGAGCTGCTGCAACCTGACCATCTCCCCCACCCCCACCAAACCCGCATTGCCCTCCCCAGTTAGTCCCTGGGGCTGCCCAGGCAGAATGTGGGGCTAGCAATCCATCCTGAGAGCATCTCCTCCCCTCGGAGGAGACCTGCCCCTCCCCAGCGGTCAGTCAGGGCAGACCCCAGACCCCCCTGGAGGGTCCTGGGCAGGAGCGTAACTTGGCTTCTGTCCCACCTCTCTCCCCAGCACTTCACCCCGGCCAGGCTCCCCTCTTGCGCTTGTCGCTCCACCCCCATTTTCCCTTTCGCTTGGAACCCGCTTGGAAAATTCTTCCAGAAAGCAGCCATGCTCCTTTTCCGGGGCTCCCCTTGTCAGGACTCCCACGCTGGTAAGTGCTCTTGGAGGGAACAGTGGGGGGAGGGGATTTGACAGATGGAGGGGGAGGACAGTGGGGAAGGGCCTGTCCTTCTCCCAGTCCCTTTGCAGGTAACAAACTAGGTTTCTAGTCCTCTGTGTACTACAGAAGGTATCATCTAATTGTGTCCCTCTACCGCTCCCCCCCAGTGAGCCCTGCACCCCAAGAACAGGAGGAGACACCACAGCAGCAAGGAGTGGGATCTGTTGCCCCTCCCCACTTGGTAAGAAAGCCCCCCCCCTGCATCTGGGTCGCCCAGCATGGGGCTTTGTGGAGCTCATTGTCATGATGTTGAGTCAGAGGACACTCACAGTCTGGGCACTAATGGAGAGCCTGGGAGTCACGCATTGGGGGTCCTTTTCCCAGTTGAAACCAGTCCTTCCCACTTTGCTGGGATCGTGGTACCACTTGCCCTTCTTTCCTTGCTCAATGGTGTGTTGATTGATTTGATGCAACTGACTTGGCTTCCCTCCTTTCCGTTCACCCCTCCCCTTTGCCATCTATGTGACCAGAAGCCCCTTTCCCTCAGTCTTCCCCTCTGCCAAATGAGAATAAGAGCAGGCGTCCCTTTCATGGCAGCCTTTGCTGGGGGCTCTCGTGAGAGTGTCTTCCCTGGCGCCCGCCTGGCTCCTCCAAGCATGGCATCGGCTCCCCCACCGGCTCTGGCCTTTGCAGGGGCTCCAGGGAAGGGCTGCTCCCAAAGCTCACCATTGGGGGGGGGCTTCTAGCTTTGGCATCCCTGCTTTGTGGGGTTCACACGTTGCTTTCGCATTGCTCTCCCCATGGCCCTGAAGGAAGCCCAAGAGGGGAGCAGGGGCCCCATAGAGGAGCCCAGCTGCCTTCCCCCCCCTTGCTCTGGAGAGGCTCCCTGTGCAGCCGGCTGCCCGAAGGTGAGTGCAGACGCAGGGAGGGCAGTGGGCATGCGAGGGGAAGCAAAGGCCTCCACCCCTGTTTCTCTTCCCTCCCTCCCTGGCAGAGGCCGACTGGGGCCCAGGCAGAGTGCTGGAGAGCATAGACCGACGGCTGTGCTGCTGCTTGCAGGTGACCCCCCTGGGTAAGGCTGCTGCCTGCCGGCCTGCTGGCCTGCCCCACAGTCTCCATGGCATCTGCCTTGCCTTCTGCTGGGGCTCCGTCCCCACTCCTGCCACCCTGGGCTGGGGCTTCTTCTGACTCGAAGGGACTGGCCCGAAGGCCAGGAGCTCCTCCTGCCGAGCGGCTTTGGCCCCTCTAGTCTTATTGTGCCAGCTCCGCTCTCTTCTGTGTTGCCCTCTGGCAGTCCTGGGGAAGGCCCCTTTCCTTCTCGAAGGGCTAGGGTTTGCTTTGCCTGGGCTCCGAGTGGCAGGAGAGGCTCTTAGGGTCTGGGCTGCTATCTGTGGAGAGCCGGGGTCATTTCACATTACACAGAGACAGAATTGAATCCTGCCCATCTAGGAAGGGTGGCTGGGCAACGTGCCAGGTGAGGAACTCCGGTGCTCTCCTTGGCACAGAGCCTCCCCTTGGGCACTTACAATAGACTCCTGCACTGAGGACTGGAAACACGACAGGGCCGAGGGGGGTGAGCGGGGGTTGCTGCACCTCCCTCCCATTTGGGCTGAGCCAGGCACCTCTCTCTGCAGTGGAAGAGCTGCCCGAAGGTCTGCACGGTGCCAGTCCTGCCCACATGGCCACCAAGTGGGTGGACTACTCCAATAAGTACGGGTTTGGCTACCTGCTCCCCAATGGCTCCACTGCGGTGCTGCTCCCCGATGGGACCCACATAGCCTTTTGCCCCCAGCATCAGTGAGTGCCCCTTGAGGGAGTCACGCACACCCCTGCTGCGCCTGACTTGGGTTGGGGCAAAGAGGCCCAAGCCCCCTGGGGGGAGGCAGGAGGGACTCAGTTGTGGTCCTGGAGAGAAAGGGACCTCTGGTGCTTAAGAGGCCTGGCCTGGCCCAGTCTGCCCAGTGCCTTCCTTTCAGGTGCCCCCTCAGGCACATCTGCTACCGCAGTGAGGTGGAGGTGGCTGAGTCCTTTGGGTGGCAAGAGGTGCCACTTTGCTTGGCCACAAAGAGGCACATCCTTACATGCAGAGATGGCTGCAGGAGGTGAGAAGCCAGAAGGGGGGCAGAATAGGGGTCAGCAGAGAGAGGGGGCTGTGGGAAGCCCACTGTAGGCCTCCTGCTGACCCTGCCTCTTTTGCCAGGGGAGTCCATGCCAGACCAGCCCCGGCAGACCATCCAGGAACCCTAACCCTCCTGCACTTTGCAAAGTCCGACAAAGCCCTCCTGATGCTCTTCAGTGATGGCACCCTCCAGGTAGGGGGAAACTGCCCCAGCTGCAGTGGGCCGGCCCTTTGCACCCTCTCGGGCAGGGAGGGCAGAGGAGATCCTGGGCCAGCTCTGACCACCCAGAGAGGAGGCAGGTTGGGGTCTGCAAAGACCAGCAAAGGGCCCTAAGCAGCCACACCAGCCCTAACCCCAACCCTGCCGGGACAATCCTCGGGCACAAGCATTGGAGCAAGTGAAGGGCCAACCCTCAGACACCCCCAGCAGCCATTGAACAGGCTGAAAAGAGCGAAGGGAGGAACGGTGCAATGGAGAACACGGAGAGCAACTGAGGAGGCCGGGAGGCCTTGCTGAAGCCAGAGAGGTTGGGGGCTGTGGGGGTCAGGGGGATGCACAGCAGCAGCAGCAGCCGCAGCCTCTCGGGGTCTGCACCGTCTCCATGGCTCCTCCCCACTGAGCCTCTGCTGGATTAATGGGAGGGAGAAGGGCCTCTGCTGGGGATGGCTGGAGTTGGTTTTGGCTTGTGGATGTGGCCTTGTGTCAGTCCCAACCTCCCAATTCCTGGGATTCGGTTTTCGTGAGTGCAGGGAGCCGGGATGGTGGCAGAACGGAGCCAAGGAGCCAAACATGGCAGCCCCTCCCCCCATTATGCAAACTCCAGAGGGGGACGATGCGAAACTACAACCCCAGTAGGGAGATGGGGCCTCCTCCCCTCCCGGGTGGAGGACAGTGCCAGCTTCCTCTTGCCCAATTCTGCCAGCACATCTCCTCACCATCCCTTGTATCTGTCTCCCAGATGAATTTCTACGACGACCACACCAAGATTGTGTTCAGTCGCTCGGCTGAGGGAGAGGACCTCTTGACCTTAGTGGACTGCCAACGTTGCAGCACCACCTTCCCGCTGGGCACCCTGGCAGGGCAGGGCTGGACGCTGCCCCTGCGTGAGCGGGTGCAATATGCCCTGCACTTGCTGCGCTGCCTCTAGCAGCCCCTCCCCTCCCCTCTCCCACTCCGGCCCAATCGGCCAGCCAGAGCCCATCAGCCTCCTCCTCTGGGAGGAGGCCTTCGTGGCTCCTCTTCCTTCCGGGGACCCCAGGCGGCACACACAGGGCTCCTACAACAACCCTCCTGTGGGGCAGGCCAGTCGAGAGAGGAACTCTGGCCCCAATCCCCAGGCAACGTCTGTGGGGGAAAAGGGGGCAGAGGCTGGGCCTCTCTTCTACACCAGCATCTTCACCTCAAGGCTCTCCAGGTGGGAAGGGTGCCTTACCCCCGGAGCAGGCTGGGGGAGTTTCCCTTCGGCTGTTGTGGGGAAGCCCTTGGCCACCTGGGTCAGTCTTGAGGGCTGCTGGAGGGCAGAGTCCAAATGGGGGGGCTTGGAGGGGAGCCCTTGGACGAGAAGCACAGAGGGCAGCGGAAGGGGGAGGGGCGGGTTCAGACAGTCGCAGGTTTACAAAACTGGGGGGGGGGGGTATAGAAGGGCAGGAAGCAGGAGCATATCAGAGAGAGAAGCGGGTACATTGGGGGCAAGTGGCATGGGAACCCTGCAGAGAAGGCAAGGCGGGGCAGGCGAGGGAGGGAGCATTTGGGGGGGGAGGGCAGCAGGGACTGCCTGGCTGAGGCTGCCTGAAGAGTCTCTGCTGCTTGGCCTGGGGTGGGAATCCTTAAGGCCAGGCGACACCCCTGGTTGTTTTCCCAGGGTTGGCTGGGAGCAGTCTGAAGGGGTCCGGTGAGGTATGGAAGGGGACCCCTTGGCTGGCAGCCCCTGGTGGGGTGAGAGAGGCAGCTGGGCAGGGGATGCTTTTCTAGTTTCCCTAGTCACCCCAGGGGGCCCGAGACAGGGCCACATTTTCTTGGCAGTGCCAACCTTGTTATTACTGATTAAATGTCTCTGTGCCAAACCTTTTCAGTCTCACAGCGGCTTACATGAAGGTCGGACGCAATATAATTAGGAGAAACAACCCAACCAACCGAACAAGCCCAAAACAGTAGCGAACCTCTGCTGTAAACACACCAACTTCCCCAGTGTATGATCTCTCCCTGAAGCCCCCACCCCATCCCTCCTGTAGGCTCTGACCAAGGAGACCCACCTTGTCCTGCCCGAGTCAGGCTGGGGAGACCCTTGCCCCCCATTAGAGAAAGGCCATCCCCAACAACGGCTTCTCCTGGGGCTCTGGGTGCTGCTGGAGGGTCTCAGTGGGGAAAGCCTGCCCCACCCTCTGGCAAGCGGCCTCACCCTGACCGGAACTGCCCCATCAGGCCAGCTGTTGAGCGTGGTGGAGGCAAAGCTGCTGGGCCTCTGGTGGCCAGAGGGGGTCCTGGGTAGGAGGGGCTGCGCCTGGAGAAACCACCTGGAAGGGATGCGGGGAGGAGGTCAGAGGCCCTACAGCTGCTCACCTGGTCGCAGCAGCTCAGCCACCGGGGAGCGATTTCAAAGGGAAATGGCAGGTGTCCCTCCCCCCATCGGGAGAGGCTGTGTTTCCCTTCCCCCGCCGCCACTTCAGTCCTCTTCACCAGGTAAACTAACTGGTCTATTTTGTGCTTTGTTGGGAAAGGCGACTCACGCGTTGTTTAGAGACCCCCTAGATGCTTTCCTAGCCCCCCTCCCCTTTCCTTGGGGGGAAGGTAACTCCAGACAGAGCGGCCAAAGGTCCGGCTAGCCGCTTGCGGGCTTTCGCGTGTCTTCTCCCAGATGACCGCGAAGTAGACCTCGCCCCAACGAATTGCCCTGGGACCTCCTGAGGTCATTAAGGGCTGCCCAGCGCCGCCTTCGTCTTTGGGGGGAGGGCAACCTGGCCAGGTGCTTTCGAGCGCCGCCTGGGCTCCCTTGGCAGCAGCTGCCGCCGCTTCCTCGCCGCTTTTGAGAGGAATCGGCTGCGCGGGGCTACGTGGCTCGCGAGCAACGCAGCTGCTGCCTCCTGTCCCCAGGGCCGGGGAGGAGAGCGGGACAGCAGGTGGCCGAGCCCGCGCGCGGCTAATTTGAACGCTGCTATTTAAATCGCAGGCAGGCAGAAGTGAGGAATCGCACAGGCGTGCTAAATGCTGCTGAGGCGGTCGGGGAACGGGGAGTGGGCTCGCAGTCGGCTAGAGCACCCCCTTCCTGCGCTCTTCCAGACCGTGATTTAGCTCCCGCTAGCTAAATCACGCACCCGTCCGCCCATATGCTGGCTGGCATGCAGATGGGAGATGGAGCCTTGAGTCCAACGGGTCTGGCGCCCCCCTCCCCCAGAACTGTGCAGCGCACCTCGCAGCGGGGGGAGGAGGAAACCCAGGCCGGCCAGAAAGGCCCCGCGAAGTTGCAGGAGCGGGGCTGTGGATCGCAGCTGCCTGCCCGCCTGCGTTCGCCGGAGCCAGGGATGAGGCTTGGTCCCCACAGGACAGCAAGGGCGGCGCTGGCCTCAGCCGGGACGCCTCGCTAGTCCAAGTGGGGGCACAGTCCTCCCTTCGGTTGCAGAGATCGGACGGTGGGTGGACGGCCCTGCTTTTGGAGACCGCCACCCCCACCCTCCGTCACTCTCCAGGCCGGGCCCGCGCCAAATTGCAGTTCAAGGGCCGCCGCCGCAGCTCCTCTGGGCCCCGAAGACCAGGCGGCGCTGTAGAACTTAATCTGCCTGGATGAACCCCCAAAATAAACGGCCTGAAATTAGCCGGGCCTCTCGCCCTTCGACGGCGGCTCCCGGACCCCCCTGCAGGGCCGGGGATGGGGAGGAGCAGCCGGTTTCAGTGGCGGCCCGGAGACGACCTCCGCCCCACGAAGCCAGCCTTGCATAAGAGGTGTAGGATCGTGGAAACCAAGCAGGAATTTTCCCGATCCCGTGGCCTCTTTATATAGGATCGCTCCGAAAACTCCATCAAATATTACTATTTCAGCGCAATCTCGGCCTGGACGCTCCTGGTCGGCTTATTTTAAACGGGACGCACATCAGCCCGGCTACGTTCGGGAGCCGCTGGGGGTCTCGTTCCTGACCTGCATTTACATGAGGTCCACCCAAAATTCTCCCAGTGAGCTGCCTCACGAATCGCCCAGAACTGACCATTGTTGCATGGAATCTATTTCAGCGGTGCTGGAGGGAACCTTGGAAGTCTTCTAACACACACACACACACACACACCCTGCCGCCCAAGCAGAAAACCCCATTATCGTTCTGGACACTCTGGGTTGTCCCATCTCTTCTGCAAAGCCTCCCGTGATGGAGCCCCCACAACTCCTGAAGGCAGGCTGTTCCAATGGGTAATGTCCGACCTGGAAGACCTGGCAGGCCCTCACTGGGACTTACCAGACCGCAAAGCCTGCACCTCAGCTATGGGTCCAAGAGCAGCCATGGGGCAAACCATCCGCCTTCCTGACCTCACAGGGGTTCCTGATGAAGCCACAGAAGAGAGGCTGGGGTGTATGTGCGTCAAGATTTCCCACCCGTTGAGGGGTGGGCTCCACCAGTGTTCTCTGGGATTAACCTGGGTTCCATACACAACTGCTTGTACTCCCCAGAGAAGCCAGCCTGGGTTTTCTGAAAATAGCCATGTTGCCATCTTGGACACCTGAAACTGGCGGCACTTCCAGTGTTGAAAAGGTTCATGTTAGAAACCCACACCTTGTGAAGGGAATTTAGCTGGTTCACAATCCCCTTGGCTGCTTGTGGCCCTCGCAGAGTCCCTGGCTTGGGTTCCCTGTAAAGCCCTGGGGGGGGTAGGAGGGGGCCACACTCTCCAAGCCCAACCTTCTTTTGGTTTTGCACATCAGTACACAAAAACTCCGGTGTGTGTGTGTGTGTATGACCTGGTGGGACCCTTCTCTGCAGCCCCTTCAGAGTGCCAGCTACACTAACCAGAGGCCTCCTAGCACCCCAACTGCGGGGGAGGGGGGGGGAAGTTCTACAAACCCTTAGAGACCTGATGGGTCCCTGTGGGGGCATTGAGGGGGCACCTCTTGGGTTGGACTAAGGCTTTCCCTGTTTTAGCCACCCAGATCCATGTTGGTAAGATGGCCGGCCATGTAAGCCCACTGGGTCCCTTGCCAGATGTTAACCCCCCGCCCACTGAGAAATCATGCCATCTAGGAGAGGCTCACCGTGAGCGCCTCGGCCCCAAATCCAGCTCTCTGGACACCTCGGAGTCCAATGGCCGGTCTGTCTCAGGCTTTGCCCTCCTGTCCCGGACACAGGAAGTGGCAGCTGGGGACCCACGGGGTCTGGTGGAAAATCGGGCGGATCCATTCATGATGGAGGCGGCTGCTGAATCCAAACCCCTCGTGGGATCCGAGGAAGGCCCAGGGGAAGAGCAGGCAGAGCCCAAGCAGAGCCAGGCTTGCCCACTTCCGTGGCTGCCCAGGGCACTCCAGGCTGGCAGCCGCTTTCCATTCTCTCCTCCCCCCAAACAGCGCCTGAAACAGGGATGGAAAACCTGCTGGGACCCCGGTTTTCCCTCCTGCTTCTGGGAATGGGACAAAGAGGAAGTCCGCCCCCCCCCCTCCCCCAGCACCCGGCCCGTGAGGCTCCCGGCAGCTCCCTCTTCTGGCCCTGCCTCTTTCCGCCCACTGGCCTGCTCCCAGGCGAGGCAGGTCTCTTGGGAGGCCCCAAGGGCAGGAGCGGAGCCCAGCGGCCAGCCAGGCCTTGGAGCTCAACTGCAGGCCATCTGCAACAGGAAGAGGCCGAACCTGCCCCAGGCAACGAAGACCCAGGAGGGAGGCGGCAGGGCAGCGGGCCCTGGAGCCTCTCGTGGGCCTCCAGCCTGACCAGATGGGCGCCTCTGTCCTGCCTCCTCCAGGACCGCCAGACGGGCAGCAGCAGCAGCTGAGTCGAAATCCCCTCCGGCCTCAATGGTGGAGCCCCTTCCTTCGAGCCCGGCTTCATACGGCTCCCAGCAGGAGAAAGCCCAGCGTGCCCACAGCCTCCCACCAGATGGCCTGGCCAGCATCTGCCCTGCGCCCGCTGGGTGGATGGGAACAGCTGGACTCAGCCAGAGAGGGGCCTGTCCGGGCAGGGGGAGAATGCAGACTGGGCAGGGGGAGAATGCAGACCGGCCCTCCTTCCCCCTGTCCACGGAGGCCCTTCCCAGGCCAGTGTCACAGGCCGTGGGCTGTTCCCCAAGGGCTCCCTGCAACCTGGGATCCCACCCTAGCGGAGCCCGAGTGGAAGCTGGCCAGGAGTGGGGGTGGGGGCAGACCCCTGGCTCAGAGGGACCCAATGGCAGGGCACCCCAAATGCTGCCCTCACCTTCCCCTGCCTTGTATCTCCCTTGGAAAGAGCAGAAATGCTCCCCAGAAGGAGCTTGTCTGAAGGGAGGCGCCTTCCATCCATACCTCGCACACCCACGACCCCCCAACGCCCTTTCTAGCACCGCCAGCACAGAATGCGGGTGAGAAAGCAGTTTAATAATGCTGCCCCCCTGTGACAAGAGCTGGATGGGGCTGGGGGGAGGCGCAGCTTCAATCCAAGCACACCACTAAATCTACTAGGGCAGCCCCCCCCCCCCCCTCCCCCCCGGGAGAAGGCCATTCCCATGGGCACTCAGCACGTCGAGGGCAGGGAGCCGGGGGCCACGGCCAGCCCCTTGCTTTCCAGGAAAGCGTCTTGGGTGGGAGGCCTTCCCAGGAACCGGAGCAGCATCTCCACAGCGTCCACCGACCCGCCTGGGCGAAGGATGCAGTTCCGGTAGTCCAGCCCCACCTGCAAAGAGCCAGATGGGTTCTGCCTGGGGGTCCTCCCCTTGGAAGACGGGGGCCCACAGCCGGGGGGGCTTTCCATACCTTGGAGCTCATGACCCCCTCCTGCTTGAAGCGAGTGTAGAACATGTCCATGGAGTAGACCTCGCTCCAGAGGTAGCCGTAGTACTGGGCGTCATAGCCTCCTGCTAAGTGGCCGAAGGTGGCCGGCATGTTGGTGCCTGAGGGTGGGCAAGGAGGGCAGTGTCTGGCCTGGCTGCAGCTTTTCAGGGGGAAGAAGGCAGCCCCCCTCCACCTGGGACTGGGCCCTTCAGGGCTGCTTCTGGCCGCTTCTCCCTCCCGGCCCTCCCCCGGGGAGCCCAAGGGGCTGGCTCTGCTTTAGGCAGCGCCCAGGGAGGGGGCCGCCCAGTGGGGTCTCTCACAAACCAGGCCCCCTGGACAGCGCCTCTGCGAGGAGGGGGGGCCGTCCCCAGAAGACTCTGGCCTCCTGGCCCACGGAAGAGGAAGGTGGCTGCTCCCTGCGTGGACTTGAGGGTCATCACCTGACCAGCACCCAACCCTCCACCTCCGAGGGATGGCCTCGTGCTCCAGGCCAGGCAGCGCCCTGCCAGCCTCTCTGCCCCCCAAGGGGGGCTGCCTCTCACCTGGGGTGGCTGGGACCCCCAGGACCTCCTGGCAGAGCCGGGCGTATTCCTCAGCGGGATCCGCTTTCGGCTGCCTGTGAAGCGCCTGATCGACCTTCGCCAACACGATCTGCCGCAGGTTGAACAGCCCTGAGAAGCCAAGGGGGGGAAGATGGGCATGGGCCCCGGGGCTCCCCGAGGCTTCCCAGACGGTCCACGCCCAGCCTCTGGGCCAGCAGTGCCCTCCCTGCCGAGGAGGCTGTGCCCTACGGGGGACCCGATACCTTGCCCGGCACTGACCAACCCATCCCTTCCGCTGCAGTGCAGCCCCCACCCCAGGCAGCATATTGGTTGAATGGGACACCTGGTTCAAGTCGGGCGACTGCTGGGCTCTCTCAGCCCAGCCCCACCTCCTCTCCCTGGCTCTGCAGGACAGCTGGGGCAGAGCCCGGGTGGGGCCCAGTGGCTCCGGATTGCCTCCCGGCCTATGGAGAGGGCACGGCCCACCACAACCGGCCGGAAGCACCCGAGTGTGTGTGTGCTGCTCTCCCTCCCTCCCACGGCCTTGGAGCCAAGGTGGAGAGCAGGCTCCCCATGGGGGTGGGCACCTTCCCCCTCCACAGGGGCCTGCTGGGCGGGTGGGGGGGGCTCACCTGTGTTGGCCTGGCGGGAGCGGATGAGCTTCTCCAGCAGCTCGGAGGGGATGCGCTCACCCGTCTTGTAGTGCCTGGCCATGCGCTGCAGGGGCGCCTTCTCCCACACCCAGTTCTCCAGCATCTGAGACGGGGCTTCCACGAAGTCTCGCTCCACGTGGGTCCCGCTGAACATGGCGAAGTCGGCCTGCGGGAAGAGAGGGTCAGCAGGCTGCCTCGGGGACAGGACCCCCCCTTCCCTGGGGCCTCTGCCTCACCTGGGAGCACAGCTGGTGCATGACGTGGCCGAACTCGTGGAAGTAGGTCTCCACCTCGTCGTGCTGCAGCAGGGAAGGTGCCTCCTGCGTCGGCTTGGTGAAGTTGGCCACCATGGCAGCCACGGCAGTCAGGCGGCTGCCATCCGGCAACAGGCAGCCAGGCTGCAGCCCGAAGCAGGCCGCGTGCCCGTATTTGCCCTCCCTGGTGCCGATAGGAGCCAAGAGGGGAGAGGGTCAGCAGGCTTCAGGGCAGCCCCGAAGCGCATGATGGTTCCCAAAACTTACAGCGGCCCGTTTCACCCCCAAATGCCCCAACTGCTGGGTGTAAATGAACGGCTGCCCAGGGCCTTCCTCTTTTGTAAGCCAGCTGGAGGCAGGAAGCCTCCCTGGAGGCTTTTAAGGAGAGACTGGACAGCCCCGTCTGGAACGGCACAGCAGGGGCAGGGCTGGACTGAAAGACCTCTGAGGCCCCTTCTAACTTGACAGAGTGCTAGTCTGCTGATCTCCACAAAAAGCAGCGGATGGGTTGCTACCTTTGGAAAAGGAAATGGTCATCCTTGCTGTCTTGATTCAGCCCCTGGGCGGAAGAGACGGCAAGGAAGCCGGGCTGGGGAAGGAGAGTAGGGCTGGGCAACCGGAGGAAGGAGCCCAGCACAGGTTGCAGGGGCTCACGTAGCCAGAAAGACCCCGGGTCTGCCAGAAGGGAGGCCCCAGAGCGGAGAGACGGGCCCCCTGAAGGTCCACAGGTGGAAAAGGCAGCCCGGGGGGGGGGGGGAGATTCAGAGGGAAGCGAGCCAAAGGGAGCAGAGTTCCTGCCTCTTGGGGGTCACCCCGGACAGACGGAAGCGGAGGACGAAACAGCCGGGAGGCCTTGGAGATGCCTCCCGCCCTGCAAAGAGCGGAACTGGGGGTGAAGGCGGGACTTGAAGGAGAGGGAGAGGCCTCTGGACACGGCCCCCCAAACCCCTCCTCCTCCTCCTCCTCTTCCTCCTCCTCCTCCTCCTCCTCTTCCTCCTCCTCCTCCGGACACCTCAGGCGAAGGAGGCCCGGCTCTGCTGGGAAAGGCGGATGGAGGGAGAAGAGGAGGATGGCCAGCAGCCACAAGAAGGAAGGGTCGGCAAAGGGCCCCCCCCCGGGAGGCTTGAAAGGTGAAGGTGGGGGCTGATCCTCCTTCAAAAAGAAACCGAAGCTGCCTTGAGAGTGAAGCTGCCCATTCCGTCCCTTTCTCTCTCCTTTTTCAAACCTTTCCATCCGAAGCCTGGCTGGTTCCCAGACTGGGAGCCCTGGGGCACTGCAGCAACCTGCAAGACGGTGGCCGCCCTCCTGGGGGAGCCGTGGGGCAGCGTGGCGGGGGCTGGAGGACACCAGTGAGGAGCGGTCAGCGGTGGGGGGGGAGGCTCTGCAGGGTATTTTGAACTCACAAGGGAAACACGACGATATTCGCGCCTGCCAGTTCCACACAAACCACCAGCCTGGCCACGTCTGCCAAGGTGTTGGGGGTGCCTCAAACTGAGGAAGCCAGGGAGCCTCCAGGGGACCCCCCGCCCCCCCTCGGTTCCCGTACTTCAAGGAAAGTACATCGCCTATCTCTGCGCACTTCCCCGCTCCCCAGTCCTGGGCCCCAGGGGCGGCGATTCCTGATTGGAAAACAGCACCCCGAATTTGGAGAGTGGCAGCCGGAGCCCTTCAGGGAACCCCAGCAGCCCTTGCGTTGAAGGCTGCCCAGCAGCCCGGCCTTCCTGGGGGGGCTCCACTGCCCGCCCCATCCCCAGACTCACCGCGGGTAAAGGTCCAGGTAGAACTGGCCGAGGGTCTCTCCGGAGGCCGGGTCCTGCACGGTGTAGAGCTGGACGTCCTCGTGCCAGGCCTGGGCGTCCTCCTCCCGGCAGAAAGTCAGCCCCAGCAGCTCCTGGTAGATGCCCAGGAGGCCGTCCGTCACCACTTGCATGGGGAAGAACTCCTTCAGCAGGTTCTGGTCCACACTGTACTGGGTTTCTTCCACCTGGTTCATGTAGTAGCGCATGTCCCAGGCGTTGATGCGCCCGTCGAAGGGCAGCGCCCGCTGCTCGCACTCCCTCTGCTTCAGGCCCAGGATCACCGCTCGCTCCTTCTCGCCCAGCGGCTTCAGCTTGGCCGCCAGCTCGTCTGCAGGGAGCCCAGGAGGGGAGCAGAGGTGAGTGACGGCCCACTGATGCCCAGGCTTGGCCTCCCCGGGGGAGCTGGCACACAATGGGAGCCCCCACCACGGCCCCTCCCAAATATAGCCTGTTTCCCTCCAACCCCCCCGGCCTCCTGGGGCTGCTCTGAAGGAGGGGCTCACGGCATCCCTGGGGTCCCCCATCCCTGAGCAGCCAGAAGATGTTCCCCCCGTCTCTCTGCTGACCGCCAAGCTGCCCTAGGCCTCACCCAGAAAGGCGGCCACCGTCTTGCACTCCTTGGCCATGTTCATCTCCAGCACAAAGGCCGCGTGGGTCTCGAAGCCCAGGAGCGCCGACTTCTGGGCCCGCAGCTCTACCAGTTGCTGGAGGATCCTGCAGTTCTCCTGTGCCATTTGAGGGGGAGTAAGTTCAGCCTCCGGGGGAGTCCTCTGCCCCACCCCCCACTGCCCCCCCTCCCACCCCCTCCCCCCTCCTCCCCCCTACCTCTTTGCACCGGGAGTTGAAGCGTTCCTCCATGCGCTTCCGGGTCTCAGGCACGTGGCACTTCTTCATCAGGGGGAAGTAATGGGGGTACTTGAGGGTGACCTTCAGCTTGCCGCCCTCCTCCGCCTTCTCCAGGGAGCTCAGGAAATCCTCGGGGAGTCCTCCTGAAGGGAAGGAGTCCTGTTAGGCAGGCAAAGCCCCGTGCAGGGCCTCCGGGCCAGGCCAAGAGTGCCCCCCTGCTCACTTGGAGGAGACGGGCACTGTTTTTCCTCAGCACAGCTGGGGGCAGTTTTCCTGCCCCCCTCCCCCCCGCCCTGTGACTTTGGGTCCCGTGGGGCCGGCACTCGGAGCGGAGAGGCCGATGCCTATTACAGCCGGGTCAGGGGAAGCCCACTGCAGGGCCCGAGTGGGGAGGGAGCAGAAAGAGGCAGAGGAGGCCCCGGAAGGGCTGCCCAGCTCTATGGCTCTAAGTGTCCCAGGAGGGGCTGCCGGGCAGAGGGGAAGGCGGCTGTCAGGAGAGCCTCAGGCAACCTCCCCCCCAAGACCTCACGGATGGGCTCTTCCAGGACCAACCTGGCACGGAGGGCACCCACCCTTGGCTGCTTCAGCTGGGAGAACCCTCAGCAGCGGGGTATGTGTGTGTGTGTGTGTGTGTGTGTGTGTGTGTGTGTGGAGAGGACAGGAGGAAGAGATCCCAAGAAGTGGGTCCAACCTCCCAGAGAGAGAAGGAAAGAAAGGAGAGGATTAGGAGAGGACTATTGAAGTTTTGACAGAAAAAGAAGAATCTCTGCAGTTCAGGATTCACCCGAGAGGCTTGGCTCATTTTCTTCCAGGCGTTTCATTACCAAACTAGATAACGTTATCAGTGCCAGGTGGCTGAAGACATGGCACTCCGAAGGTCCCTCCCCACAATGGCCACATCCCCCCCCGCAGCCTCACCCAGCTCCTCCCTGGTAAAAGCCAGGAAAGTGGCGTCTTCATTGAGATTTTTGCTGAAGTCGATGCAAAGAATGCTCAGCTTCTTCTTAATCTCCTTGATTTTCTGAGAAAGGGAAGAAACGATGTGAGCTGCCCAGCCTCCCCCCCAGTAGAGGTCCAGCTCCCCCCTCAAAGGCTCCCCACCCCAAGGCTCCAAAGCAGCCACCCTTCCTTAAAAGCCCCCTGGGCAGCCTCCCTGCCAGGGATCGGAGGCTCGGGCTGAGCCCGCCAGGCCTCCTGTCCCTTGTTCTGGCCCAGCCGCTTGCAGAGAGCAGCCTCCTCACCTCCTGCACCTCCCCGGCCAGGTGGAGGCCGCTCCGTTGGCCCAGCTTGACCAGCCTCTCCAAGTAGCGCTTGGCTTCTGGCTTCAGGGAAGCCCCGTCCAGCTTCTCCTGGGGAAGAGAAAGGGGTCTCTGGCGGAGCAGGCAGCCCCACCCGCCCAGGGCCACCCAGGGGCTCCTTCGAGCAGTTGCCAATCTCTGGCCCCAAGGTGGCTGGGGCACAATGGCTGCTGACGCGCTGGGCGGAGAAAGGCTGAGTAGGACGCAGCTGAGAGAAGCAACCACCAGGCCCAGAGACTGGGGTAGAGGCACTTGGCACAGAGTTTGGAGCAGGGGTGCCCTCGGAGGCTCCCACAGAGGCGGCTGCGAGATGGGCTCCATCGCTACAGCCGAGGGCTCTTGACTCAGCCTTGCGGCCACACAAACTGCCCCGTCCGGGTTGAGCAGGGCAGGTCTGGCCTCCGCCCGGGTTCTGCCTGGGGCCAGGGAGGGCCAGACGGGGCCTAGAACCTGCAGAGCCGGGCAACTCACTTGCAGCCAGGTGATGCGCTGGTAGACGTCCTGCCGCATGCTGGTCTCCACGTCGAACTCCGAGAGCTGCTTGTCGGCCTCGGTGCTGGCCGAGCGCACCTCCCGGCTGGGGGAGACGTGTTGCGGGAAATCCAGCATATTCCGCTGCACTGCAGGGCGGGGGTGTGCTCAGGCTGGGGCGGGGGATCCGCCCTGCCCGGCTTACCTGTCCGCGCCCCCAGCGCCCCCTGCCCATCTGCGTGCCGCGCCCCCCGGGTCCGCCTCCCGCCGCCCACCTGTGTAGTCGAGCTCGGCGGCGGCCAGGGCGCGCAGCGTGTTCTGCTCGGAGACCTCCCGGCGCTCGAGGGCGCCCACGGCGTCGTACACCTGCCGGGTGCGGGCCACCAGCTGGGCGGCGGCGCTGCGGATCTGCTCGGCGCCCAGGTCCCAGCGCAGGCGGCTGCCGCGGGGCGTCGGGCTCGCAGGGGCGCTTCCTGGGCGGGGGACAAAGAGGCGCCGTCAGAGCCCCCCGCCCCGCCCGGGCGGCAGGGAAGGACCCCCGCCCCACGGAAGGGGGGAGGGGGGCCCTCGGCCCGCAGTTACCCGTCGGGGGAGCCATGCCGCGTGCTCGCTCTCGGGAGCCGGAGAGACCTGACCGCCCCCCCGGAGGGCGGAGCTCTCCTCCGCCCCGCCCCCCCCCCCCCCGCCCCGGCCCAGTGGCGGGGTGTTCCGTGGGATCGGCACTCGAAGGGGAGAGGCAGGTGCTCCACGCCCGCGGGCGCCGCCCAGGCTACCGGGAGCCCCGCCCCCTCCCCGCGTGCGTGCATGCGTGCGTGGGGCGGGTCCCGCGGGTCCGGCCTCCATGAGCGAAGCGCACTTGGAAGGGACGAGCGCATCACGCTCTCTGCACGCGGGACTCGGAAGCGAGCGCCGTCAAGCAGCGGCGGCCCCTCTACCCTTTCCTAGCTCTGGCGAAGGGAGAAGGCGACCTGGAGGCCGGCGACTGGCAGAACTTTGCCCGGTGCGCAGGCGCGTTGCCCTGCCCCGACCTGCCCCGACCGCGCCTGCGCAGTCGGCCGGAGGGCGGACAAGGGCCGAACACGCCCGCTGTTTCGCTGGGGCGACCGCCGGGGTGAGCCGCGCCGGGCCGGGCGGAGAAGGGAGCCGGCCTTGGCGGTGCTTCTCCTGGGAGGCGGTCTGGGCGGGCCCTTCCGGGTGGTTCCCTCGGGTGTCGTGCCGCACGACCCAGCAAGACCCTCCCGTGTCTCCCCCCTCTCCCTCCCGCAGGACGGACCTCCGCCACCGCCGCCTCCTCCAAGGCCCCCGGGGCCAGCATGGCAGAGCAGAAGCGCCTGGCCTTCGCCATCATCGAGTTCCTGCAGGAGCAGCTGCAACACGGCGGGCTCTCCCCGGACGCCCAGGAGAGCCTGGAAGGTGGGCGGTGGGGGGCGCTACTCCTCCCCAGCGACCCTCCCGGCTTCCCCCAGGCGGGCCTGCCGTGTCTCCCGAGGGGCTCCCCTCCCCCGGGGAGCCGGAAGGCAGGTCCGCCTGGCCTGACGGGGCCTCTTCCCTCCGCAGTGGCCATCCAGTGCCTGGAGACGGCCTTCGGGGTGTCCGTGGACGACAGGGGCCTGGCCATCTCCCAGAAGCTCCCGGACATTTTTGAAGCTGCTGCGGCCAAAGTGAGCGTTTCCGCGGGCGGGGGGGCTCTCTGCCCTGGGCCGAGCAGAGAGAAAGGGGACGCCTCCCCCGGGGGGATTGGAGAGGGGGACTGGTGGGAGGGCAAAGTCCTTCCTGGGGGGGAGGGGGCTTCACCGAAAGGCATCGGCAGGGCTGAAGGGGGGGGTGTACTTCCTTTTTTAAAAGTCAAGGGAAAAACCAAAAAGGAGTATTAAAATAGCCGCCAGCCACCACCCCATGGAAGGGTCTTCATTGATCTTTGCTGGATGCAAATAAGCAATCAGCTCAGAGGTGGGAGGGAGCCTCCCGTCCAAAAATTAAGCAGCCTTTCCAGGTCAGGTCTGTGAGCAGAAGGAAATGCACCCAGCTTTTATTTCCAAGTTTGGGGTTTTTGTAGTTTTATCTGCCGGCTCTGTTCTAAGAAACCAACCAGATGGGTGACATCTACCCCTGGCCTGGCTGGAGCCTCGGGTGCCAGCCCCCAACTTTTGACACTTGTGGCCTATGGACGTTGACATCTGGCCCTTTTGCAGAATCTGCTGCGGTCAAACGGGTCTGAACTGCAGACGTTGTAAAAGAAGCACTTTTAGGATTCTTTAAAACTTAAGCTGTTGATTGTCAACATAGGGTACTCCCATTCCCTATTGCCTCTCTATGCCTCTCAGCTAGCCCAAAACAGTTTATTTGCAATTCCCATGCAAGGCTGTCCCTGAGGATCCGTTTCTAATAGGCCCAGGGGCTAAAGACCAGTTTCCTTCTCTATGTACTCCACATCCATCTTGGGGCCTTAATGCAAGAAAAGCAGTGGTAGAGCAGGAACCAACACCCCACCCCCCACTGGAATTCTATGGTAACTATACCAGAAAAAGAGAAAGGCCAAAATTCTTCAGGCCTGGAAGAGCACAGGCAGCCTTCTTGACTGGAGACCTGTGATTGCTGGGTGTGCCTGCATTCCATGGGAACCCTCCTGATATTGGCCTTTCAAGATCTCTGACAGAGATTAAAGCTGCCTGGAGATGGGCCGGGTTGCACTTTGCATTGGGGCCCTTTCGGGAACGGCAGCCGAGACGCTCAGCTCCCACCACCCCAGGCAGGAAGTGGGCATGCAGAGCTCTGGTGGGGCTGGGCAGCCATCAGCTGCTGGGGTAGTCTCACCCTTTCCTAACTCGGTGCCCCCTGGGGCGTTAGCCAGCAGTTCCCATAATGCCTGGCCAGCTTTGTCATTGAAGAGGATCTTTGGAGAGGAAATAGCAGCAGAGGTGACTACCAGGGAAGGCCATCGCAGGTCCTGGCCAGAAATTGTAGGACAGCTACTTTGACACTGCAAGCCCCGTGCTTGCCAGAGGATCCCTGACGCTCCCCCACCCCTCCCCGGGTGCCTTCTCCCCAGCAGGAGCCGTTGCAGAGCTGCCCCATTGCTGAGCCTGCTCCTCCTTCTGAAGAAGATGCGGTTGAAGCTGAAAGATTGAAAACTGAAGGTGAGCCTTTTGGGGGGGATGCATTTGCGCAGCCAGCAGGGCCCTCCCTCCGGGGAGCGTCTCCCAACATCTGGTCAGGGAGCATCTGGAGGGGGATCCTGGGGGGATTCGCTGAGTCATTCCCTTTATTGCTTCTGGCCTGAAGGCAGAAACCTTGCCAAACTCCAGCCCCTATTTGCATCATCAAAGACTCTCTTCCTCCTGAGCCAGACTATCTTAAGCGTCTCGCTGCTCTGCCCTCTGGAGTGCAGCCCCCCCTCCTGGGACTGCAGACTGCATTCTGCCCCAGTCAAGCTCCCATTAAATACTGCGGGGGAGGGACAGCCTGCATGGGCCTCCAATTGACTGTAGCAGAAGAGGAGCCACAATCCCTGATGGAGGCTCTGCCCCTTCAGAGATGGGGAGGGGGGGGCTTTCCTGCTCCCCCCCTCCCCAACGACTGCCCAGCCCCAGGGCAAGCAAGGTTGCAAAAGGAAAAGGGCCTTTGGAGGAAGGAAACCGACTGGCTGGCAGCCCTGGCACGTGGGGGAGGTGAAGGAGGAAGCCCAGGTTTGCCGGCAGTGGGCGAGGGATCCCCAGAGTGACCACCAGGAAATGCTGAAAGGGCTGGGGGTGAGGCGGGATCGCTCTCTGGCCAAATAAGGCAGCTCATCCCTTGTTTCTTCTTATTAGGAAACGAGCAGATGAAAGTGGAGAATTTTAAAAGTGCCGTCTTGTTCTACGGAAAAGCCATTGAACTGAACCCGTCCAATGCTGTGTATTATTGCAACCGGTGAGAGAGGGATTCTGCCTCAGTTGTCCAGCTGGATGGGAACAGCTGCCTCCAATGAGAGGGAGCCGGGTGCCAAGCCACCCTTCCTTGTGGGGCTGAAGCAGCAGAGGCCCTGGGGCTGTCCTAAGGAGCTCCCTCCCCCCGCAGGGCTGCTGCTTACAGTAAACTAGGAAACTACGCTGGGGCCGTGAGAGACTGTGAGAGAGCCATCAGCATCGACCCCAAGTACAGCAAAGCCTACGGCAGGATGGGGTACGTGGGTCCCAGCGCTGCCCTTGGGCCTGGCAATCCCTGGGGGGAGGAACCTGAGGCTTCAGAGCAGGAGGAAGAAAAGCATCTGTTCCCGCCGGGGCACCCCCTCACGAGAGAGCCCCCTCTCCATCAGAGGCCGTGGGGAGCCCTTCCTGCTCCTCTCCTCCCGCAAAGCATTTCTGGCTTTCAGGAAAGAGGCATTGCTGGGTTCTCAGTGGGTCTTTTCATGGAGTTGCACGAATCCTTGCGCAAAGGTGCAAAATTTGGGAGTGCCCCACTCACTGAGCAAAGATGGCCCCTCCCCTCTGGGAGCTTGGTGAGCTCTTGCCAGCAGGAGAGCCAGAACGGGGGGCGGTGCCTCCTTCCTCACCCTCTCTTTCCCTCTGCAGTTTGGCCCTGTCCAGCCTCAACAAACTCTCGGAGGCCGTCGTCTACTATCAGAAGGCGCTGGAGTTGGACCCAGACAACGAAACCTACAAGTCCAACTTGAAAGTCACTGAGCAGAAGATGAAGGAGGCTCCGAGCCCGGTGAGTGGCCGGCCGGCCAGCTGGTTGGCTGGAGAAGATGAAGGCCCTGGGGGAGGTGTGGGCCCAAGGGGGCCAGGACATCCAGTAGCCTCTTTGCCTGGCTGGCAGGGGGGCTGCTCTGATGTCCCCTTTCCGTTTCCCCACAGACAGGCAGCGCTGGAGGGTTTGACCTGGCTGGGTTGCTGAACAACCCCGGCTTCATGAGCATGGTGAGTGTGGGGGCCGGAGGGTCTCGGCTCTGCTGGGGATGGGGGCTGTTGCGTGCGCTAGTTGGTCTCAGGATGGACAGCTGGCTGAGGCGCGTGCACCAAACAGAGCCCAGCAGAGACCGAAGGCCAGTGAAGCTGCCTGCGTGCGTCCAAAGAGAAGGGGCGGTGGGGCAGTTTGGGGGCTATGGGCATCGGTCGACCGGTCCTTCCGTGACACTTTGGCACCTGAGCTGCCGGTTGACTCCCAAGAGCTGCTTCCTGCAGATAAAGCTCAAGGGTTTTGCCTAGGCAGAGGATTGTGGGGTCCCGTCATGTCGGGAGCAGGCCAGAAAGGCCAGCGAGGCTTTCGGGCTGCTCTCTGACCGGGTGCCTGAATGGCTCAGCTCTGCTGAGTCAGCCATCTCCCTCCCTTCTCTCCCTCGACAGGCCTCCAACCTGATGAACAACCCGCAGGTGCAGCAATTGTGAGTGGCACAGGGCTTATCTGCCTGCTGGTCGTTCCGGAAGGGTCCGCTCTGGGGCAGGGGGCGGTTCAAGGGCTGCGGTTGAACAGTCGGCCCCAGAATCTGGGAGCTGGGGGAAAGGGTCCCAGCTGAAGCCCACCTTTTAATGGAAGGCTTTCTCCAGAGAAACGTTTCTTTAAAAAGTCCTTCTTCCCCTCGTCGGAAGGCGGTTCAAAGCCAGGGATCCAAACTTGGTTTAGTGTGTTCTGCCCACCAGTCCTGGTTTCCTGGCAGGCCAGCCAAGATCGAGTTACCATTAAAATGGCTGCTTGCTGAAGAAGGGGCGCTGGGGGACCACCCCCAAAATGGAGCGGCCAGGAGCCAGTCACTGCAGCCATGGGGAGGGGACTCCGCCCATGCTATCCATGGGGTGGGAGAGGGAGTTTCCTGGGCGAGGTTGAGTGGAGCAATCCAAATCGGGGCTTCTGGTAGCCTTTCCAGAGGCTTCCCTGTGCCCAGGGCAAGGATTTCCCACTCGGCGGGAGGATTGTTCGACTGGCCCGTGGCACAAGGTCACGGATCTCCCCCTCCCTCTTGCAGGATGTCTGGGATGATCTCCAGCAGCCAGAGCCCCACGGCCGCCCCGGGAGCCAGCACCGCCCCCCACGATCTCGCCAGCCTCATCCAAGCGTGAGTGGAGGGGCCGGCTTCTTCGCGCCCTCAGACCAGGAGCAGCAGCAGCTGGCTTGGCCCTCTTCTTTGCTCCTCTGGCGTCCTTCCCCTGGTTCCCACCGAGCCCCAGATTTCCCCACAGCCCCTCCTGTAGCTGTCGCTGAGGGGTGGGGAGGCAAAGAGCGCCCCCCTTGACTTGTGGCACGGTGGCACTCCAAACAGTTGCCTAGAAAGACGCAGCCTGAAAACGCCACGTTTCAGGGCACTCCCAGTCTTGTGAGAGCGAAGATGTCGCCCCTTCCGGCATCCGACCTGGGAAAGTTCTGGGCGCCTTTGGCTTCCCTCCGAATTCCTTATAGTTGCCCAAGGCCAGAAGCACCCGGCTCTTCGCTTGTGGGGAGAGCAGGGGGAACGGCTCCTTCGTGGCCTGCAGGGTCAGCCTTTCCAAATGACCCTTCAGCCCATCCCTCTCCACAGCAGAGCCCTTCCTGCCTGGCCAGTTGGGAGGGTCCCTCTGAAGTCTCCCAGCCCCTTCTTGAGCGCTACAGGCTCCCCTGTCCTTCTGCCTGGTTTCTCAGGGGATCCACAGCCATCTGATTCCGTCTTCCCAATTGCAGTCCGCATCCAGCTTCCTGGGAAGGGCGGATCTGCTGTCATCCCCCCCCCCTTCTACTGGTCTCAAGGCTGAACCTCCCGGCTCTTCGGCAGCCCCACGTGGGACTCTTGTTCCGTGTCCCTCCCCCTGCCTGCTTGGCTGAGCGGCCCCTGAAGGTGTCCTGTGTGGGACCAGAGTAATTCCCTCCCCCTCCGCCTGTGCATCCGGTCTGTCTCCTCAGGGAAGACAAACTCCATTCTCTTCCTTTTGCCCGACTTGCCTTGTCCATTGAGGTAGCTTTGCATTTCATTCCTACCTTCTACAGCTGTCCATCCATTTTTTGTCATCAGCAGATCTATGAAGGGTTTGACTTTGATACTACTCCTGCCCCCCCCCCCCAGCACCCCATCGCCCCAGTCTCCTCTCCGACTTGAAGAGGAGCGATGGTGAAGGGCTCCTGGAGTAGCCTTTGAGCCGGCTCTGTGCCCAGCCAGCTCCTGTGCTGTGCAGTAGGAATCACACCCACAGCCCATGGTTAACATGAGTGTTTTCTCTCCTGTGGTGTCCAGGGGCCAACAGTTTGCTCAGCAGATGCAGCAGCAAAATCCGGAGCTCATAGAACAGCTGCGTAGCCAGATCCGGAGCCGGACCCCCAGCGCCAGCAACGAGGAGCAGCAGGAATGAGGCAGCTGCCGGTAAGGAACATCTATCTGTGTCCCTCTGTAGAGGAAGGTGCGAATGGCCTTGGGGAAAGGGGGCTTAGCAGAGGAAGAAACCTAGGAGGGCCTCGAGCGAATTGATCAGGGGGCTAAAAGGCCAAGTGGGAAGTTTGGCACTTGCTAGATTCCGGTCAGCCCTCCCTGGCAAACCAGACAAGAAACACAGCCAGAAGAGCTGAATCTGCTTGAATTGTGGGCTGCATTTACAAACCCCCAAATTTCCCCCTGCCGCTTTTGACTGACCCATTAAGAGGGTGGGTCTTCCCTGCGTTTCTTCTGACCACTGCCAGATCCCGGAGGCTCCTGCTTCTGTGTCGTCTCTTTCCCTCTTTCTCTAAGGTCATTCTTGAAGTACCCTCCCTCCCCCCTCCCCACGCTATTTTGTGGATGATTTGCAGCAGGCCCAAAGGGCAGGGTGTGGGAGGGGAGGTGCAGGGATCCAGGGAGGGCCAGTGACTGGAATGGGGCCCTCACTGTGGGAGGGAGGCATCTTGAAGGGAAACCCTCAGAAGGATTCTGAGGGGAGACCCCAATCTGCCCCATGAAGTTGGAGACCGTCCCTCGGGAGGAAAAGGGCCAAGGAAGGAGGCCTGAGACATGGAGTGGCAGGGAGGGTGCCAGGTGGGTGCCCTCCTGATCAGCAGCTCCACAGTCTCAATGACCAGGAATCTTCCTGGGCCCATTTGCATAACTCCTCCTGCTGCCCATGTGCTGCGCTGCCTGCTGAGGGGATGCCCAAGCGGGGGGAGGGCTTAGGTGGGCTGCCGAAGGCCCCGGGAAGCCACCCACTCCTGGCGAAGGTGTGCTTAGGTTTGTCTCCGTCTTTCAGGACTCTGCTCCTGGTCAGGAAGACCCCTTTTGCCCCAAGGGGGGAAGGACCAGCTGAAGAGCCTTCCAGCTGCTGCTGCTGCTACTAGCCGTTCTTCCTTTGGAAAAGCCCACGAGGGATTGGGGGTGGGGGGGAGCCAAGCCTGATCCGGCCTGCATGTTAGAGACTGTTTTGCGTAGCCTCCCCTCCCTGCTCCCTTCCCACCTTACTCCCGAGTGGACTTTGCCAGAGGAGCGGAGAGTTACTGTCCGCAGATCAGCATCTGCTCCCACCCTCACTCTGGGCACCTCGAAGGCAAGCTGTGGGGCCGTCAACACCTTTCCTGTTGCTCAGAAGACCCCCCCCCCCAGAGTCCGTGCCCTCCTCCCACACGAGCGCTGCCTTTTCCAAGCCGGGATTTCCTCCTCGTCACCACTGCTGGACCCTGGCACACAAAGGCTCTCTTGGGGAGAGGCCCAGTTGACTGGCTGGGAGGGGAGCTGGTGGGACTGGCATCAGTGCCCGGGGAAGATGGGCGGCCTCTCCTGTGCTTTCCAGCAGGACGTTTACTTTCAAGGAGGGCTGTGGCTAGTTTGGTGTGACTTTTCTGGGAGGGGGGGCGGGGGCGGAGCGGGGGTTTCTTTTGAAAATGTGTTTCTTTGGGTTGGGGCCTGGGGGACTTGCCTGGGTGGACTGGCTAACAGGCCATTTCCTGTCCAGCATGAAGGGTGCCAGGAGGACTCGGCCGCTTGCCCAGGATTGGGCCAAGCCAAGCAATTCCTTCCTGAAGTGTCCAGAGTGTGGCTCTCACCAGTGGAGGTGCATCCTGGAGGCTGCTCTCATTTGAATTTCCCAGATCCCCCCCAGCCAGCAGAATGGGACGGATGGCAGGCCAAGGGCCTTGGGGAAGGAGGGTCGCCCGCCCTCTGTCATCTGCCAGGAGCCCCTTGGAGACTGGCCTGCCAGGCATCAGCCGGGCGCCTCTTTGCTGGCCTGCCAGAGGCTCTGGAGAGGAGCAACGGACCTGGGAACCTTCTGATGCCCTCCTGGCCAGCCTGGGTATGCCTGCCGCACTGGCTGCCATGGGCAGAGCCTTGTCATGTGTCTGGTTTCTCACCTGGCCCTTTTCGGGGCTGCAGGGCAAAAAGCCATCTTGTGGAACCACTGGGGCAGATGCAGAAGTACAAAGTGGGTAGGGTGGAGTCCTACCCATGGCCCCTTTTGTGGAGCTGGCGTGTGGGGAGGGGAGGCTAGAAAGGTAAGTGGGATGGGGTGGGGTGGGTGAACCCCAGGGTGCTTCCAATAAGCAAGAAGGGGCTGAAGAATCACCGTCTGTCTCCAGCAATGGTTTTTCTTTGATGTAGGAAATAAACTTCTTTGGACACTGTCGGCTGGTACTTGGAGGGCAAAGGGAAGTGGGTGCCACGCCCCCCCCCCCCCCAGGTGGCTGCAGGAGGGAAGGGGGGGGTCCTTTCCTGGTCTGGGGAGGGGAGGGGAAGGGAAGGGAAGGGAGGGGGCAGGGAAGCCTTTGGGGGAGGGGCTCTGCTTGAGAGCTGCTAAGGGGGTGGGGGAGGAAGCCCTTCAATCTCAGCCAGAAGGACGGAGAGCGCCTGGGGGGGGTGGGGGGGTCGCGTGTGGCGCATCTTTGGCCTCGGCTGCGGGAAGACGGTCGGGCTCCAACTAGGGTTGGAGGAGCGTTTTCCGAGGGGAGCCCGGTGGGCCCCTCGGGCAGACCCTCCGTTGGCGGCGGAAGCCACCGGGTTTCAGGACGTCGACGCCTCTCGCCGCGGAGAGGGAGGGATTCATGGCACTCCGGAACCTCTTCGCGGGAGGCACGTTCCGCCAGGCCATCTTTCTGGCGTGCACCGAGGGCGCCCATCCGTCGCCGTGACGTCATCGGTCGAAGCGGCGAGGAGTCGCTCTGAGCGGAGGGCCGCCGGAAGGCCGGGTAGGAGGTGGCGGCGGCGGCCCCTGGGCGGAGGCTCCTCGGGGCTCCCTCGGCCGCTGGCGAGTATGGAGGTGGTGGCGGCGAAGGTGCTGTGCCTAGTGGGCACGCTGGCGCTGATGCTGGCGGGCGCCCTGCTGCCGGTAAAAGTGCTGGAGGTGGACCCCGAACGGGCGCAGCGATCCCGGCGGGCCCTCGGCCTCTGCAACGCGCTGGGCGGCGGCGTCTTCCTGGCCACCTGCTTCAACGCGCTGCTCCCGGCCGTGCGCGAGAAGGTACGTGTGTGGGGGGGGGCGCTTCATCTAGGCCGCTCTCGGCAGGGAAGGGAGCTCGAGGGGCCACCCGCCCAGTCTGGCCTTTCCTCCAGGCCCCTGGAGGTCGGTGGGGGCTCTTGGCTGCCCTGCCTCCTTCCTCAACTGGGCTCGGCTGCGGTGCGGCATCGATGGGCAGGGGGAGGAGGAGCCTTAGGACGAGGCCTTCGGGGGAGGCTCGGCTATTCTGCCGTTGACTGCTGGGCTTGGTCCGTTTAGTGCAGCTGGTCGGGATTGTCCTACCTAGACCATTACCTTCCATCCACTCCCAAGGACGGTCCCCCTCCCGGCCCTTCCTCCCCCAACGATCCTGGGGCTGCCCTGTAGGACCTCCCCTCCGCCACTCCAGGCATTCAAAAGGCCCCCGCCGCCCCTTTCTTCCGCGACGGTTGGTCCCCTGCTCGCTCGCTGGCTGCATTGCAACAATAGGACTTCCAAGCCTGTCTTGGGAAACTTCCCTTTGAAGGATTTCTGGCTGCCGGGACCCCAAGGAAGCCGTCCCTCCGCAGGTTGAAATGGGACCTCCCGGAGCCCAGTTTGCAGGCCTAGCAATTTCTCTTCCGGCCTGGGGTCCTGATGCCCCCATCGCTTCTTTCCCGGCTGGTCCTCCCTTCGTGAGACGGTCACAGGGGCCCACGAGGGGGAGGGGCTTGGAGAACTCTGCAGGTCGCTTTTCCACCTGGTGCCCCCCCCAATCCATGCTCCGCTTTTCCCCTCCATTGTGCCTGCTGCCCTCCCCCCACCAGAGCTTCCTCATTCAACCAGGACATCCCTGCAGGTTAAGATCGACCCAGGAGAACAGATCCCTTCTTCAGCCTTGTAGAAAATGAATCAGGGCCCCTGAGAAATCCAGGGGACTTTGGTGAGTGATCATGCCTGTCTTCTGCTTCCCCAACCCATCCCTTCCAACTCATTGTATTTAAACTCAACTGTTTCCCAAGTTTATGTGGAGCCTAAGAAGTCCTTGGCCTTCCTGAAGATTTCTGCAGAGCTCAAAATTGGAGAGGGACAGGCCAGGAGCAGTTCTGAATGCAGCCCCCCCTCCCCCCAGTAAGAGGGCTGTGGAGGTCTCAGCAGGTGAACAGAATTTGGATTGATGCCTTCTGTCTTGCAGCTCCAGGAGGTTTTGAAACTTGGGAACGTGACCACTGATTACCCTCTGGCAGAGACCATCATGATGCTGGGCTTCTTCATGACTGTCTTTGTGGAGCAGCTGGTCTTGACCTTCCGGAAGGAGAAGCCGTCCTTCATTGACCTGGAGACCTTCAATGCTGGCTCAGACGTGGGCAGCGACTCCGAGTACGAGAGCCCCTTCATCGAGCCCTCCTGGGGGCACAGCCACCGGGCCAACCGCGGCCGCCACAGCCATGGGCTGCCCATATGCGAGCTCTCCCGGTCCAGCCCGCTGCGGCTCTTCAGCCTGGTCTTTGCCTTGTCCGCCCACTCCATTTTTGAAGGCCTGGCCCTGGGCCTGCAGGAGGAGGGCGACAGAGTCATGAGCCTCTTCCTGGGGGTGGCCATCCACGAGACTCTGGTGGCCGTGGCCCTGGGGATCAACATGGCCAAAACCGGGCTGAAGGTCAAGGAGGCGTCCAAGCTGGCTGCTGCCGTCAGCCTGATGATCCCACTGGGCATCGGCATCGGCATGGGCATTGAGAGCGCCCAGAACGTGGCCAGCAGCGTGGCCTCGGTCATCCTGCAAGGAGTCGCCGGGGGCACCTTCCTCTTCATCACCTTCTTTGAGATTCTAGCCAAGGAGCTGGAGGACCAGAGCGACCGGCTGCTCAAAGTCCTCTTCCTGGTTCTGGGCTACGCAGTCCTGGCAGGCCTCGTTTTCTTCAAGTGGTGAGGGAGTCCCTGAGAGGCACACTGTCCCGAGTGCTGGGCTCTTCCCTGGCCATTTCCTCACTTCCGGGGCAGAGGGGGGGGTAGCTTGGAAGATGGTGTCCTTTTCAGGTGGGGCTAGTGCCCGACATAGAAGGCGACCTGGCACTGCGCTAGGTGGAGCCACCGTGGCCTCGGACTGGCACAAGTGGTGAATTGGGGGTGGGCTCTGCCCTTTAACTGAAGGGTAAAGCCAGGTTTCCTGACCGCCACCCTCCATCCCCCCTGGCCAGGCACTGCCGGTTCCTTTCCCGGGAGCGGCTCTCCTCCCGCAAGGAGCTTATTTGGCCCCTGGTGTCGCCAAGACTTCAGCTCCCTGGTGGGGACTTCCTTGTGTTTTTGGTTTGGACCAACCCTTGGGATTCGGAAAGAGGCTGCCCCCAAGGCCCCGTGTCCCCGGCTTGCTCAGTTCCTCCAGGCAGAGTTCCGCCTCTCGACTGAACCGCCAGGGCCTTTTCTCCCCCAAGGGGGTCAGTTTTCTGCTCACGTACTTCAGGACACTTTTGTTTCGTGCCACTTGAAGCTCCTCGCTTGATCCTGGGCGTGAGTGTGAGAACGAGAGTCTCCTTCGCTGGACCAACGTGGTTGAGGAACAAAGATTTCCAGGGGCATCTGGGCATCTGTGGGGTCCTCGGAATGTGGCAGGGCTGAAATACTGGCTGGCTCCCCTCCCCTGCCTGTCCGCAGCAGAGCCCACAAGAACTGCCAGCCGAGACCAGGCGGCCCCCCGCTGGCGATCTCGGGGTTGCAGCTTCTGCCGGCAGAAAGTTGGCCCGGTTGCAGGTCTGCCTTCCAGCCCCTCGATCAAGGCCAGGCGAAGCAGGTGCCTGGCCTGCTTCTGTGGCGAAGTGGCTGCCGGGGCTCTAGCTCAGGGACCTCCTCCCCTGCCCCACCCCAGCCCTGGTCACTCCAGGGACAGGCCTCCCTCCCCTTGGGCTCCAGAGAATGGGTCACCCCTCCCGGTCTATGCCTCAGGCAAAGCAGAGCTGCACCTCCTGCCCCACCAGACAGAGGTTAATAGACCCAGGAAGCTGTAGGGGGGAGGGGCAATGGAAGACCACCCACCACCTTCCTGCTGATCATTTGGCTGGGGGGATGCAGTTAGGGGAAGGGCGCCTCTTCTTTCCTCCCTCTGCTACACCTGGGATCCAACATGGCCGCCCCTGGCTGGCTGGGAGCAAGTGGGCATCTTCCTCCCCAATTGTGGCATCAGCCTGGCTGCTGGCTTCCTGAGGCCCTCAAGGCTGGCGGGAAGGAGTGGCCGACGTGTGTGTATGTGCTTGTTATTTATTGCATTCCTGCTCGGATAGGATCCCACCTTCTCGTTGGGTTGTTTTATTACACTTACTACGTTAATCTCCACTGTGCTGAACTAGCCAACCTTTGGGCTGAAATAAACCCCCTTTGTCGCCCCCTTTGTGACTTTTGTATCTATTGTGTGCAAACTGAACCACACCTGGGGAGCCGGAGCCCTCCTTTCTCTGGGCATCATGCCCTCTGGAGCCTCACAAGCTTCTCGCCTGGGCAGGAGGTGGCCAAACACGGGCGGACAGACAGAAGCACAGCCTAGTTTTTTCCTCGGCTGCTCTGGCTGCTCTGCTACTCGGCTTCTCCCCGACTCCTGGAGGGGCTTTCCCAGTCCTCTGCCACTTCTCATGATGGAGGTCCTGCTCCTCCTCACTTCCTAGACTAGAGGGAGCTGTGGATCAGCCCTGCCTGGCTTTAGGGGGCCTCGGTGCCTGGTCTGGCTGGCCTGGCCTGAGCACTCGGCATCACTTTCCGGCTGGCATCCCTTTGCAGCTTCCTTCCCTTCCTGTGCTCCCCTGCCCGGCCTCTTGCCCTTCTGCCTCCAGCTGGCCTTCTCAAACGGCCTTGTCCAAGCACCGTGGCCTCTTCCAGCGTTGCACTGCTGCTCTGTGATGTGTTGGCAGAGGATCCAGCCCATGAGAGGGGCATTTGCAGAGGAGGGCCCCGCTGGCCTCCTTTCCTCCTTGAAGAGGGCCTCAGGAGTGGGGGGGCAGGGCTGGGGGGCGCTGGTGGAGTTTCCTTGCAGAGGTTCCCCACACTCCTTCCCGTCTTCGGCCTTAGCTGGGCTGACCTGATCCAGTCTCTTCCTGCCTCGTCCGAAAGCCAGAGGCCTCCCTGCCCTCGAGGCTCCTATGGCTCCAAGGGAGCCTCATCAGAAGGATCCGCAGGAAAGGGGGCTTCTGACCACCTTGGGGGAGAGACGTCCCAGCTCCGTGCAAGCAGGGGGGCCCAAGAGGTTCCTCAAGGGAGGAAGCTGAAAGGGCTCTGAGCCAGGCTTGGCCCCGGAGTCCAGCTGGTCCGTGATCTGGGGGCAGCTGCGGCCAAGAAGGTCTTTGCACACCTCCAACATACGCATCAGTGGGGCCCCTTTCTGAGTCAGGAGGCCCTCTGCACAATCTTACGATGGTCTGCTTTTGGCAAAGGGCCCCGCCATGGAGCTGCCTGTGGACTCTGCGCCTGGGGAGGGGAATTCCCCAGATTCTGTTCTCCAGGGGTCTGTCTGTATGTGGGTGTGTGTGTAGGCCAGGATCCTCTCCAGGCACAAGGCTGTGGATCTCATCCCCGGGTGGAACCGCAAACAAGTCAATGGGGGCGGAGTTGTATAGTGGGCAACAGTGCAAAGCCCTCTGCACTGAGATGGGGACGCTCTGGCTTCCTGGGGGCGCCCTGGCCCTCAGGTGAATAGACTGTGGGGGGCAGGGATGAGAAAAAGGGGAGGAGGAGGATCAAGAGAGAAGATCTGCACCCACTCAGTGAAGGAAGCAGGTCTCTCTGCCAATTGGGTTGAGGGTAGAACCAAATGCAGGGAGATTGGCATCAAATTATCTCTCCAGCTCTCCTGGCATCCCTCTTGGTTTGCCTGTCCCAGAAGCAGCCCCACACGAGGAAAGAGCTGGTGGCAGGTAGAGGGTTGCCGGGGCCTTGGCCACTTCCAAGCGGGGAGTCTCAGCATCTTTTTTATATCCTGATGACCCAAACTGGATGCAATAAGTGTGGTTTTACCAAGATTCTGATGCTTCACGCGATCTTGATTCTGTTCCTCTGTTAACGCAGCCTAGGATTGCATTGGCTTTTTCGGCTGCTGCCATACACGGCTGGCTCCTATTTAAGTGATTGCACAGTAGAACTCCAGGATCCCTCCCACAGTGACTACTATTGAGCCAGGTGCCACCTATTCTATATCTGTACAGTTGGTTTTTCTTGCCTGTGTGTTAAACCTCACTTTTCCTACTGATCCACCCAAGCATCGTGCCGCTGCGCCTCCCGTATCTGCTCCCGTAAGTCCACTGGCTCCTGCAAAGCAGACAACGACCCTACGGGCAGTACCGTCTGGAGTGGGAGTTGATCCTCTGGACGCACTCGGGCTTCCGGGAGAGTGCATCCGCCCATTGGTTGCAACCACATGGAATGTAGGTGACACAGAAATTACAGCGGGCAAAGAAAAGGGACCACTGGATCTGGCCCTGATTTAATTTCTGGGCAGTCTTTAAATGCTCCAAATTTTTATGGTCAGTCCGGACTTCTACTTGATGACGTACCCCTCCAAATGGTGCCTCTTAATGACCAGTAGCTCCTTCTCTCAGATAGTATATAGTTGCGCTCAGCAGGATTGAGCTTCCTGGAAAAATAAGTGCAAGGGAAAAGGTTACCACCAGAGGTGTGAGCCTGGAGGAGCACCACACCGACCGCCACATCAGACACATCCGCCTCCACCACGGATGGACGGTGTGGATCGGCGTGCTTCAGGATTGGCTCTGTCACGAAGGCCTGCTTCAAAGCCTGGAAAACCTGCTGCTTAGGAACATCCCACTGGAACAGAACCTTTTTCTGGAGGAGCCGAGAGAGAGGCACAGTCAGGGAAGGGAAGCCGGGGATGAAGGTCCAATAGTAGTTGGCAAACTCGAGTCGTCTCTGGACCTCCTTCACTTGCCGGGAAGGTTGCCAACTAAGCAATGACTCGACCTGACTCGGCTCCATGGAAATGCCTTCTGGAGAGATGCAGTGTCCCCAGAACTCGATGGTGGACTGGAAGAACTGGCACTTCTCCAACTTGGTGTACAGGTGGTTCTCCTGGAGCCATTGCAAAGCTAGGCTCAAGTGGTGCAAGTGGCTGTCCCTCAATTTGGAATAAATCAGAATGTTATTAAGATAAACCACCACAAATTGATCAAGGAGATCCTGGAAAATGCTGGAAGATGGCAGGAGCATTGGTCAACCTAAATGGCATGACCGTATATTCAAAATGCCCATACCTGGTACCGAACGCCATCTTCCACTCATCTCCAGGCCGGATCTGCACCAAATTGTATGCCCTGTGCAGGCACAACTTCACGAACACAGTAGCCTCCCGGAGCCACTCCATCAGTTCCGGAATCAAAGGCAGAGGGTACCAATTGTGCACCGTGATGGTATTGAACTGACTGACGGTAGTCACAGCACAAGTGCAAGTCGCCTGTCTTCTTAACCAACAGGACTGGGGCAGACAAAGGTGATGACGAGGGCCGAATACACCCCCGAGCGAGGCTTTTGTCCAAAAAGTGCCACAACACAGCCAACTCCGGATCTGACATGGAATACAAACGGCCCACAGGAAGGGGTGTGTCGGGCACCAAATCAATGGAGTAATCATTGCTTTTAGTGAGCAGGAGGCAGACCAATTGGGGGCAATTGGTCTGCCTCCTGCTCACTAAAAGCATCTCAAAGTCCTTGAGTTCCAAAGGCACGGACTCCTTGGGTGGACTCATCACCTGCCCTGCGCAGATTTGACAGGTGTGGTCCACGCAGTGCAGGCTCGGGAACATGGTCATGCTCTGGGACCAATAGATTTGGGGGTCATGAGTCCAAAGCCATGCCAAGCCCAAGACCACAGGGAAATGCAATCCGGAAGTGAGGTAAAACTGGATGGCCTCCTTATGCAAGCCAATAGTCAGGCACAAGGGCTGGGTGGCGGCCTTGATAGGCCCAGACAAAAGCACCCGGCCATCGATGGTCTCGACAAGCAGAGGAGGTTCTACAGAGCATTGGGGGAATTGCATACTGTGCTGTGAAGGCCACATCCATGAAGTTTGTGGTGGCACCGGAATCCACCAGAGCGTGTGCCGGAATCCCCTGGGAACTATTGGCCAGGAACACTTGGGTCGGCAGGATCAAATGCCGAGGGGGTCCAGAATCCACGTCTATGGGATGTGACTCAAGTCCTGTGTGCACCTGACCCAAGGTCTCCCCTAGATCGGGCTCTGCCCGTTTCCCGGCAAGGTTTTCCGGGTCCAGGGAGCAGGCACAGGAACTGACTGAGTTTGCTGGGTCTGGGAAGCAGGCACTGGGCTGACGCCCCTCATTGCTTCTTGGGGCATGAAGCAGCCAGATGCCCAGGTTCTCCGCAGTATAGACACAACCCCTCGATGCGCCATCTGTTGTGCTCCATCACAGACAGGCGGGGTCTGGCGGTGCCTAGGTCCATGGGCTTCTCCTGTGGGAACGGTGTCTCGCACAACAGGGGCCACAGGAATCTCTTGGGAAGCATGGCAACAGTTCCGCCTCTGCAGGTGGGTGTCGATCCTCAGGCACAGGTGAATCAATGCGTTGAAGGTCGCAGGACAATCTACCTGTGCCAGCTCATCCTGCAACTCGTCCACCAGCCCGTCTTGGAACGTGTCCATAAGTGCCGCTTCATTCCAGGCCGAATCCTGGCTTAGCAGCCGGAACTTGCTGATGTACTCCTGCAAGGGTTGCTGTCCCTGCTGCAAGTCTTTCACACAACGAGCAGCAGTCTGGGCCTTGATGGGGTCCTCATACATCAACCGCAGATGGTCACAAAACCCCCGGAAGTCATTCAGCAGATCACTATCCTGCACCAACCAAGGTGTGGCCCAGCATGCTGCAGAGCTAGAGAGCAGGCTAATGACAAAACCCTCCTTATCCCAGTCAGTGGGGAAGTCCTCCGCTCTCAAGCTAAGGAATAGCTGGCACTGTCCCCAAAATGCTGGGAACAGCCTGGTTGCCGTCAAACTTATCCGGCACAGCAACTGGGCATTTTCTTCAGGGAGGAGGGGGTGGAGCAGTGAGAGCCTGGAGTTGACCTACTTGATTAGCCAACAAAGCCAGCTATGTTGTAACATAGCATCCTCTGCTTGAAGCTGATCCATCTCGCAATAATAACAAATAGGTTTCGTTTGGGTAGGAAGGAAACTGTTCTGACCCAAACCTGGTTCCAAGAGAGCAAACACAAGACAAAGGCAGCAGCCCCCACCTTTTAATGTTTCATCTATGAATTCTGTTTCTTCACAGATAAAATGCTGCTTCCAACTAATTATCTCCGACAAGAGCCTTGCCAAGTTTTAGCAAGGCTGCCAAAAAACAACAGATAAATGGTTTACAACACAAGAGTCTTCAAGTACCAACTGTAATGTCCACGAGGCTGAGTTTCAAAATGTCTTTGCTTCCTACAAAGAACATTCGCTTTACACCTGGCTTTTATTTTTTTGAAGGAGGGGCCATTACCTTGCAGCCTTACTCCCGAGTCACCCGTGCTGTTGTAGCTGCTCTTTCCTGCGAGCAGCCCTGCGCGCACACACACTTGGCACAGGCTCAAGAACCTCCTCATTGCTGCTGCCAGCCCCCACAATCTCTGAAGGCAACAGTCCACTCCCTAATGGTCCTGGCCGCTCATCTGAGTCCTCGCTCTCATCAGCCATCCGCACCTGTTGCCGGCTAACCACAACACCTGGGCCTAAGATAGAAACTTGGGATGTCCCACTGCATGCTCCCCCCCCACATAGATGTGGTTCCATTGAGGACTACTCATTGAATAAGGTTGATCAGCCAGTTACAAATTCATCTGGTGATGAGGTTGTCTAACACACATTTTTGTAACTTACTAAGTAGCAGGATGTGATCTATTTTGTCAAATGCCTTATTGAAATCTAAGTATACTACAGTATATCCACAGCATTTTGCTGATTCACTAATTTAGTAATTTTGTCAAAGAATGAAATAAGTTTGGTTTGGCATGATCTGCTTTTGACAAACCCGTGTTGGCTTCTGGTTATAACTTTGGTTGCTTCTCAGTGTTTGCAAATCTGTTCCAGGATCTTCCAGGGTATTGATGTGAGGCTGATTGGTCTGTAGTTTCCTGGATCCATTTTTTCCTCAGTCCTCAGATAGTACCCCAGACTCCATATCTGTCAGCCCCTTCAGACCTCTGGGATGTAATCCATCAGGTCCCGGTGATTTGAACTCATCTAGGGAGGACAGATGTTCTCTTACCATTTTCTTGTCTATTTTAATTTGCATTTCTATTCCGTCATTTAAGGTTCTGTTTTTGGTGGGTTGGAATGTCTCCCCCACCCCCTTTTGCATGCAGACAGATGCAAAGAAGGAATTAAATAACTCTGGTTTCTCCCTGCTGCTCATCACTTCCTTGCCATCTTCTCCCATTAGTGGACCATGGTTTCCTTGATTTTCCTTGTTTTTTACATGTTGAAACATTATTTTTTGACATTTGTTGCAAGTTTTAGTTCATTCTGAGCCTTACTTTGGTAAATAAGAGAACGTGTGCTCTGCCCCACCGCCCCTTTTCCAATTCCACTTCGAGTTCTGCCCTGGATGTCACTTTTCCTGATGGCCTTACAGATTCTTCAACAACCAGACGGTGGCCTGGCACACCCTAGGACTAGGTTTGTGGGTCAATAGAGAGCTCCCCCTTGCCATCAGATGCCAGCAATGGGATCTCAGGGAGTCCGGCTTTTCCTGAATCCAGTTTGGGCATCTGGTGGGCCTGGGCCAGAAAACCTGGAGGGGGATGCCTGGCATGTGGAGCAAAGTCAGGGCTCGTCTCTCCTCGGGAGTCAGGCGAAAAAGGCAGGCTGCTCTGCTCTCTTCCACCTGCCTTTCTGTGGGCATCCAGGGCGGCTGGTTGCTGCCAACCGGAAGTCTCATTTTTCTGCAAGGCAACGCGGGCCGGGGGGCGGGGGGCACGTGGGACAGAGCATCGCCGCAGAGGGGGCGCTGCCTTTCTCAAGGGCCGAGGACCCAGCTGAGGGCCCCACTCTGGCCAGGCTAAGGCGGGGGCGGCCGACCAAGGGCGGGGGTCGTTATTGCTGGGTAAAACAGCCAAGTCACCGATGCGGCCATGCCGGCGGCTCGGCGGCAGGGGTTTCGGCCAATTCTGCCCAGGGTCTCTTCGCTGGGCCGCTGCTCCACATCTCGCCCAAATCTGGAATGAGCCCCGCCCGCGTTTCGCTCCCAAGCGCGTCGCCGCAGCGTGGAGCCGCAAGAACAGGCGGGGACAGCCCCTCCGAGGAGCGGGGGCGGTAGAGGAAAGCGGGACCGCGGGCAGCGGGACCGCGGCGGACTCGTTAGTCGAGCGAGCGCTGCAGAAACCGCGGCCAACGCCGGCAAGCGCCTCCCTGTCCTGCCGTGTGTCAGCGACGTTCACACGTGACGCGCATCCATCCTTCCCCCCCCCCCCGTCCGACGCAGCAGCAGCAGCATCCCTACCGCCGCCACCGCCGCAGCAACAACCACCGCCGCGACCCTCTTCCCGCGCCCGCTCGGAGCGCAGTCCCCGGATGGCTGCTTGTCGTGCCGGTCGACTCCGGGCTTCCAGGACGGGCTGAGCCCCTTCCCGCGCCAGGTAAGACCCGGGAAGAGGACGGGGACCCGGCGGGGAGGGGGCTGCGATGCGGCGAGGCCGGGCGTCTGGACCCCCGAGGGACCGCAGATCCTCCGCTGCGACGGGGGCGGGGACAGCGCACGGGACCCTCCAGGCCGAGAACTGCGGCGGCAGCGACACTGCTGGACCCTCGGGCGGGCCCGCCGCTTTCCCGTCGGCTCCCTCCTCCCCTCCCCGCACCCAGCCCAGCGGACGGCCTGACTTAGCGGAGCGGAGCGCTGGCAAGAAAGAGCAGGGCAGCGGCGGACGGGGCTCCTTGAGCCTTGGCAGGCAACGCGGGAGGACAACCGCTGCCTTCCCTGCTCCGCCGCTCCCGGCACCGCACTCTGTTCCCGGGGGGAGGGTTGCAAACGGCCGGAAAAACGGGAGGCTCCGAGATGTTCCTGCTGCGATGCCCAGCGCTCCCGCCGGTCCTTGCGCGTTGCGCTTTGCCGGCCGAGCCGCGACCCTCCGCTCAGTCACCCTCCCGAGAAGTAGCGCCTGCCCACCGGCTACCAGGTAGGGCCCGGCCTGCGTCAGTGGCTTCGTGGAGGAGTCCGACCGGAGGGAGGCGGCGCGCACCCGGCGCGATCTTATCGCCTTTCTACCAGCTCGGAGTCCGGGATCTGCTAGGGGAGGACGGGAGGGAACCAATTGAGTCCCATCATTTCGGGGGTCATCGCCCTCTGTGACCCGCAGGGCGGCAGAGGCCGTTTTGCCTACTCACTCCCACACTGTGTCTCCCCCCCCCACTACCCCACCGGGCTGGGACTAGAAGTGCCAGCCTTCTCCCCCAGGCCGGAGAACTGCCTTGCCACTCCGGTCCCCCCACCCCGCCTGTTCTGCCCATCCCCAGCCTCCCCTGGGAGCCTCCCCTGGGGTCAGCCTACCTACCTGTGCCCCCACGCCCACCTTGGTGTCAAGGGAAGGGAAGGTGGGGAGGGCTGCCCCCCTCCTCCAACGACTCCCTGGGCTGCATCTGGGGAGGGGGGTTGCCTCACTAGGGGCTCTGTGCTGGCCCATCCCCCACTCTCTGATGCTTGGAGGCCAATTGCCTGCCTGGGGGGAGCATGGATGGGGTTTCTTGCTTGATCCCCTCCCAGACGGAGGGTGCGCTTGGTGTTGTGGGCTGGATCTCAAAGTTCTTCCTCATTTGTTTATTTGTCAATTACAGTGGGGCAAAAAAGTATTTAGTCAGCCACCAATTGTGCAAGTTCTCCCACTGAAAAAGATGAGAGAGGCCTGTAATTGTCATCATAGGTATACCTCACCTATGAGAGACAAAAGGTGAAAACAAATCCAGACAATCACATTGTCTGATTTGGAAAGAATTTATTTGCAAATTATGGTGGAAAATAAGTATTTGGTCAATATCAAAAGTTCATCTCAATACTTTGTTATATATCCTTTGTTGGCAATGACAGAGGTCAAACGTTTTCTGTAAGTCTTCACAAGGTTGTCACACACTGTTGCTGGTATGTTGGCCCATTCCTCCATGCAGATCTCCTCTAAAGCAGTGATGTTTTGGGGCTGTCACTGGGCAACACGGACTTTCAACTCCCTCCAAAGGTTTTCTATGGGGTTGAGATCTGGAGACTGGCTAGGCCACTCCAGGACCTTGAAATGCTTCTTACAAAACCACTCCTTCGTTGCCCAGGCGGTGTATTTGGGATCATTGGTATCCTGAAAGACCCAGCCACGTTTCATCTTCAATGCCCTTGCTGATGGAAAGAGGTTTGTACTCAAAATCTCACGATACATGGCCCCATTCATTCTTTCCTGTACACGGATCAGTCATCCTGTTCCCTTTGCAGAGAAACAGCCCCAAAGCATGATGTTGCCACCCCCATGCTTCACAGTAGGTATGGTGTTTATTTATTAAATTTTTATACTGCCCCTTCTCCCGCAATGGGACTCGGGGCGGTGTGCAGCCAAGATAAAAAACCCCACAATAAATAGAATTTAAAAAGGTTTAAAAGAATTAAATTAATGGCTGAGAAAAACAGTAAAAAGAAGATAGACAAGTTAAAATTACCAGAAAATTTAAAAAAAAAATTTAAAACCCTAATAATTGGTACTAAGCCAGACCAGCCTGTTGGAAGAGATGGGTTTTTAGTGCGCACCGGAAGGTTTGCAGGTCAGTAATGGCTCGCATTTCTGGAGGTAATTCGTTTCAGAGGGAGGGTGCCCCCACAGAGAAGGCCCGCACCCTCGGGGCTGCCAGCCGGCGTCGTCCAGCCGACGGCACTCCAAGGAGGCCCACCCTGTGGGAGCGCACTTTGGTTGCAACTCAGCATTCTCTCTCCTCCAAATACGATGAGTTGTGTTTCTACCAAACAGTTCTACTTTGGTTTCATCTGACCATATGACATTCTCCCAATCCTCTTCTGGATCATCCAAATGCTCTCTAGCAAACTTCAGATGGGCCGGGACATGTATTGGCTTAAGCAGGGGGACACGTCTGGCACTGCAGGATCTGAGTCCCTGGCGGCGTAGTGTGTTACTGATGGTAGCCTTTGTTACGTTGGTCCCAGCTGTCTGCAGGTCATTCACTAGGTCCCCCGTGTAGTTCTGGGATTTTTGCTCACCGTTCTTGTGATCATTTTGACCCCACGGGGTGAGATCTTGCGTGGAGCCCCAGATCAAGGGAGATTATCAGTGGTCTTGTATATCTTCCATTTTCTAATTATTGCTCCCACAGTTGATTTCTTCACACCAAGCTGCTTGCCTGTTGCAGATTCAGTCTTCCCAGCCTGGTGCAGGTCTACAGTTTTGTTTCTGGTGTCCTTCGACAGCTCTTTGATCTTCACCATAGTGGAGTTTGGAGTGTGACTGTTTGAGGTTGTGGGCAGGTGTCTTTTATACTGATAACAAGTTCAAACAGGTGCCATTAATACAGATAATGAGTGGAGGACAGAGGAGCCTCTTAAAGAAGAAGTTACAGGTCTGTGAGAGCCAGCAATCTTGCTTGTTTGTAGGTGACCAAATACTTATTTTCCACCATAATTTGCAAATAAATTCTTTCCAAATCAGACAATGTCATTGTCTGGATTTGTTTTCACCTTTTGTCTCTCATAGGTGAGGTATACCTATGCTGACAATTACAGGCCTCTCTCATCTTTTTCAGTGGGAGAACTTGCACAATTGGTGGCTGACTAAATACTTTTTTACCCCACTGTATATACCACTACCAGCCTCACTCACATCAAGTGATTGTGTGGCATTCAATAAACCTACTGCAAAAACAAAAGCAATTAAAACAATTAACACAGATAAAAACAAGACTGTGAAATTATCCACTTCTCCTCTCCCCTCCCTGTGTTGAATCCATCCACCCATCCGAGTTCTCCCTTTGAGAAAGCTGAGAGGGCCCCACGGGTGCATGGAGTTGAGGATGCATCTGCCCCCATTACCCCAAACCCTCCATCTGGCTCTTTGCCCTCCTTCCTAAGTCTCAAGTCGTGATGATGGGATGAAAGCCTGGCTGGCTCTAGAAAGTGGCCGGAGGAAGCCAATGCCAGGTCTGGTGGGCTCCAGGGTCCTCTTGCCCCCAGAGGCTGCCAGGTGCCAATGCTTGGGTGTGGCTAGGGAAACCCCTTATCCCAGGGGCTGCCTGGCTCTCTTCACCACTACCAGTTTGGCCTTCAGGGATCCAGCTGCCTCTACCTTGCTCCCAGAATTTCAGGATACCCATAACCCCTCCTCCCAGTCAGTGCTTTTGGCTGGTGGGAGCAGATTCTTCTTTGGGCAAAAACAGCTGAAGAGGAGGCCAGCCCCCCTCCCCCGCCCCAACACTGCAGCCTCTGGAGAGTCTGCTCCCCGCTTCCAGGCCCCCACTGCACCCCAGCCCTGCCCCCAAGGAGGCTGTGCCTTGCTGAGCAGAGGGAAATTCCTAAGGGAGCCCTTAGTTACACAACAGAACCTCTCTGGAAAATATCCACTTCCACCCAGCAGGCGCCTCCTGCCTACCTACAACTCCCCTGAATTAACAGGCGGCTGACACCCTTGGCCAGCCAGCCAGGCTGGCCAACCCATGATGGCTAGACTGGTCACAATGGCTTGAGTCCCATCCAAGGCTACGTCAGAAAGGGGGACTTTCTCGAGCTTGCAAGAAGTGAGGCCATTGTGGCCTAATGCCAGCCTGAAGCCTGAGGGGGGTCTTGGAGGGGGGTGTTGTCCTCTGGGCATTTGCCAAGGAAGGAGCAACATCTCACAGCGAACTGGCTCCAACAAGTGACAGCCGAGTCTCCCCCCTCCCCCCTGCCGGCTCCCGGTGGGGCCCTGGTAGGAGACTGGCTCAAGTTGGGTCCATGTGAGTTTGTGTGTGTATAGTGGGGGGAGGTCCTTTTCTGTTTGGTTGTCATGGCTGAATCCCCATTATTTCCCCCATCCCCTTTCTGCCAAGGTTCCTGGAAGGGGGGGTCCTTTTGCTGATGAGGAGATTTTGAGGATGGTCCAAGAGGATGGAAATTCTTCCAGCAGCCGTGGAGGGCGAATATTGGGCTTCCTTCTGGGTTTCCCCACAATCTCCTTGTTGAGCGGACCATCAGGTTGACAGGAGACCCTCTTTGGGAAAGATGGGCGGTCAAGAAATGTAATAAATAAATTAAACAATCTCCCAACCCATTTGTCCTGAAGAGGAAGGCCTCCCCTGAAGGACTAGGGAAGCTCCTGTTAATGTGGCAACATGGGAACGCAACAGCTGCTATGCTCGAGGCCTGAGATCAAAGTGGATTCCACTTTCTTGTAAAGCTGCATTAACAGAATCCCACAAGTCCCCCCCACACTCTGCAGCTGGGCTGGGGGCTCTTTCCTCCACCACTTCCTCCTCCAGCCAGGGTGCAGCTGCTGCTCTCTTCACTGTCCCTTTCCATCTTTCCCTCCACCACCCAAGTTCTTTCTGACCATTATTTAGGCCCAAATGTAGAGAAGGTCGTGGGACGGACTTGGCCAGACCAGTCCTGCATACCAGGCCTCTTATTCCTGACCCTCCAGAGCATCTGGGGACTTGAATGGCCCACTCCCAATAGCTCCCTGGGGCCTCTGGGGGTTCAGGGGAGCTCTCTTGCCTGAGTCGTGGTAACCTGCAGCTTTTGGAATTCTCCCGGGAAACGGCCTTATCCTGGCAACGGAAGAAAACCCTGAGGCATCCCTGGACCAGCCAGGCCTCGGTCCCAGAGGATCTCCACGGCCTGAGGAGCCTTCCTGGAGCACCACTTTCTGGATCGGTTGGGTGGATGCGGTGAGTGGCCCCAAGAGAGGCAGTGGAGGGGAAGAGCCCGGTTTCCCTCTGCTTGCTTAGGAGCTGGCAAATGGGCTCTGGCTGAGGGGGCAGAGCCAGTGTCAGCGTTCCAATTAAATACAGTTCAGAACGCCGAGACAAAGTCCATCCAAGTAAGCATTGATTAGAGATATCAAGGCAGCGAGCCAAGAGTGCCGCCTGCTCTCCAGATGGGCCCTGCCTGGGGATGTGTTGTGCACGGCCAGAGCGGCCTGTGCCTTGGCCCTTTGGAGGCTGCTGGGCTTCCACTGCGGAGCCTTCGGCCCCTGCCCCCACCACCCCGGGCATTACTCCAGTCCGAGTCCCCTGATGCCCTGGGGCTTGACGAGGCTCCTCGGGTGGGCAAGCAGGGAAGGGTCTGCCCTACTTCGGGATACCAAAGATCCTTGTGGGCTTCCCCCCCAGAGAGCTCCTTCTCCCCCCCACCCCGCATTCTCTGGTGGGTCAGGCCAAAGATCTGCAGGAGTGGCCCAGGTGGGTGGCTCCTGAGACAGGGAGGTTTCATGGAGGGGCTGGGGGGGGGGGAGGTCAAGTGGGGGGTCTCCCAATCAAAGGTGGGTATCCTGCAGTTCACTGCCGTGGACAGGAGCAGAGAGACGGTCGTTGAGCAGGGACTAACCATGTTGTGCTGGTTAAAGAAAGTGTGGTCAGTTTGTGGGGATCAGCCCAAATCCCTAGAGCTGTGCGGGGGCTCAGGGGGAACGGGGGTCGGCAAAACATCGGCTGGCAGTGCTTGGAGGACGATGCGGTGCGGTCTCCTCCCTGCTCCGCGCGACCGGGCAGACCCTCTTTCCCCCTTGCCGGGGGGGCGGGGGGAGAGCCCCGCGCCGCCTTTGTTCCAGGCGCCCCTCCCTTCCCTCCTGCTGGCCGCTGCCGAGGGGCAGGCGTGAAGGACTAGGGAGCCCGCTGGGGAGGCGGCGAGGGCAGGGGAAAGATCCTGGACGGGGGTGGGGTTGCTGGAGTCGACGGGGGTCTTTTCTTCTGGCCCGGCAATGCTGCTCGGTTTTGCCCCGGAGGACTGGTCTGCCTTGTTCTCGAGCAGGGCTCGCGAGAGACTCCGATGCTTCTTCATCTTGCCTGTGGCGACACTTGTCACCGCTCCACGGCCCTCTTGGAAGGGCGCCCTGTCACACACCTCGGCCGCCGCAAAGGCAGGTCCTTCTCTGACGCTGCTTCCCGCTGGGCTGCGAGCACCGCCGCGGGCAGGAGGGGGCGCTCGGAGGAGGCCCAGCGGGGAAGGGGCTTCGGAGAGCCTCCCTACCCTCTCCAGCTCCCCGGAGCAGTCGGCCTCGGGCAGCTTCAACTGAAGCTAGAAATAGAACCACTGATCCTATTAAGGGGTGTCCCCTCCCTCCCCCCCCCCCCCAAAGCCAGCCTGCTTCCTGCTTCCCCGGGGTAAGCTGCTGGGGACCGGCTCTGGGAGGGGGCTGGACAGTATGAGGGCTGCCATTTAGGGGACGAGGTGAAATTTCCCAAGCAGAAATTCTTTTCCACGCAGTTTTATCCCTCCCAGGTGGGAGTCTCGGAGGATTCCTGCCAATGTCCCTGAGACACTCGGGATATTTAGCCTTGAATGGGAAAACCAAGCAGTTGAAGGGAAGCTTGAGGACATCCAGATCAACCCTCTGCTCAGTGACAGAATTCTGATGAAGGCCACCTGGTGCATGTCCCCTCACTGGTTCCCCTGCCAAACACCTCATGGCCAGCCATATTTTCCAGTCCTTCCTTCCAAGTCTGCCTCTCCGTGGCTTGGAGGCCGGATTCTCTCCTCCATTCAGAGGGGTCTTGGCCTGCGCTGAAGGCCCTTTTCTCCAGCCCTGAGAAACCCTCCTTGCTCTCTGCTCCCAGAATTTGGCTTTTAGTCCAGGTTCATCTCTGGAACTTTTCTCTGGATCCTGCAGGATGATGGACCGCTTGCAATTTGGAAATGACTCTTTCATTGATGTAAGGAAAAAATGGCCTCTGCGTTGTTGTTTTATGCAGCCACGTCACGCTGCCAGCTCCTTTTAGCTTGCAATCAGTCCCTCTTCAGTGATCTCTTTGCCATTATTATTATTCCCAAGCCAGGAATCCCCTCTGCCACTCGGCTGTCTGATTTCTCTGTCCCCAATCAGACGCTGCATTTGTCTGCTAGGTGTCTTGTTTGTAAGTGGTTTCTAACTTGTCCAGATCTTTTTTAGTTGTTGATGGTCTTCCCCATCTTGTGCCACCTCCGGGCTGCTCTGAGACTGTGGCCAGACTGGTGGGGGGCTGTGCCTTGACCCCAAGGCCTTAGTAATCAGGAGGAGAGCAGGCGGCCAATGCTGGAGCTTCCCTAAGGTTGCATTTGCCTGTGTTAGGGGCCCACCTGGAACTTAATAAACAACGGCCAACTTCAACTCCTTCCTCAGTTCTTTTCCCCAAAGGAAAGCCAACCACCAGATGCTGGACTGCTGTGCAAGATCGTTGTAACCTCCCTAATTCAGCTGCAGCCTTCAACAAATGAGCAGCACAGCACCAGGGTTCTTGTGGTGAGGAATGCTTCTCTCCCACTGGGATCAGCCTTCAGAGGCGCCTCACCAGCACATTGGACAGAAGGCAGCCAGAGAGCTTGCACAAGATCTGGAGGATTTCCCAGCCACTCACAGCTCATCGAGGCTCCGGCGGCCGTTCCTTCTACCCCTGAAGTTGGATTCCACTTCTCCCTGATTTGTGGGCTTTCCTTGCTCTTTTTTTCAGCTGTGGAGCTGCGCAATTAACATGGTCTGGTTGGCCTCTCAGAAGCAACTCAGGGCAACACACAATGAAAAAAACCAAACCCTTAAAAAGGATCCATCACCAACTGTCATAAAACACGAAATTCTCCTGCTAAAGCAGTCCAAGAGTCAGGACTCTAATCCCGGCCTGCTTCAAAATCCTCCTGCCCAATGCCTGGGGAGGAGCCAGGACTCTGCAGCTTTCCAAAAGGCCAAGGGGCCGGATGGGAGTTCCCAGAGAGAGGCTCCCCTGTCTTCTGCCCCCTCTGAGGCACCAACAGGTTACAGGGATGGCAGAGGGAGGGAAAGTCCTGCAAGCAACCAAGCCTGGCCAGCAGCCAGCAGCTGAACTCCCATGTCAGGGTGGGGGCTGCCTCACACGTAGAGCTCATTCCCCAGGAAGAAATGCAGGCGGCTCCCAGCACACACACAGGCTGTCGTTCTCCTTTGGGCCAAAGGGGTCGTTCAGTTCTCTTTCAATGTATGTTTTTATTATATGGATGCTAATTGTCACCGGAAACCTGGCATTTTGGATGCCCTGGTGGGACTTCACGATAGCCGGTTTAGAAGTCAAGGGAAACCACAGAAGAAAGAAGCACCAGGTGTTGAAGTTGTTGGCCCAGACAAATGCCTGACCTGGCAGGAAAACAGAGGGGAAAAGGGGCCTAGGAGGGTCGCTGGAACTCCAGTTCCTTCCAGGCGGCTGAGCTGAACCTCTCAGCCGAGAGGACTCAGAAGGGCAGAGCCACTGAGGAGGATGAGCCTCTGGAGGAACATCTGGATGGATCCCACCAAGGGAAATCCTGGGAGCCTCCCTGCAGCGCCCAGCAGCCTTTCCACGCATCCTCAAGCAGCCTTGGATGGAGACCCTGGGCAGTTGGGGGAGGGGGGGGCAGTTGTCTTCGCAAGCGCCCAGGCAGGGCTGGGGACTTTAAGTGAGCCATGGATGCATTTGGGGGCAAAGCCTTGGCGTTGCACCTGATAGGACAGGGTCTGAGGTGCCTCTCAGGGCGAAGATGAGAGCCATGAAAAGGGCTGTGCCAGGTCATCGGGAAGGGCTCTGGAAGGCGGCTGCCAGGACCGGACGATGCCCGTAGAGGGGTTGCCCCCATCGACCCCAAAGGAAAAAAACCAATGGAGACTGCAAAGTCCGAGGTTGATGGGGGGGAAACTGAGGCGCGAATCCAGGATGGGCGAACCATCCCAGTGGGCAGCCGGTGGGTCACCAGCTAAATCACCTGAGCCAACAGCACAACTTGGCTTCAGGACAGGCAAGTGCCCCTTGCCAGGCCTAGAGCCGAACCTCCCCGGGAATGGCTGAAGGCCCTTCGGGGAAGAGGTGCGCTTGGCTTGCTGTCTCCAAGCAGAGGGAGGCTGGGTTGCTCCAAGAAACCAGGAGGTCTGGGAGCTGAGCCCCCTCCCCCCCTTACTCAAGGCCTTAACCAGAGACCAGAGGGCCTTCCCTCTTACATGGGGAAGAGGGTTGGGCTAGATGGCCTCAAGCTTCCTTCAAATGCTTCCCTTTGGTTCTCCTCTCCTTCCCCAGTGGGAGCGAAGTGGCTCTGGGCAGAATCCTGAGGGGGGGGGGGGGGGGGCTTGGCCAAGGGATGAGAAGGCCCAACCATGTGGCTGGAAGAGGCCTCTTCTGAAGGGCATGTCTTCGAAGGGCCCCACCACCACCAAAAGGGGGCACTGATGCAATCCAGAGGAGACATTTCAGAGAAATTAACTCTGTGGCTGGGTGACATCCACCCCCCACCCCACCCCCCACCCCCGGCCCCTTTTCCTGCTCCCTCCTGTTGCAAAAAGAAATAAGACAAAAAGTGTTGGAAGTGGGGCTTCCCTACTGGAGAGAGAAGAGGCCAGGTGGCTGGGCAGTGCCTGTCCACATCTACCTGCCTGCTCCTGCTCCCTGCACCGAGGCTTTGGGAGCTGATCTTTCTGCTTCCCCACCAAGGGAAGCTCCTTCAGTGAATGCGCCACGCCACGCCCCCCACCCCAAGCCCAGACCCTATGCTGCAGGGAACGTGGGTGGTGGGGAGGGCCCCAGGGCCCAGCTGCCCTCTCTGGCTTTGCTCATTTGTCATCAGCCTTTCATCAGCCACTGGAGTGGGGGGGTTGCTGCTCCCCAAATGCTTTGTCATCAAACCTGCAGGAGAAACAGCTTCTGCAGCCCCAACAATGCCCTGGAAATGCTCCTGTTCAGAGCCTCCTGCTTTACCCCTGGCCGGGTGATGCCTTTGCTCTAAAGGGGTGTATGAGTCAAGAGAAGGGAAATAATAACCTCCGTGAGTCCCAGGTTTGCAGTGTGTGTGTGTGTGTGTGTGTGTGCGCGTGAGAGAGAGAGAGAGAGAGAGAGAGAGAGATTTAATGTCCTGCATTCTGGGACGGGGAGAAAGTCCCGACTGAAGGCCTCGGGGAGGGGGGGTCGGGGGTGGGGGACATTTCTGGGAGCTGCACCTGCCGCCTGCCTGGATTGACCGTCCTTCTTTCTCCTCCCCCCCCCCCAGGTGGGCAGCCGCTGACCCCTCCCCGCCACCAGCCCGTCCAAGATGCCGGAGCAGAGCAACGACTACCGGGTGGTGGTCTTCGGGGCCGGGGGCGTGGGCAAGAGCTCGCTGGTGCTGCGCTTCGTCAAGGGCACCTTCCGCGACACCTACATTCCCACCATCGAGGACACCTACCGGCAGGTGATCAGCTGTGACAAGAGCGTCTGCACGCTGCAGATCACCGACACCACCGGCAGCCACCAGTTCCCGGCCATGCAGCGCCTGTCCATCTCCAAGGGCCACGCCTTCATCCTGGTCTTCTCGGTCACCAGTCGGCAGTCGCTGGAGGAGCTGCGGCCCATCCACCAGCAGATCGTGCAGCTGAAGGGCGGCGGGGAGGCCTTCCCCATCATGCTGGTGGGCAACAAGTGCGACGAGACCCAGCGCGAGGTGCAGACGCCGGAGGGGGAGGCCGTGGCCAAGGAGTGGCAGTGCGCCTTCATGGAGACCTCGGCCAAGATGAACTACAACGTCAAGGAGCTCTTCCAGGAGCTGCTCAACCTGGAGAAGCGCCGCGACATGAGCCTCGGTATCGACGGGAAGCGCGCCAGCAAGCAGAAGCGGACAGAGAAGCTGAAGGGCAAGTGCAGCCTCATGTGAGCGGCCGGCAGGAGGCACCACCCCTCCCCCGCCACCCCTCCGGCTCCTCCCCCTCCTGCGGCCCGGCTCTCTCGGGGCTGCCCAGCCCTGCGCCCCCCCCCCCGGCCCCCCGCCGGCCCCTCTGACTCAGCAGCAGCAGCGGACTCGGATTTGGGGGCTCGGCTGGGGAGCCCCCGGAGTGGGAACCTCGGTGGGAACAGAGAAGAGATGAGCTGCTTCCGCTCCAGGGGGATTCGCCCATTGCCCCCCCAGGCCTCGGACTGCTGGACGGGACGGGCGGAAGGTGCCCTGAGTGACTTCGGCCTAAGGAGGGAGAGCCAGCCGTCCAGCCTGCCCCTCGGCTTGCAGCTGCAGAAGACCCCCCCCACCCTTGCCAGACCCCAGCTGGCCTTTCCTTGTTTCATGGCCCTGCTGGAGGCCACTGAGGTAGTGCAGGGCCCCAATGGAGGGTCCACTGGGAGAGCCCCCCCACTCCAGAAAAGGCCTCTGCCACTGCCCTGGTGCTCCAGAGCCTGCAGGACAGAAGTGGGGGCACCCCAGGACTCCCCCTTTCCCTCCCCCACCTGCCATGCCAGCTGCTTATTGTGAGCCCCCCTCAGTACGTATTTTTACTTTATGGGTGTGTTTCTGGGCCAACGCAATCAGGGAGGCCAGGGAAGGCTGAGCCTGCATGGGCTGGAGAGCCACAGCTGCAAAGGGCAGGGCATGGGGGCAACGTCGGCCCCGATGGAGGAGGCGGTGTGCTGGGTGGCCGCTCGGAAGTGGGTCCCCTCTGGCCAAGGAGCCGGGGGGGGGGAGCTTGGGCCTCCCAGCCTCCATCTGCTGCAGACCCCAACACCCCGCCCACGCAGTGGCTCCTGGACGCCACACCCCGTGTCCTGATGGAAGAATGGAAGCCCTGAAATGGCTGGTCAGGGGACACCTGGCACCTCCTGCCCACCCCAAGAGCCCCCCTGCCCATAGCTGGAAGAAGAGGCCACTGAGGTAGTGCAGGGCCCCAATGGAGAGAGCCCCCCCACTCCAGAAAAGGCCTCTTGTCCATCTCACTTGGAGGCCAGAGGGGCCCGGAGAAGAAGGGCACCTTCCTTGTTCCAACAGTGCCCTGTAGGTACCCTTCGACGTGGCGCTTCACTTTTCTGTTTTTTAAATTGCGGTGCAAGCAGTTGTGTTTCACAATTGTAAAACCAGGGCTCAAGGTGCACAGGCAGGGCTTGCCATGAAAAGGGTCAGGGGGGTGTATGCCTGCTTGCATAACAGTGTGTGTGTGTGTACACATGGGGGAGGGGAAAGCCCCCCTCTGCATCAGTTTCTCCCTGCCAGCCACAGTTGATTGGCATTCATCTCTAGCCCCTTCCTCAACTGGCGGGAAGGGGGCAGTGGGGAGGGGGTCCTCCCAGCCACCCAGAGGTTAGCTCTCTATTTGCAAACTTTTGCAAGATCTTGGGGGGAGGGGGGGCAGTTGCAAGAGACCCTGGGCATTTTCTGAATTGTCCCCTTAGGGCAGCTGAGGAGACCCAGAGGAGGCCGGCAGGAGGAGGCGCTGCCTGGTCTGCCTCCTGGGCAGCACTGGGCAGGAGGGCACTTTTCTCTGGGCTCTGGTTTCCGCCACCCACTCAGGAAAGCTCTCAAAGCATGGGGGGGGGGGGGGGGGGGGCAAGTGGAGTGTGCAAAGGGCCTGGCTGTGCAGGAAAGGGGGCCTGGAGGACTCTGGCGCAGCCTGCCCTCCCTCCCCCACCCCTCGCCTTCTCCTGCCTTTGTGCCCCTGCGTGTTTCGCCTCCCCGCCCACAGCTTTCCCTCCCTCCCTCCCTGTGTGGGGCACAGAAAGAGAGGGATGGCAGCTGCTGCCCAGCGCCCTCCTCTCCCTGGGCTCTGGGCTGGGCAGGGCAGTGGAAAGAGCTGCAATTAGGTGGAAGGAAGGAAGGCAAACAGAGTTGGGACCTTGTAGGTCATCTAGTCCACTTGAAGCCCTTTGCCAGAGGCGGCTGCTTCACAGTCAAGGACCTTAAGTCCATCTCCATTCTTTCCAAAGGGGGAAGCACCCCAGAACCACAATGGAAAACTTCTCCCATGGACCACCTCGGCTGCCAGCTGCCCCCCACCGTTCCCTTGGCGCCTCAGGCTGGTCTCTGGGGAGCACCGCTGGGACTGCCTATCCCCTCTGCTGACCCTCCCACCTTGCAAGCCTGCAGCCCCCCAGGGACCAAGACTGGGAGCCACTGAGGGTACTCAGAGAGAGCCGCATTTTGGCCGGGGGTGGGGGCTGCTTGACCGCCACCCACCCCCCACCCTCAACCCTCCAGAAATCTGATGGCTCCTCTGAAAGGGAGGAGGCCGCAGTCCACGGGCTGCGGGAGCCTGGCAGGAGGCACCTGGGATCCTATTCTCTGGGCTGGCCAGGTTACGGTTAGGACACGGGGTGTCTGGCACGCTGGCCGGCCCTATTGGGGGCTTCCAATGGGAGGAGGGAAGCTGCTGGGGCGCAGCTGAAGCCGCAGTTGGGATGCGGGGGAAGAGCCCCCTCAATCCCGAAGAGTCCATTTGCCGGTGGGGGGGGGAGGGTTGGAAGCAGGCCCGGGCAGCCCTTCTCTCGCCCTTGAGGGAAGCAAGCGAGCTGCGGCGGCGGTCTTGGGGTCGACCCCGGCGCCTCCTGAGGTCCCACGCCCCGACCGGCCAGGATGGGCCGCCCGTGCACCGACCAGCTGCCCCCGTTGTGTTCGCGAGCTACATGCAAAGCGATCCGAGCTCCGAGAGCGCCTTCGGGGCCGGCGGAAAGACTCGGACGTTCTCGCAGCTTCTCAGCTTGTGGGCTACCAGACTTCGCCGCAACCCCCGCTGAAGCCGTTTCCAGCGGCCGCTTTGGGCCGCCGTTCCTTCTCCCGCAACTTGGAATCCGCCGCCCTCGCCCCCGCGCCGCTCCCTGCCTCCCCGTGGGTATGAATGGCCCCCGCCAGCTGTTGCTGCTGTTGCTGCTGCACCGAAGAATGGGCGGGCGCGGAGCCTCTGCCGACTTGCGAGGCGCTCCCGACGCTCCCGCTGGGCAGGCCGGCCGCTCGGTCCGAGGGCCGGCAAGGGCTGCGATCTTCTTCCAGCCCCGGCGGCGGCCATCCATGGTGCTCCTGAATTTCCCAGCCGGGCGACGCTTCCTTGTAAATACGACCCTCCCTCTTAGTTTTCCTCTCCGCGGCCGGCATGACGATTCGAGCTACTGTGCAAAAGGGTTTTTTTTTACAGCGAACGAGAAACGCACCCACCGACCCGCAAGACAAAGCGACAATATTATAATAACAATATAACAATAAAACGGAGACGAACGGTACAATGTAGCCTTTATTTAGAAATAGTCTTCCTTGAATGAATAAAAACGGATTTATCCCATCCGCTTCCCCATCGCTGATCTTATTCTTCAGGAGGCCTGGGGGGTGGGGGTGGAGTCTGGCTCGGCCAAGCTCTTCCCGGGACAAGAACTGTCCGCCGGACGAGGGACACCCCCCTCTTCCTTGACGGGTGGCCTGGGGGCTGAACCTCAGACCCCATAAGCCCGGCAGGAGGCGGCTCTTCATGCTCTGAGGACAGGTGGGAGAATGGCTGCCCCCTCCCAAGAAGAGAAAAAGGGGGCTGGGCCACACCTGGGGACTTCTGCTTGACTAGTGAGGCCGTTGCAGATGGCATCATTGCCCCCTGCCCACCTTCTCCCCCAAACAGAGGCTCTCGGCTGCTAGATTGGCAAGTGGGCGCTCTTCCTGTGCACGGGTGACCTTGGCAAACCGCTCCCCGCATCTGCATTCTGCCCAACTCCAAGGGTGGGTGGGTCCCCCCAACTCCTCTAGTCGGCAGCCCCCCCAGGTGTTTTCTCTGCCCTGCCGAGCTCCAATGCTCATCTGGTGGAGCCAAAGTGCGTCATGCCCGCCGTCGCCATGGAGACCAGCGGTTCCTCTGCGTTTGAGAGAGGCTCCTGGAGACGTGCGATGAATGGCGAGGAAGAGAGAGCGGTGGCGCTGGGGGAGGAACTCTCCCCCACCACACACGCACGTGTGCCCCCCCCCCAGCAGATGGTGTGAGCGGGTGACATCAGTTCCGGGGGGGGGGGGGGGGAGGGCTCCAGTCTCTCCAGAGATGAGCCCAACCCAAAGAGAAACGGGCAGCACCTTGCCAGGCAAATAGCTGGCAGTTCCCGGGCACTTCGCGGTGAGATCTCTGCCCAGAAAGAAGACTAGTCCTCGGAGAGGGCACCACCAGGATATCTCAGGGGGAACACCGGGGCTCCTCCTTCCCATTTTTCCTCTGGGGGGGTCAAGTCTGGTCCCTTCATTTCTGGTGGGGGGGCAGGGCTGAGCCCCCAAGCCCTTCACCCAGCCTCCAGGGCTATGCTGGGCTTCCCCCCTACTTGCCCAAATGTTCCCAAAGCTTTCGCTGCTGCAGCTCCTTCCCCCTTCTTGGGCAGCTGGAAGGGGTTTTTGGTTCCCCCTCCCCGGATAAAACCACAGCTGCTCTGAATACGAAGTGCCAGCTGGACTCAGGTTCTCTATGCAGCATCTACAGAGAGAGAGAGAGAGAGAGCCCCAGCCCCAGAGGTGCTACGTGCTGGAAGAGGCCAGCGGTGGGAGGGTCTTCTTGGGTCTCTGCTAGGAACCGGAGCTTTTGGAGGTGGAAGGGAAGCGCCAAGTGCAGCCAGCCTGGTGCAGCACCAAGGTGCCTCCCAGGACCCCCGACCCAGAGCAGGCAGGGCCCTCTGCTTGATTTGCTCTACCCCTTCCCCACCTCCCAGGCTCTGCAGGCAACCTCTGGCCCTCCCTGCCCATTCTGGCTGCCAGGTCTGGGCTGCAAACCTCCGAGGATGCGTCCGACCCCTGTGTCACCTTGGAGTAGGACCCGGAGGGAGCCAGAGCAGCCCCCCCCCCCTCCCGTCCAATATGGGGCCCCTCTAAGCACTCATCCCTCCATGTGGCAGCCGGTTCCACAGGCTCCTCCATCCGATAAGCTCCTCCCCTCCCTCCAGAGGCTCATTCCTCCAAGTTGGGCAGGGGACAATATTTGGGCCCCTGCATCTCCCTGCCGGCTGCTCTTTGGCCTTTGGTCGCTGACCGGCTCTCCAGGTATGGATCCTCTCCCCCATCGCATTCCTTCCATTTCAGTGCCAACCGTCCGTCCGTCTTTCTTTCCTTTCAAGCAGTAACAAGTCACTCTTCTTCCCTCTCAGGTTTTGTAACCTGCCCAGCGTCTCCTCAGCTCCTTCAGCCAGCCCCCCCACCAGCTTCAGAGATGCCCCACAGTGTCTCCCCGACAATCAAACTGTCCTGATCTCCCGCACTCTGACCTCCCCGCCTGCTGGATGAGATGTGCCCCCCCATCCAACCATTTCTCCTCCCGGGGGCCCTTTATGGGCGGCCCAGGGCCCCCTCCATGGAGATGGCCTGTCCCCTGTCCCAGAGTTACTGGGGTACCCAAGGCCTCCTGGCCAATCTCCCTTCTCTGGGATCTGCCCCTTTCTCCCACCTGCTTGGGGATGTCCTCATCACTGTCTGCCCCCCCAAACGTTCTGCATCCATACTCCTTTTATTGTGGGTCTTTGAGGTTAGAATCCTACCACAGAAGAATGCCCAGATCAGGGGGAAGCCTTGGGGGGGGGGGGGGGGTCACTACAGGGTAGAAGGTCACTGTCACATTTCCACACGTTCAGATTTGTCATGACTTGGATCCACACCTTTTGAGGGACAGATAAATGGGGAGGCAGGGCAACGAAGGATGGGATGCACTTCCACTATGGGAAAAATGAATCCGGCCAAGTCAGCCGCTCCCTTGAGGAAAGGCTCGAGCAGGGCTCCTTCCTGCTTGGGGAAAGTGTCTCCGGGTCCATCCACGCACTGGGGAATTCACACGGAGGCGTGGAGGGGTGGGGAACTGACCGTGGGAATGCAGACCTGGGCAGCCAATGAAGCGCAAGGCAGGTTCGAGGTTTGCTCCCCTTCGGTCCTGGTGCGGGCGTAGTTGCGGACAGCGCTCGGTGGACATCATCTGCTGGCGCCCTTCCTAATGAGGAGGGGGCGGGCAACCTTTGGGAGGCTGACCTTCGACTGGGGCCCACCTCGCAGGGCTGTTGTAACGAAGGGGGAGGGGCTCCTCCATTCCTCCGCCCAAGCTCGCCTTTCCCCGAGCCCCCCCCCCCCCCCCCCCCCAGACAGCCCCCATTGCAGGACCCGCCTCCCAACCTCGCCCCGCCCCTCCTGGCCAACCCGCTCGGAGGCGCTCGAGCGGGTTGGCCAGGCAAGCTGTCGGTCAGGTGCTCGGGGCCAGCGGCCTCGGCAGGACTGCGTCGCGGGCAGAGCGGGAGGTGGCCGAGCGGCGGCGGCGGAGCCGGTGAGGCGGTCTGCGGGAGGGCGGCGGGGCCGTGGGGGCCGGGAGGAGGGGTCTCTGGGCCCCGAGGAGTGGGGCTTCTCCTGCCCGGGTTGCTCCGGTTCCCTCTGCCCGCCGTCCCTCAGCGCCGCCCGGCCGAAGGGTGGGCAGCTCCTGGCCCAGCGCGGCGACCCTCGAGGCAGTCGGCCCCGGTGGTCTGTTCTTGTCCCTTCGCCTCAGGTTGAGCCCCTCCCCGGGAAAGGCTAGACCCTTCTCGGCAGCCGCTTGTGGAACTCCGAGGCGCCCCCGAGTCACCCCCTTCCCCCGGCCGAGCGCCCCGGCCCCTCCCTTCGGAATCCCGCCGAGACCCTCCGGTTTGGCACACACCCCCACCCCAAGTGTGAGTCTTCGAGGGGGCGCGAAGCTCCAGCCCCGCCCGGACCCCCAGAAGAGAGGGGCGGCCCCGATGCTGCTGCCCAGGTCGGCCTCGTCCCTCGCCGGGCCCCATTTCAGCTGGCCGAGACCCCCGGTCCCTTCTGCGTGCAAAGGTTTGTCCCCTCCCGCCCTCGTGAGCTCCCGATTTTCCCTTTCCCATCTGCCTTATTAAAAACCCCTCCTCGGGATTCTCCTGGATCTCCATGCGACCCCTAAGGCGTTTGATGCCCCCCTCCCCTCAAGGACAGAATTGTTCAGTGTCACGTTCTCCCCCCTCCCCCCTTAGTCTGTTGAAAAGCCCTGTAGGCTGTTCCCCCCCCCCACTGTCTCTCCACCCCCTGCTTGAACCCACCTCTGGGTAGCATCTCCCCTCTTCTCTAGCAGGACCCCCCCAGTCCTTGCTGAAGCCGAGGACCCTCTTCCGGCTGCTCCCAAGGGAGGTCCAAAAGGATGGGGCTGGAGGGGGGTGGCTTCTTCTTGGCCAGCCCCTTTGGCCTCCCCCTTGGCCTTCTCTTCTCACCCCCCCCCCCCTCTTCTGGAGCTTTCTGTAGTGTGAAGCTGTAGTGAAACAGACCCTCTCTTGCCCATTGGCTCCCATTAGGACTTTGCCTGCCCTGCCTGGTTTCTCACAGAAAGGGTCTCCCAGGGGACATCCAGCCATTCCTCCCAGGCTCTATCATGGCCAGAGATGGAAGGCTCTATAACCATCCCTCTTGTCACTGGGGTAATGTTATCATGACACAAACAGCACAATTAGGGTGTCCTGGTCTCTGCTGGATGTGCCAAGAGGTTTTCATGAGTGCATCCCCAACCCCCATTCCCCAACATACACCCCCAATGCTTTCCTGCCAAGCTGAACCCTCCTGGATCTCTTCGCCCCCAAATTCCTGCCCCACGGAGCAAAAGTTCCTGCCCGGCTCTCCTCTCAGCTCTCCTGAAACCAAGCAAGGCCGTGTATGCGATTTCTGGCTTCTTCGGACAGGATCGGATCTCAGAGCACGAATCCGCCGGTTGTGTGTTTGGGAAAGGAGGCGTCTTGGAGGCCCACGGTGGGGAGTGGGCTGGCCTTGGGGGGGAGGGGAAGCCACCCATTTTCGGGGTTGCTCTCCCCTCAAGGTTTGGCCGAGAATCTAGTCAAGGTGGGCTTCAGCTGTCCTTTGTGAAATGCAAGGTTGAGGCCAAAGTCTGTTCATTTTGTGCTTATCCCTGCCTAGAATTAAGTTTGTAGCTGCGATGGGCACTTTCCCGAAGCCTGTTTTGCCAGTGGCTCTTTTAGCCTGCACCCCCCCAAGGAAAAGTTGCTCCTCGGGGGGGGGGGAGAGGAGGTCCTCCAGGCTGGGCTCTCAGGCAGGCCCCTCCTGGGTTATTAAACCTGCCCAGGAGCAGCCTGTGGCTGGGCCCATGCAGTGGTCTTGGCTTCCTCAGCAGCACCGGGTGGCACCTGTGCCCAAGAGGCGGGGGGGGGGGTGTCATGCAGTTCACCAGCTGCAGCTGCTCCTAGACAACAAGTCTAGGTCCCTCAACAAGTGGACTTCAAGACCCCTTCAAGAGGCCACAGCTGGTCCAGACTGTGGCACCCCAGGCTGTGGGAGGCGGCGCTGCTGCCCTTCCAGGTGGCCTTTGAGTGCTGGCTACCTCTCTAAGGCCCCTCCTGGGGTGGGCCTGGGTCGCCTTCCTTCTTTCTGTCCAGACAGAGGCTCCATTAGTGTTTCCTGCTTTTGAGGTTGCAGGCTGGCCAGAGTCTTACGGGCTCGTCCACTCTCTCCACTGTGCACGAATAAAGAAGAGGGAAAGATGCTTTCTGACTCCGAGAGGCACCTGGAGGCCAGCTGCTCCCAAGGGTCACAGTGCACAGCCAAGGCCGGCAGAAGAGCGGCCGAAGACGGAGCCCAAGGACCCACCCTGGCGTGTGGCTGAGTCTTCTGTGGATTGGCCAAGGAGGGCTTTTCTCGCAGCTGCATGGCTGTTTCTGCTAATTTGCCCCAGTGGGTCAAGGAAGGCCCCCTTGGTCCCCAGGCCACGCTCCTGCACCTCCCCCCTCAGTGGGACGGGGCCACGGACAGGGCTGGCCTCTGAGGGCCCCATTCTAGTCTGCAGCCCAGCTGTGTTGGGGCACCTGCTCCATTGCCCAAATGGCCCAGCCAGGGATGGGTGGTTTGGGTCTTGAGTTTTGCCTGGCATCTTTCCATGCCCTTCCCGCTCTTCATTGGGTAGGCAGTCGTGAGTTCCTACCCTGACAGAATGCCAACTTCTCTCCCAAATTGTAAAACATTACAGTGTCAGGTATTTATTTTTTTATCAAAGTGGGCTTCCTTGAGGGGGGTTGATAGGCAAAGGATTCTGCCAGCTCTGGGAGGTCTACCTTGCAGTCTCTCCTTTGCTCCTTTTCCTGCCTCTGGAGGGAAATTTGGCCGCCTGAGGATCTCGCAAGGAACTGGCTGTTTGGAGCCTTTTGCTCCATGGGCTTCTCTGGAGCCGCTCAGGCAGCCTCCGGGTGACCGTCAAGGATCCAGGACAGCTTCCAATTAGCCATTAGGTTTTTTCCAAACCTCTCTTCCTCTGCGGCCAGAAAAAACTTCTTGTGTGTGATTTTTTTTGAATCACTCACCCGTCATCCAGACTGAGCCGTGTACAGTGAGTCTATGTGGCAGAGTGAAAAAAGAGCCCCCTCCTTCCTGCAAAGGGAGCTGGGGTGGGGTCCTTCCCTTTCTAAGCTCACTTTGGTTTTGGACCCGTGTCAGAGTTGAGAAACCTCATCGCCTTGATTAAAAGAGCCGGGTGGGAAGGCGTTTGCAGTCTGTGCACAGTGGCGCTGGCTGGCTGGCTGCCACAGTGGGGGAGCGAGTGTAGCCGAGATCCACAGCTGGTTCCCTTTCGGAGAATTGGCTTACTCTGGGTCTCTGATCTGATCCGATTAGTTGATCCTGTTCAAGGCAGGCCTGCCTCCTCCTCCTCCCTCCCGGGTGGAAACCACGACAGCTGATTCTGCCCTCGGCTCATCCTCCTGGAGAGAGGGGCTCCAGAGATGTGGGGCCATCTTGTCGCCATGGCCTGAGTAGGTGGGGATTACACGCTGGAGGATCTCGCTTCCTCCCACCTGGGCCGCCTCTGGAGAAAAGAAGGAAGGAGGCTGGTTGGTTCTTTTTTTTTTTAATAAATACATTTTTCATTTTTTATCTTTTAAAAACATCTCATTAGGTGCACAATGTGCTTCCCAGTTTTCCCATTTCAATGCAAACATGGCCATAATTACCAGGGGCTGGTTGGCTCTGTGGGCCCGGCTGCTGGCCTTCTTCCCATACGGAGGGCATGCCCCTCCCCCACTCATGTGCTACCCAGGGGCCTCCTTGGGCGGGGGGGGCACCGACTCTTGCTCTGCCAGGTTCTTCCTTTCCCCTGCAGCCGTTTCAGGGTTTCTGGGTACCGCGGGGGGCCTCTCGGGGGCCCTAAAGCATTTTGCCCCTTGGGGGACCTTGCAGCATGTCTGTGAAGAGGCCCCCTGGGGCCACTGAGGGCAGAACTGTTAGGTTGGGGGGGCAAAGGGAGGATGGGGCTGTGGTGAGGAAACATGGGCAGTGGAGTGGAGGAAAAGCTGTCCAGAGAGGCCAGCTGGGGAGGCCCGAATGATCTGGCTGAGGGGGATTGGTCTGCTGTGCCCTTCCCCATCTCTCCCCTGCCATGGCCCCGGGAGAGGCTGGGTGAGCCCTACAACCCTGCCAGGTGTGCCAGCCTCTGCCAGGCTTTAGCCAAAAGCAAGCACTCTCAAGAGTGCCCCTTTGGGAACTGCACAGCTGCTCCTTGGCCGGCTCCGGGGAAGCCCTTCTCTGGGTTAGGCCAGAACAAGAGCCCTCGTGTTGGGGGAGGCCCGGAAGGCTGCTTCACCGCACACCTCCCAATGCTCAGAGGCGGGGGGGCAGCCCTAGAGACCTGCGCCAGGAGTCCCTCCCTTGGATAAGAATTCATCCATCGTGACTTGGCTCCTTGCCCTGGCAGAAGACTGGTGGGAGTTGTAGTCCAAATTCTCGGAGGCTGCTTCTCTATAGCAATAGCAATAGCCTTCAGATATATACCGCTTTACACGGCTTTCCAGCCCTCTCTGAGTGGTTTATAGAGTCAGCCTCTTGCACTCCAACAATCTGGCTCCTCATTTGACCCACCTCGGAAGGACGGAAGGCTGAGTCCACCTTGAGCCTGGTGAGATTCGAACTGCCAAATTGCAGTCAGCCAGCAGTCAGCAGAAGCAGCCTGCAGTACCGCATTCTAACCACTGTGCCACCATTGCTCACCACGGCTATAAACCCCCCTCAGCTGCAGGTGAAGCCCAATCACTGAGATTAAGTCCTGGCATTGGGCTCCTGCCCCCATCCTTGCCTTCCTTTGTGTTGCTGATTCTTGGGAGACCCCTCCCCCAAATTGATTCATGTCTGTTTTGCTCTGGCCCTTTTAGGAAGGCAGCCTCTGCGGTGCCCTTGGAGTCCGAAGGAGGGGCTTCCTCGACAGGTAAGGCTCGGCCAGTCTCCCCGTTGCATGCACCCCCTTGCTCACCCTCCTGATGGCACCACAAGGGGGCGGCCAAAGAGAGGAGAGGAGACAGGTGAGCTGATGGATCCAGCTGGAGGTCAGCCCGGAGGAGCTTCGACCCACGAGGCCAAGGAGCCAGTCCCGGTGGCGGGGGTAGCGGGGGCCTCCGGTCTGAGCAGCTGCCTGATGTTTTGCCTAAGGAACGGGAGGAAGGAGAGGAGTGCATAGGATTTAGGATATTCAGGGCCAAGGACCTCTTCACCCCCAATGGACCAAGGGCTGCTCCCTCAGAAGCACTTGGGGGGCTCTAAGAGGCCGCGAGAATAACGTTGGGGGACAGGAGGGAGAGGCAGCGGTCTGAGCCCAGCAGAGAGGAGCGGGAGGAGCCTCCGGAAAGTAAAGGCGGGGGTGGGGGGTGGAGGAGCACTTTCAGGTTTGCCGGATTCTGTGGTAGCCTCAAGATAAAGCCAGTGGTTGCAGCTCACGGTTTGGGTTTCCCCTCTGGACTACCTTGCAGGGCTGACAGGCTGGTCCTGGCCAGCAAGGGAAGCCTCTGCTGAAACCTGGCCAGGCTTTCTGCCCTGGGATGTGGGGCCTGCAGCCGTATCGATCTGCCAGCTGATGCCAATGAGGCTCCCGGCCGGGGGGCGGATCCTGAGGGCCCTCGTTGTTTCCTTTATTGCTCTGGTGGTTCTACTGTATCCTGGTTTGTACCCGATTTCTGGAGGGCCCTTGAGAGGGAGGGAGCCAGTGCAGATGGAGGGAAGTCAATCTTTTTATGGGCGGCTTGTAATAGGGACAAGGGAGCACCATCAGGGTTTGTCTTGACCAGCGGCAGTTTGCATTCTGGGCTGGCAATGCAGGGTTTCTAAAAAAATGGGTGTGAAACCATTAAAGGGTTGGGGGCTTCAGGGCTTGTGAGGCGGTGGGTGTAAAACTCCTCCTTGGCTTCAGCCTGGCCCTGTTACCCCGGCTGGTCTCCTTGTGCCTGTCTGACGATCCACAACCCCCCCAGGGGGGGGGATTAAGGAAGCATCTTTGTGTTTGTGCGTTTGTGTGTGATAGCCAGGGGGACCCTCAAACACAGCGAAATGTTTTTAGCTGTGTCTCGGTTGCTCTTTGGACAGTGGCAGGAGATCTCTGCTTCTCCTCCTCTTTTGGGCCGGTGACTCTGAGGCAGGCCCGCAGAGAGTGTCCGGCTTTTGAGTGACTTCTGGGTCGGAGTGGGCTTCTGCCCGGAGAGATCTGTGCCATTCTCCGGCCTTTGCAGTCTTGTCCCAGGTGGGGTTTTCATTTGTGCTTCTTCAATTTGTGCCACACTCTGCTCTGCCTTTGAGAAGCACCTCCCCCTGCCCGTTGTCCTGTAAAGGCTGCCCTCTTTTCTTCTCTTACAAAAGCCCCCGCTCCCCCCACTGGAAAGGGGCCAGTTTCCCCTTCAGACTGGTGCCATCAGAGCACCAGTCTTGTCTTGTTGAAGCTGAGCGCTGGGCACTCATTGGGAAGGTGGTCGCACTCCTTTGGGGAGGGGGGCATCTCAGCCTGAGTGGGAGCTAATTGGCGATGGGTGGGGGGCATTGCAAGAGAGCCGTGCATGTCTGTAAGACCTGTGGCACCAGGGGGTGCTGCGCACCTGGGCCTCTCCAGCCAGGTGGCTCTTCTGCCCTCCACAGGGGTTTGGCTGGCTGGCTGGCTGTCCACCCCTATGCGCCACCTCTGAGCCCCCGCCAGACCTTTCGGCTTTTCCCACAGGAACCCGTAAGAGTGGTGGTAACTCCTGCAGTCCATTGTGAAGCCCCTGTTCAACCCCCCAAGGCTCAAACGAGCGTTCTCGGGCGGCAGCTACCTTACCAGTGGTGGGATTCAAGTTTTTTAGTACCAGTTCTGTGGGCGTGGCTTGGTGGACGTGGCAGGGGAAGGAGACTGTAAAATCTCCAGTCAGAGGAGGCATTTGCTGGTTTTCCCAACTACTCAAAATTTCCGCTACCGGTTCCCCAGAACTGGCCAGAACCTGCTGAATATCACCTCTGCTTAGGACCCAACTGCCTGCAGCATCGAAAGTTTGAAAAGAAAATGGAAAAGATAGAATTGGCTGGTTTGGGGGAAAGCAGATTTGCTTCTGGAGAGTCTGGGAGCAGCAGCAGCAGCAGCACCGGAAGAAAATGTCTGTGCCTGCAAGGAGACAGGAGGGAGGCAGCAGCAGCTGCTGAAGGTGGAGCCTGCGAGGAGGAAGAGGAGGAGCCCCTGCAGAAGCCCCCTGCCCCGGCTGCTTTCCCCACGTGGGCGGGACGTTGGCATGACTTGTTGGGGTTGGCATGACTTGTTGGGGGCAGCTTGCAGACCCCTTGTGCCTGGCAGGGTCCTTTGAGCAAGAGGGGCCCCCGTTCGCTCCCCGAGGCCCCTGGCCCCTGCCTTACCCGGCTCCCACATCTTGCCCTCCTGCTGTCTCTGAGCTCAGGTGGGCATCGCGGGGGTGGGGGGCGGGGGGGCAGGGAGGTCCTCAGAGCTGCTGCATCTGTTTGGTAGCCAAGCCACAGTTAAAAAGAAGGGAGGGGGAGGGGCTGGCTTGGATGGGATGTCACGAGGGCCTTTCCTTTTGGGAAGAGAAGGGGGAGAAATCTAATTACGGAGGCAGAATCACTCAGCTGAGTTTGAGTAGTGAGATCTGGCCAGGGACTCATTTCCCAGAACGGACCTGCCCAGTGTTGTTGTGCTTCTCCCTTGCAAAGGCTGTGGATGATGGGAATTGTAGGCCAACACTCCGGAAAAGGTGGTTCCAGCAGCACCTCCCAGCTTCTCCCCTTTCCTCTACAGGGCTGTCCCCATATACCTTGAGGGCAAGCAAGGGGGGTGCTGCTGTCTCCCCCCACCCCTGAATCTGGCCTGGCTGCTTGGGGGGCCCTGCAGCTGTGCCTACATCCCCCCACCTGGGGGGCAGAGCATGAGGGGATCACTGGCCTAGGCAGGAGAGGCCCTGCTTGACTGATCTGTAGCTTAATTTCTCTGCAGCTCTGGGTGTGAGCAGGAAACCTCCCCCCCCTCCCCCCGTTTCCCTTCTCCCAACCCAAAGCTGGGAGTTTCTGTGGAAAAGCCCCTGGCAGCCCAGCCCAGCCTGCCTCTCAGAGATGCCCTGCAGGGCCACTTCCGAGGCACCTGAGTGGCGGCTGGGGGCCTCGGTCAGTCGGAGAGTTTGGCTTGCAGAGGCCCCAAGGGAGGCCGGGCCTGGGGGTTGGTCCTGCTTGCTGAAGGGTGTGTGGGTGAAGCAGAGGGGCTGCGGGGGGGGGGGGACATCTGACCAGGAGGTGGTTTCCGTTGGCCAGGAGATGCGCTCCAGAGGGGGGGAGACTAATCCTACGTCTTCAGAGGCAGCCCGTTCTGGGCAGGGGCTGTTCCTCCCCTTTTGGACAGGCGAGGAGAGCCCCCTTTCCCTGAGCTGGGGCGCAGGCAGATTCCAGGAGGACCCTGTCCCACAAGCCATGATGTCCCCAGCAGGCTGCTGTGAGTCCCAGGTGGGAGGCCCCTGCCCAGCAGGAGGTGCCAATGGTCCTTTCCTGGCCTGTTCTGCTTATTAATGTCTGGGTGGCATAAAGCAGACAGAGCCACAAAGCATCCATACAAAACCTTTTTTATTGGTTCATCAGGCATCCTATCAACTCACATTTATGACGAGGTTCTTCTTAATGTTCAGTCCTTTGCATATCTGAATTGTGGTGTAGAAAGATGGTTATTTCTTTCATCCCATATCGTAGAGCTGCCACCACGAGGCTGTGTTCTGGCAAGAGTGAAGAAACCTCCCCCAACCCACCAAGGGTCAATTCAGTGACCAATCAGGACCACAGATGTGGCCACATGACATGGACTACATTTCCCAGGATACCTTAACTACATTTACCATGATGCATTCCCTTAAGGGGACAGCTTACAAGTCCTAACTAACTATCTCAAATCCCATTAACTCTAAACTGTCTGGACAGCACATGGCCGGCTAGAGGAGGCGGCGGAGGCGCTGCCATGCCCTAGCCAGGCCGAGCCAGTTGGGGCAGCCCTTGGCAGAGGTCGCAGGAGGCGCCTTGGGTCTCCACTGGTTGGACTCGGCCCTGGGATGCCCCTCCTGGGCTTCCGGTCTTGAGGCTGGGCACACTGGGCAGCCGGACCCCTTCCAGGAGCTGCTGGCGCTGGGGGCCGGTTGGTGACTTAAGGCCTGTGGAAGGCTGGCCGGGAGCCACCCTGATCAAGTCCTTCAGAAGGAGCCAGGCAGCCAATGACTTTGTGCAGTGCCTGGTCCTGCAACTCCTGGCCAGAGAGGCTCAGCTGCCGTGTGTGTGTGTGTGTGTGTGTGTGTGTGTGTGTGTGTGTGTGTGGGGGGGGGGGGGGGGGGGGGGGGGATTCCACCCTTGGGCGCCTGGAAAGAGCCACTTCCGGTGTCTGTGCAGCAGCAGCAGCAGCAGCAGCAGAGAGTGGAGAGCAGTGTCTCTCTGGCCTTGCCTAGTGTGTCACCTGGCAGGAAAGGCCGGCCGGCTGGAGGGTCCATAGCTTCTCTCTGCTCTGCCAGGATGCCCTGAGTGCCCAGGCGAGTCGAGCTTTTGCCTCTGACTCAGAAACCGGCCGGTTGGTTGGTTTTGCTGTGGGCTTTTCTTCCCCACCCGAGGGCGGCTGCTCCCTTTGCCAATGGCCAGGGAACCCCCTCCTGCCCCTCTGCGGACGGATTGGGGCCCGGCTGGGGATTTGGGGGCCACAGCAGGAGGAAAACAGGCAGGGTGAAGGGCGGGGCCCCTCATTGTGCCCCAGAGGTGAGAAGCTTCCTTTGCTCTGGAGATGCCACCAGGAGTGTTGCCCGCCCTCCTGCCTGGCATTCTGCAGGGCCTCTCTGCCAGGTGGAGGGGACACCATGCCCAGGGCTCTGAGCTGTGCCAGTCCTGGCTGGTCCTCCGGCCCCCCACGAAGAGTGCCAGCTCTCCTCTTGCCATGCACCGCCCACCTGTCCCCAAGCAGCAACGCAAGGGTGAGCTGGCTGCCCCCTGGCGTTTAGCACAGGGCCTCTCCCTCCTGGCTTGGCTCAGCTGCTGCCTGCAGCCTTCTGTGCATAAGCGGGCAGGGGAGTCCCAGCAGCCCCCTTCCCAGAAGGTTGGCTGAAGAAGCCAGTCCTGGCGGGTGGGGGTGTGTGTTTCTGCCAGCCTCGGTGGCGTCTCTTGCAGCCTCATTGGCACCCAGAGCCTTTTGAGGAAACGCAGGTTTGCCTGGGGGAAAGTGGAAGGGGATCCCCACACCCAACTCTGGTCAAGGAAGATCCCCCGGCCTGATCTCCGGACCAAGAGACAGGAAGAGGGAGCTTCTGTCTTGCAGCTCTGCAGAAACAGGCAGCCATGGTTGCCACCTGCGGCTCTTGGGCTTCGGCTATCTAAGCAGCCTGGACTGCATCGATGGAGGCTTTGCTCCCCAGCTTTCCCTTCTCTCTTTTGGCTGGGGGGGGGGCAGAGCTTTGTAGCCAGGAGCCCCTTCTTCTCCCAAGGCCCAAGGGGTGCTGCAGCTGGGGAGACCCATGGCAGCCCCTAGGCAGGGCCCTCCTTGGGAGCTCTGGGAATCCCTCCTTACTCAGTACCCCCAGAGATGGTTGCCCCCCCCACCCCAGGACAAGGAGAGGCCTCCTCACCTCTTGGCCAATGCCTCCCTGGGTCTTCCTTTGTCCTGGCGGGGGGGAGGGAGGGAAGGTGGGGGAGGGTTAGAGCAGACCATTTCCTGGGCAGAGGAAGGCAGTGGAGCCCACCTTCCCTCAGCTGGTTCTGCAGGAGAGGCGCATTGACCCAGGATTCTCCCATGAAGTGTCCCCCTCCCGTGGGTGTCATGTCCACCCGAGGGTGGTTGGGAGCTCAGCACGGGGACCTTTGCTGAGGGGAAACCCTCTCTTTTCTCTGAAGTGGGGGAGGGGTGGGGGAGGGCGAGATGTTTCCATGAGCACAACTAGATTTTGAGGAAGCTGGAAAAAGTGATGCAGGCAGGCAGGTCAGCTGAGTCGCTCTCGGTTCTGCTTTGGGAGGGAGCAGCAGTCCCCCCCCTCGGGGCCTGGCCCTTGCAAGCTGCAGGGACCCCGGAGGGACCTGGATGGGCAAGGGGCCCCAGCCCCCCCCTCGCTCAAAGCCATCCTGGGGGGGAGGTTTTCTCGCTCCTTCTGGAGCAGAATGAACCTCCAGGGCGGGGAATTGGCAACTCCCCAATTTCCCCAGAAAACAGGGCAGGGCTCCAAGGGAGACGTTGGTGCTTAACCCCCCCCGACCCCCCACGTATGCAGGAGGGAGCCAGCAGGGGCAGAGCGGCCGTCTGGCGGTCCACAGGGAGGGAAAAGGGCCAGCCGCCTCCTTCCCCTGCTGTCAGCGGAGGTGTTTGGGGCCACTGGGGGGCAGCAGCGCCTCGGGTCCACTGGCCAGCCTGGGGTTGGCGCCCAGCCCAGTCTAGAGTCTGCTTGGCAGAGTTAGTTCCTCCTGCTGCTCCGCTGGGGGGGAGGCTGGGGGTGCTTTCTGGGCTCCTCCCCAAACAGATCAGTGGGGAGGGCCTGGCCCTCAAACGCTCCTGCCCTGTTGAGCAGGCTGGGTGCTGGCACGGCACCTCCTGGCCTGTTTCCCATTTGCCAGTCCAGGGCCCGGCTCCCTTCAGTCCTGCCAGCCAGCCAGGGCCGGGAGCAGCCCAGCAGGGCCCCAGGGTGTCCTCTTGCCCTTGGGCCATGCAGGACCCCACTTCACATGGTGGCAGAGCCCAGGGCGTGAAGCCAGCCATAGGCCCACAGCCTCACTTGGGCCGGCCCTCTGGGATGGGTTCTCTATTGGGGGGGTAGGGGGGGGGAAGAGAGGATGTCCCCTGTTTGCAATTTTAATTTGGGGGTTTTAAGGGGGTGGGGTGGGCTTTTTATTCGGCCAAATATTCAATTTAATCTTTTTTAACTTTTGTATTATTGTCGGGGTTTTAGATTGGCTGTACACCGCCCTGAGTCCCTAGGGAGAAGGGCGGTATAAAAATTTTATAAATAAATAAAATAAATAAATAAATAGCAGCTCAGCAAGGCAGGAGGGCCTATCGTGGGGACTCCCTCTCTGCTCCAGAGGGAGGGGCTGGTTCGCCTGGCTTGGGGGCTCCAGAGCTGGGGGTCAAAGCAGCCTTCCTGACAGCCTGGAGGGAAGCAGTGAACTCTGGAAAGAGCTCAGAAATCCCCCCTTAGCCTCCCTCTGATGCCCCCTCCCCTCTGCCCAGGCCCAATCCCCCCTCGCCCAACATTTGGGGGGGGGTGCATTGTGCCTGCTGGTTCCCATGGCTTTTTGGTGTGAGCCTCACTTTGGAACCCAAAATACCTCTGATTTTAGGTCAGGGAGGGGCAGAAGGCTTCTCTGTGGCTTAGGCAGCCTTGTGGCTCTGGGGCTGCTGGCCGAAGCCCTCCCCCCTCCCTGGTCTGCTTCCGCCTGCTGAGCCTGAGGTCGGGTGAGTTCAGCAGCAGCAGCTATTTCAAGATGTCCCTTCCTCCTCCTCCTCCTCTGGTCTCCCCCACCGCCAGCCTGGGCGGTTGCCCTGCCTCTTGGATGGCCAACAAGCACAGTCTGGCAATCTTGGAGCCTGGCCTGTGGCTGAGGCCCAGGCGGGCACCTCTGCTGCGGCTGCCGGGAAGACCAGGGGCTGGAGACAGCCGGGGCTGGAAGCTGCAGGCCAAGATTCCTGCCCCCAGAGAGGCCCTCAGGGCAGGAGGAGCCAGCTGGGCATTGGGTGAGCTTAACAAGCACCCCATGGAGACCTATCCCCAGGGGAAGCCCCCCCTCGCCCTGGAGACAGGCTGGGCTTTCAGGCTGGCCCCCTCTGGCTTCTGAGCCCCGGAGGTCTTTTTGCTCACCAGACAGACTCCGGGGTGGGGAGAGGAGGGGCTCAGGATGGCGCTGAGGCACAGAAGCTGGGCCTGGCGATCGGGGTGGGGGGGGGGCTGCCTGCCCCTTGACCTGGCTGCCTCCTGGCCTGGGATGGGCACAGGCCGGGAGTGGGATGGATGGCTGTTGGTCCCGGTTTTAGAATTTCTCAGCTGCTGCTGCTGCGGTTTTGATCCTTTCCATATTGCTAACTGCCCGGAGGAGGAAGGTCCCGCTTGGCCCAGGTGGTTGGCTAGGAACAAGGGCAGAGCTGCGGCTGGAGGCTGAGGGCGCAGGCGGCTTTGCACTCCACCTCTTGGTCCTGTTGCTGAGCACAGTCTCGTCCTGCCCCCTTTGCCCAGTGTGAACCCGCTGTGGGCAGGTGGCTTTCTTCTCGGTGGGCAGCGTTTTAAAGACCTCTCTGGCTGAAGCTCCCATTTTTCTCGGGGCTCTTCAGCATCAGCCTTGTGTGCCAAGCGAAAACCAGGAACCTCGGAGAAGCGGGCGTTTGCCAGAAGGGGGACTCCCAACTCCCTGAGCAGCCCACTGGGAGGGAACTGAAAGGCAGCAATCCCAGGCAGCAGAGCCCCCCAGCCTCCTGATTGCTTGGCCACAGCCTGCAACCCTTCAGGGGACGTCCCGTCCCCCCGCAGCCTTACCAAGTGGGGCTTTGGGGGCCACTCCTGCCCAAGGTGGGTGAGTTTCTGGCTGCTCAGCATCCCCTCCAAGTCCTGCCCCCTCCCCAGACGGGGACGGTGGCCTTGCAGCAAAGAAAAACTTGCCTCTTACAAAAGATAAGTAGAACCACAGGGAAATAAGTTAAAAAGAAATATTTTGTTGCCTGTTACAATGTCATAAACAGGTTAGGAGGGGCCGTGTGGACAGTCACTTGGATTTGGTGGCTTCTGATGCGGGGAATGCAGGTGGGGGGGCATTTTGAGGGGGGATCTCATCCCATCCTAAAAGGAGCTTTTGGCTCTGACCTCACTCGTTGGATTTATGGCCCTGTGGATTTCTCGGCTGCTTCCACGTTCCTTAGAGTTCTGCAGATGAAAGGCATCCTAAAGTGCCCCCCCATTGCCTGGCTGGGGAGGGGGAGGCCTATGAGCATTGGGGTGGGGAGAAAATGCAGGGCAGATCCAGGATTGCTGGCCCGCGGGGGCTTGGCAGAAGAAGAGAGAAAGTGGGGACCAGACCTCTGCCCTCCCCCCCTCACCTTCTGGGGAGGAGCCCCCTTCCCCTCCCACATGCCAGCAAGAGGATGGGTGGCATGCAAATGGCCTTCCTCCCTCCGCCCCAGTGTCTCGGAGGGGTTGCCAGGATGGCCTCCCGCATGCCATTCAGAGGCTGGGCCATCCCTGCCCCCCTCGGCCCCCATGCAGGCAGAACTGCAGCAGCTGCAGCCTCTGTTCTTCCTGGGAAGGGAGGCAGCCTGGCTCGCTGGCGCCTGTTCCTGGAAAGCAGCTGCTGGCACCCCTACAGCCAGCCACGTGGAAGGCCGGCCTCTCTCCCTGCTGGAAACACCCCCACCCACCCACCCACGCCTGCAGCAAGGCGGCGGCAGATTGGGAGGGGGTTGGATCCCCAAGTGTGGGCCTCTCCCATCTTGGGCTTCCCCGGTCGGGGGCAGAGCAAGGAAGGCAGCAGTGGTCTGGGCCACCCGCCAGGCACCCCCAGGCTGCCAGCTCCCTCTGCCCAAGGGAAGTGTCTGGTGGCCTTGGGAATGAACTGGGGGGAGGCCAAGGGGCAGGAACCCCCCTTCACCCTGGACGTGTTGGATCCTTTGCCCAGCGAAGCTGCATCCGACGTGGCTCTCTTTGCCACAGGGCCGGTCAGCCCTCTCCCTGAGCCCGGCGGCCTCCCTGCTCTTCTACCTTGGCCTGGGAGAGTTTGGGGAAGCTGGTGTTAGGCAGGCGCTCCGGTGTCTCTGGGCGGACAAGAAAAGGTGGAATCCTGATCTGTCTTGAAGCGCTTCTCCAGCTGACAGGGTAGGCAAGGGGATCAGGGCCGAGAGGTCAGCCTTGGCATCCTGGGGCAGTGTCACCTTTTGGCCCGTATGAGTCGGCTGGCACGGGGCTGCCCAGGCTCCTGGGAGAAGCTCCCCAGGGAAGGCAAAGACATGTGCACGAGTGGCACGCCGTATGCCCCAGTTCCGTGACAAAGCCGGCAGCTCAGCTTCACACCGGCCTTCCTCTGTATGGGGGGGAGGCAGATGAGACCAGCCCCTCTGCGCAGGGAGGACGCCAGGAGAGAAAGAGGAGTTTCTTGCCCAGAGAAACATGGCAGGCTGGCATTCCCACTCTCTGCGGTGCAACACCGTGTGGCTCTTTGTATGACAATGCCAGCAGATCAATGGCCTGGGAGAAGGCAGGAGCCCTCCCTGAGAGCAGAGAGGTTCCTGGGGGGGAGGAAGATTAGCGGGATCAGGCAGGTGGGCTTCCCCAGAGAGGAACACTTGCTGTTCAAGCGGGGAACGCCCCTCCTTTACGGGCACCACCTGTTGGTTGCCTGGCAGAGATCCAGAGGAAGTACCTGAAGATGACCAAAGAGTCCCAAACCCTGGCCCACGCCAGGCAGGCAAGCGGTCAGGGAAAGAGCCACTGCGGGCCCTGGAGTTGAGCTCGGCTGCAGGTCACTTCCCAGCCCTGGAATCTGTCCAGCTCTCTGGACACCATCAGGCACCCAAGCCCCCTCCGCCTACCTGCTCTCCTGGCTGGTTTGGAGAGCAGCAAAGTCAGCTCCAGACTCCCCCCTCCCCCAGACTGTGCCCATGCCCCTGGCCCACTCTCAGCCAATGGGGGGATCCGGCCTTGGGGGGGGGGGCTGCTGCAAGGCCAAAGCAGGAAAGCCCCCCCGCCCCCGGCCATCTGCGGGGCATCATCAGCCGTGAGGGCATCCCGGAGGCTGGCACACCTGCCTCTCCGCTCGCCCAGGGCATCCCCAGGACTCCCAGCCGGTCCTCCCTCCCTGGGGCCAGAGCCCGATGGGGCAGGCAGGAACCCTGCTGCTCTCTGCTGCCTGCCGTGGTGCCTGCCTCACCCCTGGGAAGCTGCCACCCGACCCTGTTGGGCAGCTGCAACCCACAGCTTTTCAAGGAGCAGTAACTGGATGGAGCAACTGGGGCTCCCGATGGAAACCAGAAGCTGCTCAAGAGGCCCTGGCGACGCCTGGCACAATCTGTTGGGCAAGCGAGGGAGGGAGGGGGGGAGGGAGGGGAGCGACTCGTTTCTCTTTCCAAGTCCCAAGTGGGGCCTGGATGCAAAGCTTGGCCCCCTCCTCCTCGTCCTTGGGGGAGGCCTAGAAGCCCCTTCTGTGACTCTGTTATTCCTGGGCTCATACAGATGAGGGTCATGGCCGGAGGCTGCTGGTGCATCAGAGGCACAGCTCCAGAGCCTGTAGCCTTCCTGGGTTGGGCCAGAAACTGAGCAGGCTGTGCTCCTCACCTCTTGGGGGGCCCCTCCTCAGCAAAGCGACTGGCCAAGGGACCCCCAGGTGGCAGTGACCCTTCAGGCTAGAGAAGGTGGTAGCCACATGCCTCAAGGGTCGAGAGGCGGCCCCAGGAGGCAATTGGTGGGGGGCTCCTCTCCTGAAAAGCGGCATCCAAGGGGAGCCCACTCAGCCCTCCTTTGCCCCTGGCTTCGACTGCCGAGTCTTCCCGGGGGAGGAGCAGCCCCTCCCTGATGCAGGCCACCCCACAGAGCCGGGCAAGGGGGCTTCCCTCTGGCAGCCAAAGGGGTGAGCTGGTTGGTCTTCAGCCTGCTGCTGGGAAAGCCTCTCTGGGCTGGGGTGGGGGCTAGAACCAAAAGTGGGGGGCCTGTGGGAAAGAGGAGCTGAGGAGGCACCCCTGTTTCTGCCTCTGCCAGCTTCTGGAGCCTGGTTCGTTCAGCAATTTTGCACCAAGGCTGCAATTAGCCTGGCAGGAAAGCAGCCCTGCCCCCCCCCTGAGAAAATCCCGCCTGACTCAAGTGGGTTTCTTTTAATGTTTTCAATCAGCCACGATACGTCTTCCAACAGCCGTTAAAAAATAGATTAATTTAGGTATTAAATTAGCTGGCACCGGTAGCTGGGATTAAGTCTCAAGTTTTGACTTGATTGCTCCTTGGCAGCAAAATGCACTGCCATTTGGCCGGGAAGGTGAAGTAGACTCTGCTATGCCCTGGAGGCTCACCATCTAGGGAATCTCCCCCCATCCCTCACCTCATGGTTGACCTGGCCCTATCGGTCGCCTCCTTTGCTTTGGTGGGGCGCCCTTGCCCTGAAGGGAAGCTGGCACGCAAGGGGGGCAGTGGGCATGGGGCAGGAGGCCCCTCTGCGTAAGACTCGCTTCCATTGGAAGCTGCTCTTCTGGGGCCTTGCCCTCAGCAGTTGGACTGTCCTGCCTCGCAGGGCTGGTGTATGGCCCAGGGAAGGAGCCGTGTTGGATGCCACGGCCTCCCTCGCGTTCTTAAGAATGGGGAATGATTGTCTGGCCAAGGCAATGCAGCCTCCCCCCCTCTCCAGCCTCCCCTCTGGGGACAGGGTTCCTCCCCCTTTCCCATGGATCTGCCTCCCCACTCCTTCAGGCTGCTGCATAGCTGGAGAACACCTGGCCTTCCTTTGCCCAACGTGCTAACCATTCCCTGGGTTTGTGCCAGTGCCTGCAGTGACCCTGGTCTTCCCTTCTCCTGGGCTGTCCATGGGGCAAGGGTCAGGCCCCACGTCGAGCCAGCCACGAGGGGCCTGGGGCATCGGGGGAACTGTGAGCAGGGGCCTCAGGCCATGTGCAGAATCCTGTCCCACCACACATTTGCAGCTTGCCACCCCCCCCAAGAGGCCTCCGTCCTTCCCCCTTGTCCGAGGGCGGCCTCCAGAGGGCCTTGGTTCTGCTGCTAAGGAGGTCAGGCAATGGATTGGGAAGGGGTCACATCGGGGCTGTCCACTGGGCAGAAAGGGGCTTTCCCGCCCTCTCTGAAGCCTGTCCTGATCGCAGGGGCTTCACGGGAAGCTTGCAGGGCCTCCGAAGGGTCTCTGTCTGCACAGCCCCCCCAGATGGGTCTCCCCACCCCACACCTACCCTGGCACTTGGCTGGTGCTGCGCCTGAGACACCAGCGGCAGGTCTGCCAAGGAAGCAGTGGGCAGCAGGTGGGGGGGGGGGGGGGGGGCTCCTGGCTCAAGGGCCCTTCCGGCTAGTGGAGATGATCAGCCAGTTCTGTGTGGAGGGGCCGCCTTGGAGAGGCCGGAGCAGGGTCTCTTCCTGGAAGGGCCTCCCAGCAGGCGCCGAGGGCGATTAAGAAAGGAGCCGGGAAGGCAGCAGCGCCTGGACGCCTCAGTCTGCCGCGGGGCAGACCACCCGACCAGCCCCGGGAGTGGGAGGGCTCGGGTAGACCAGCCGTAATGCCCGGTTAGAGGAGCTGTGGGGGGCATCGGGGCCCGCGCGCGGCTGCGGCCGTGGGAAAGGCTCGGCGGTGGGAGCAGCTGCGGGCGCTGCGTCTCTCCTCGTCTGCGCACGTGCCCGGGGGCCAGGTTGGAAGGCTGCCCGCTGCGTGCAGCCGCTTGAATTGCTCGCTGGCGTCGGCCGGGTTGTGAGGAAGCAGCGCCGGTGGCGGTGGCGGCATTTCCCAGAAGGGGAAGGGAGGGAGAAGGGGAAGGGAGGGAGTCCGGAGCCCGCCCGCCTCGTTCCCCGCTGCTGAACCCGTCGGGCTCCAGGGCGAGGGACTGGAGGAAACACTCGGCCTTTGGCAAGGAGCTCCCGGGAGCGGCGCTTCCATTTACGGCCTCTGTTGGGCCAACCAGCCCGGAGGAGTGCCAGATCTGCCGCCAAGGCAAAGCGATCACCTGCGTGAAGGCTAGGGAGGAGCTGCGCAAGCCAGAACAAGGGGCGGAGGGGGGAGTCTGGGTGAACCCATGCTGAACCTGCCAGGGCCACCCTGGACAGATACCCCGGGTCTTGGTCCCTCTAGTCTTCATGGGGCCCTGGGCGGGTGGCTGGGTAGCTTACTCCGTTGTGTGGTAGGAAGGACCCTGGCAAACTGCAGTGGGTGGATGGGCAGAGGAGAGCAAGCACGGCGATGGGAGACCCCCATGGTCGAGTTGGCAGCCTTGGTACCTTTGGTCTGAGGGAGACACAGATCACTAAGCAATTCAGGGCTGCCAGTTCTCTCTCACACACACACACACACAAACACAGTTGTTTTGTTCCAAGCTCCTTCCCAATTTTTTCCAGCCCTCCTGGGAATTCCAGCCTTTTTGCCATTGCAAGTCGACTGGGTGTTGGCGCTACCTTTCCTAGTTGCCAATAATTCTAGGCGCCTCCTACCTGCTCAGAGGGGAGTTGGGCGCCTTCTGTGGGGCTGGACTGCTTCATGGACAGCCCAAACCAAATCCTGTAAGTCTGAGAGGATCTAGAAGCTGCCCCAGATCTCTGCTCAGCATGACTCTGGACGAAGCCAAGAGATCCATCCAGCCGCAAGGCTGCAGTGCAAAAGGTGCCCCCCTTTGGTTTTAGGGTACCCAAAAACCACCTATCCCCTGAATCTGGGCAGCACTGCCATTCAGTTGCAAGCCCTTTGTGGAAACCTTTGGGAAACGGGGTGGTTTTATTTTACAACACTGAAGACTAAATATACACTTTCTAAAGCAAAATGTGAGCTTGAATCTATGGCTAATAACAAGAGTTGGAAGGGGCCTTGGGGGTTTTCTAGTCCAACCCCTGCACAAGCAGGAGAGCCTGTGGACCATCCTGGACAGGTGACTGTCCAATTTCTTCTTAAAAACCACCGATGATGCAGCACCCACAACTTCTACAAGTTGTTCTACGGGTTGGTTGTTCTGTCTGGAAATCCTTCCTTCTATATTGCTTCTCTTCTTGACTACTTTCCTTCCTTTGCCTCTTGTCCTGCTTTCAGGTGCTTTGACCGCCCCCCCGCTTCTTTGTGGCAGCCCGTGAAATACTGGAAGGCTGCTATCATGTTTCCCCTGATCTTTTTCTCCAGACTAACCCTGCCCAATTCCTGCAACCGTTCCTCCCTTTAGCCTCCAGTCCCTTAATGTTCTTCGCTGCTCTTCTCTGCACCCTTTCCAACATCTTTTTCATATTGCGGTGACCAAAACGATGCAGGCTCTCAGGACTCAACGTTTTCAAGAATGTTCTTGGGACTAAGTTATGTTCAAGAATTCTATTAGTGAAAAAGTTATGCTAAAAAAGTTATGCTACGCCACTTCTGCGTGAGCTGCATTGACTCCCGGTGGCCCTCCAGGTGCGCTTCAAGATTCTAGTTACCATCTTTAAAGCGCTCCATGGCTTGGGACCAGGATATTTGCGGGACCGCCTCCTGCTATTATCAGCCTCCCATCAGCCAATACGTTCCCATAGGGTCGACCTCCTTGGGGTGCCACCGGCTGGTTGGGGACACCCTCCCCCTGGAACGAATTACCCCCGGAGATGAGGATCATCCCTGATCTCCTGACCTTCCGGCGCGCGTTGAAAACCTATTTATATCATCAAGCCGGTCTGGCCTAGGGGTTTTAGGGGATTTTTAATTCGGTTTCGTCTGGTTTTAGCTTTTAGCCCTTTATTTTGTAGCTTTCAGCCTTTTATATTTGGTTTTTTAATTGTTTTTAATTTTGCACTGTTTTTGGTATTTTAATGCGGCTGTGCACCGCCCTGAGTCCTGTTAGGGAAATAGGGCGGTATACAAGAGAAAGAAAGAAAGAGAGAGAGAGAGAGAGAGAGAGAGAGAGAGAGAGAGAGAGAGAGAAAGAAGAAAGAAAGAAAGAAGAAAGAAAGAAAGAAAGAAAGAAGAAAGAAAGAAGAAAGAAGAAAGAAGAAAGAAAGAAAGAAAGAAAGAAAGAAAGAAAGAAAGAAAGAAAGAAAAAGAAAGAAAGAAAGAAAAATTTAGGACAATGTAGCTTGCAAGCTAAAGTATTGCTCAAAAACGCCTGTGTAGAGCAAGGCAGCCAGCTGTGCATTGAAAGACTCAGGTGGGCACCTAAAACAAACAGCTGGAAGTGACTGGTGTGCATGGCCCACCTGTGGTGGGACAGGTTACCTGCTAAGCTGGCGGCGTCCTTCTCCAGTCAGGAGCAGGAAATGCTGAATCTTCTCCAGCCCAGCTTCGCAGCCAAGAATCAGGGGCAGCCCAGGGGTTTGCCGTCTTGCCAAATATTACACCTTTATTGAACAACATCTCCGACTGCTTAAAATGCTGTTAAAACCCCCCAGCCTTCCACCTGGGGGCCCCATCGGCCTCCTTCCAAGACAGGCACTGCCAGCCGTTGGGAGGGCTGGGGCTGCTGAGGACAATGGCCCCTGTGGCCCTCAGGCGTCCTCTGGGCCTGCCGCCCCCTCGGCTTCCTTCTCCTTGCCTTTGGCTGCCCCCCTCTTCCCCGCCTTGGGGGCTCCGGTCTTGGGGGCCTTGGCAGCCCTGGTCTGGCTCTTGGCCTGTCTTCCCTTTGCTGCCGGGACTGGCTCACCCTCGGGGGGCTCAGCCTTAGGGAGAGCTTTGCCCTTGGCGGCTGTCTTGGCTTCTCCCTTAGGGGGCGCCTTGGCGGGGGGCTTTGGCAGGTTCACTTGGAGGGTCTTGGGGATCCTCGGCTTCTTGGGAGCCTTTCCTTCGGCTGCCGTCTTCTCCTTTGGCTTCAGCTTCGGCTTCGTGGGGCCTGCAGCTAGGACCTGCAGGAAGACGGACTCGCTTGGCATGCGAGTCGGGGGGGAACCCCAAATCTCTTGGCCAGAGGCAGCCCAGCCCAGCTCGCTGGGGGGCAGATACAGACCCCAGTGGGCCCCATCTTGGCCCCATGGGGCCTTTGCGATGGGCAAGGGAGACGCTGCCCTGACTCAGCCCATGCTGCGTGGGCTTTGGCAGGGGGCAGAGCCCCAGAAGGGGCCACTGGGAGGGGGCTGCAACCCTTGGACTTTGGGGAAGTCGCTCTCTCCTGCCCAGCAGCAGGCCTCCCACCCAAGGACTTGGGCGATGAGGGAAGGGCCAAGCTCCCCACTCTGCTTGGGGCTGCCTACATGAAGGCCTACCGACTCAGATTCCATCTTGGCTTTCTTGCTGGCGGCTTTCTCCTTGCCCTCGGCATCTGCTGGGTGGGTGGGAGAACCAGGATGAGCGCCTTCTCCACTGAGCTGACCTCCATCAAGGCAGAAGCTGCAGCTGGGCCCTCTCAGGGCAAAGACCCAGCCCCCTTACCAATCCCCCAAATGCAGCTTCTGGCAGGGACGCCATGGGGCCCCCACCCTCAATCCCCCCAAGCCCCCCCAGGTGGCTGGTGCATAAAAAGGGGGAGTCCTTACCCTTCCCTTTGCCTTTGGGATTCTCAGCCCTCGCCTTGCCTTCCGCCTTCTTCTTCTCCAGTTTTGGGGGTGGGCCTTCCCCCTGGGCAGGCTGGGCCCTCTTCGCCTTTCCCTTCTTGGGTTTTATGGCTGCCAACTGCAAAATCGGGGCAAGGGGGAGAATGCCAAGGGGACACTCAGGCACACCCCTGCCCCACAGGCCGGACTCCGCCAGGCCCAAGGCAGGAGAGCCTGGCATCTCCAGCAGGCCCGAAATGCCCTCGGCCATGGCACACGGGGGGTCCAGGCAATGGCCTGGCAAGGCTGGCATTTCCCATTGCTCATTAGCCAAGCAGGAAGGGCAGTAGGAGAAGGCTCCCTCCAGGGTCCCCCCAGGAAGCCAAGTGGTGGGGAGGGCACCCAGGCACAGAGGAGGAGTGCTAGGAAGGGCGGGGAGCCACGTGGGGCAGAAAAACCTCTTGAGTCCAGGGGGCTGTGGCCCTCAGGCACCCCAGAGAACAATAGGCCTGTCCCCAACTCTTCCTGTGGGCTTCAGGGGGCGACTGCCTAGCACAAGGCTGAAGAAGGGGAGGGGCACCGTGGGTCCCTGCAGGCGGCAAGCTCCTTCCGCGAAGCCTTCCTGCAGCCCTTCGACTACGAAGTCGGAGCCGGGGCGGGGGGCTTCCTCACCTTGAACCTGCCGGTGGCCCCCTGGGCGGAGGAGTTGAGGGGCCGCACCAAGTAGCCCTTCTCCAGCCCCTTCAGCAGCGCCTTTCGCAGGTAGTACTTCAACCGGATGGGGTCCACGCCGGGGTAGTTGTGGCGGATGTAGCGCTTGATGGCGGCGGTGGAAGAGCCCTTCCTCTCGTTCAGCGCCCCGACGGCCTCGGTGACCATGGTCAGCGTGGGCGGGTAACGGCCCTTGGAGAAGCGGGCTGCCCCCGAGGCCTCTGCGGAGGCCGATAAAGAGAGCCTACTGGAGGGAGACGGGGAGCGGACTCCAACTCCCGCGGGGCTGGGCGGGGAGGGCGCCCCCCGCTCGGCCAGCAGCCTCTTACCCGCCATCTCCGGCGCCGTCCCGGTCGGCCGACGCTCTCCGCGGGAGGGGCCGCACCTGGGCCCGCTTTATGCGGGGGGAGGAGGAGGAAGGCGGCCGCGGATCCCCTGCCGGCCAGTGGGCGATTGGCCGGCCGGAAAGCTGCAGGTGGTGGCCCGGGAGCCGCTAATAAGCCTCCGGCTTCCCTGCCCTCTAACGGGCGAGGCATTCGGGCCAGGTACTTGCAAGGAAGCAAGCAGCCGAGCGACGCCCCCCGGCAGTGGCGCAGGCAGGGACGCGCCTGCGGTGGGACCCAGGCCGGGAGTGGGGGGCCTCGAGCCCTGCGCCTTTGGGAGCGGGGGGCTTCCCGCGGGTCCCGCATTCTCTGCCCTTCTCCCCCGTGGGGTTTCCTCTCTGGGCTCTTCTCCCCCAGGGCCTTCCCTTGGAATCCCCTTTTTCGCCTCGCAGCCCCGCCCAGGAGGGACGGAAGACCCTCGCGCAGGCCGCCCCAGGAGGAAATGGGTGTCAGTCGGGCAGGGAACCCCGGGGGAGCCGGAGAGTTGGTCCGTCCGCTTTGGGGCACCGCTTCCTTGTTTCTTTTCAACTCTGAGGCCCAGCGGGACTCCCGAAGCTGCCCCCTCAGGGCTTTTTTGGCCGAGGACCAGTTTCCTTTCTCCCGCGGGGTCTGATCCTGTAGACAATCGCAACGTCTCTTTGCGGGGAAGACCCTGCCAAATGCCTCGGAAAACCTTCAGTCCCAATCACCGGTTTGGTTCTTGAGGTAGACTGCCTCTACCTGCGGAGGTTCCTCATCTTCCCCTGGTGAAGATCTGTGGGCCTCATGCAGCTGCAGAAAGAGCGATATCGTCCTGGGCTGCAACCACGGCGAAGGGGGGACGGGATTGTGGGCACAGGGTGCCTCAGCTCCTAAAAAGCTGCTCTGGGGTCTTTGGGCCTTTGATCCCCCAGTTACGCAGGCAGGTCATCTCTCCCCCCTCCTCTGGGCACCTTCGATCGCTGCCACCCTGAGCTTGGCAGTGCTTTGCAGGGGGGGCTGTCTCCAAAGAGAGGAGGGGACAACTCTGTCCGGTGCCACCCTCGGAGAGGGGCAAAGCAGGGCCGGGAGCCAAGCGTCTCCTTCTCTGGTGTTTCCAGGCCTCCAGGTGCCGGCAGATGCCCCCCATTCCCATGGCAGACGATGTCGGCCACTAACAACATCGCCCAGGCCAGGAAGCTGGTGGAGCAGCTGCGGATTGAGGCCGGAATGGAGAGGATCAAGGTAGGCTCTGGGGTGGGGGAGGGGATGCGGCAGGTGCCCTGATAATTGGGGAGGGGGGCAGATAGAAGACACCTTCTGGCTCAAGGTCGAGCTGTGGGGTCCCGGTGCTCTGAGCAGCCTGGCAACGGAGGGTCTGCAAGGCAGAGCACCAAGGCCCCCACAGTGGGCGAGGGTCTCTGGGCCCCCAGGCCAAGGCAGGGAAGGTGCAACCCACTCACGAAGAGTGAGAGAGACAGAGAGAGACCCTTTTAGCGCACAGGCCGACATGCCTTGATCAGAGGCTCTGAGTTGCTGAGAAGCCAACCCACCTCTGGCCCTGGAGGGGTCACCAGGGAGGGTCCTCTCACCCCCATCCTGGTTCCTGGAAGAGGTTCAGTAGAGTTGCATTTAGTGCTGCCGTTATTCCCTGGGGGCTGTGTCCCCCCGGAGGGGGGGGTGAGTCCAGTCCTGGCCCACTTCTCTTGAGGGCAGGAGGGAGGGGAGCCAGGAAGGAAACTTGGGTCAGCCATGCAAGAGAGGAGGGTCACCCCCCCCTCCGGTCAGAACATGAGGTCCCCTTTCCAGAATGGAGAGTGGGTGTTGGATCCAGCTGCAGGTTGGAACTGAGAATTAGTGGAAGCCTTGATCCGGGTGGCTTCTGCCTTTGGGGGGCAGGGGAGGCGGTGTTCAGCTGACATTTGGGTCCCCCCAAGGAGCAGGGCTCAGCCCCCCCCCCCTTGCCTGAGCCCTGCAGCGCTCCCTTGTGGTCCCTCCCTTTGGAACCAAAGTGACTGTGGCCAAGCGGCCAGGGCTTCCAAGGGCCAGGGGGAGCTGACGTGGCTGCTTCCCTCCCCAGGTCTCCAAAGCCTGCCTGGAGCTGATGAATTACTGCGAGCAGCAGGCCAGGAACGACCCCCTGCTGGTTGGCGTCCCCACCTCGGAGAACCCCTTCAAGGACAAGAAGCCCTGCACCCTCCTATAGCTGGGTACCCCCAACCCTCCCTGGCCCCCCTGATCTCAGCCAGGCCAAGGAGGGGGCAGCACCCTCGCTGCCCGCTCCTCTCTTCCGGATTCCAGGTGGGGGGGCAGAGAGGGCGCCAGGCTGGGCTTGAGGGCCATCCTGGGAGGGGACCCCCCAGGGAGCTGGTCTGGATGCCCCACCCCGAGTGGAGAGCTGGCCTGGGGCAGAGCCAGGCAGGCAAAGGCGGCTGCCCTTCCGGGAGCCATTTTGTCTCCTCCTCCTTTGGGGAGCTCTCCCTCACGCCCACCGCCTCCCCAACGGTCACGTTGAGTTTCCTCCCAGCTTCTTTCCCCAGGGCACCCTCTGCCCCTCGGGCTCCCCGGGGACATTTGCAGGCAGGCTTCCTCCAGGCAGGGGGAGAGGTTCTTCGGTGGAGGGCCAGCGACCTCTGCCCTGAGCAGCCTGGAGGCCCCTTTGCTCAAGAAGGAGGAAGTCACCTGAGGGGCAGGGACGCCCCCCACTCCCAAGGGCCAAGGCCGGGGGGGGGGGGCGGGAGGCTTGCCCTGGCTGGTTGCTCTCCCTCGGAGTAAGGAGCCAGTGGCCAAAAAGCAGAACAGAGGACGGAGTTCCCGGGGGGGTCTGGGGATGCCAGTAGGTTGGATGTGGGAATAGGGGTGCGGGGGGGAGCTGGGGGGGCTGAGCCGGCTTCTTTAGTGGAGAATCTGCTGTCTCGAGTGAGCTCCTCCCTCCAAGGATTGGGGAGTGGCTCTTCTCCAGGCTGGGCCGAATGAGGCCTTGATTTTGAGCCTGGAGGAGGGGTGGGTAGAGTGGGATTGGCAACCCCCCCTCCTGCCTCTCCCAGTGCAAAGCCAAGGAAGTCGAAGGGTCAGTGGGGCATCTCCAGGGACCCCCAGCCAGCAGGGCCTCCGTCGGCTCCCAGCGGCCCCCTTGCTCTCCCGATGCCCCCCCAGAGCGCGTGCCAAAGCAGCCCCCGGGGACATCCCAAAAGGAGGCAGCATCTGGTCTGCGATGGTCTCTTCCCTGTAAAGCTGAGAATGTTTAGCCTTAAAGTCTTTGTAAAATTATACATAAAAATTTGCTACACGAGATTTTCAAAAGTACAGCACACACCGAAAGCCACACAAAAACTCTAAAAGAGAGCAACAACAAAATTCTGAAATTTTGTGAAGCCCTAAATTTGTTTATGGCTAAATCCGGCACTGAACAGCCCTCCACCTCCCAGGAATCCCAGCCCAGGAGCCTCCACCTGCCCCCCCCCTTCCTTTGCCTTCGCTTCCCCAGTCGCTTGGCTGGGTCTTCCCTGCTTTCAGCACTGCCTCTTCCCTGGATAAGCAGCCCCCCCATCTGCCCTTGAACCCAGGGCCGCCCTCCTCACCTCTACTCTCTGGGAATCCAGACCCCTCCCTGTGTCAAACTCTTTCAAGCAGTTTATTTTTTAATTCACCAAAGTGGCAAACGGATTGATTTAGTTTTCAAAAACAGAGTGCTGACATTGTTCTTATTTGCCAAACTCTCTTCCTGTTGCCAAAAAGGGGGAGATTTATAAGGGGGGCGAAGGCTGTGCCTGGTCATCTTTTCTTGCTAACTTCTGCCTTTCCTTTTTTTAACGGTTCCTTCCCCCTCGTGCCCTGGACTGGCTGCCTTGCTAGTACTGAACATGTTGTGAGGTTCCAGTTTTAAAAAAGTGAATTGATAACACAAAGAATAAAGGCTCACGTTTGCTGGAAACTCTGTTTTTTCTGGCCTTGGGAAGGCAGCTCTCCTTAGATTGCTCTGCAATCTCTTCTTTTGGGGGGGGGGGGGGGGCTGGAGGGCCTTGGCGGCCTTTGGGACCCAGCCTCTTCCAGGGGAGGATTCTGCCTCTGCAGTGCAAAGAAGGATGGGGGGGTTCCCTCCAGCACCCCCCTGCTGGGCTTCTAGGAAGGGCCGCCAGGTGCTTTTCCTGGGGAGGCCTTTGCTCACAGCAGCTCTCTGGAGGCGGGAGGAGACGCTGCCCACCACCAAGCGCCTCTGCTGGCAGAATGTGGGTGATCCAGAGCAGGAAACTCCTTGACCCTCAGGTGAGCCTAAATACCAGCTCTAAGGAGGAAAAGGGGGGCGGGTACAATTCCTGGAATCAGACAATGGGGGGAGGGGCTGGGATGGGCATTCAGCCATTTTGAATTCAACTGGGGAGGGAGAGGCATTGGTCTGCCCTGGGGGCCACCCTGCAGGAATAGAGCACTTGGAGGTGGGATGGCATCCACCTGGTTGCCATGGGGGCGGGGGGGAGAAGATGAGGAAAGCCCTTACACAGAGAGAGAGCTCTCAGGGCGGCTCTGCGCTGGTCACGCGGGGCTCTCTGGGGCATCCACAGGCCGAAGGCTTCCTCTCCAAAGCGGGGGAGGGGGGGAATGACCACCCAATGCCGCCTCGTTTCCTCCCCTCCCAGGCTGGCTCTCATTCTGGGGAGGGTCTCGGGCCAGGGCAGCAAGGACAGAGGAAACGCATAGCCCCCCACCCTCCAAAGACCCCCGGAGGAGCCCAATCCTGGCCGCTAGTCTCCAGCACTCTTGCAGCCTCTGTGGCCAACTGCCCACCGGTGGTGCCCTCCACACGCTGCCTGCGGTCTTCCCCCGTCTGGACGCAGCAGGCCACCGGCTGCCATTCCTGGCCCCTCCCTGGGCGAGCGGTGGTAGCAAAAGGTAATTATAGCTCTTGGGGAACTAAAAATAACCGCGAAGGAACAAGGGCTATTTATAGCAGTGTCTCTGAACTTGGTCCCGGAGGCATCCCGCAGCTTTGCCTGGGGTGGGGCAGGCAGCAAAGAGACGCCGGATTTCCTGGCAGCCTCCAGAGGAAGGGAAGTGTGGAGGTGCCCAATGCCTTGGCGCCTGCCTCGGCCAGCTTGGGCACGCGGGGTGGGCAGAGGATGGCTCTGCCACGGAGGCCTCTTCGGCAGCCTTGGCCACTCAGAGAGTCGCTCACCCCACTGTCCCTCCCCCACCCGCCCAGAAACCGAGGGGGCTGCTGGTGGATTCTGCCTGAACTTTGTGTAAAACCACTGAGGGGCAGTTTTAGCCTCTTTGGCCTCAGAGGTTCCTTGTCGACCCTTTGAGAGGACTTGGATGGCTTCTGCCTTCTTTCGGAGGGCTCAGCTGGGATCCTGTGAGGCCAAAAGTGCTCTGGCCTTTGGGTCCTGGCTGCCAGAGGAAAGGAGGCTCCCCAGAATTCTCCCTCTCAGGGCTCCCCAGAGTTGGCAACTAAGACTTGTGGACTCCCAGAATTCCCCAGCCTGCTGTAGAACAGAGAAACCAAAACACTGCTTGGCTCAAAGAGAAAGGCCACCATTTATTCATTGTAATGAATTCATTTCTGGGGAGCAGAAAGGAAACCATTAAAAGCACCCCTGGATTCTAGAAGTTGCTGGAGCAAAATGAATCTCAATAAAAACATTAAGAAAGAGCTAACCTAGTTCAGAAGTGCGGGTAGAATTCTTCTGCAGAGAAACTGGATCTGCAGGAACAGACGAATTCACCTACGACGAGCTTCTGACGCGTCCACGCAGAGCAACTGAAAGCAGTGACGTGTTTCGGGGGCCCTTACAGAAATAACAGCCGGCCAATTGCTTACAACCACCTCTGTTTTTGGCGTAGCAGCGCTCAGCCTCGCAGCCCCCCCGCCGGCCCGGGTCTACACCTCACCCTCCTTCCCCGCCCCGAACTCCCGTGGATTGGCCGGGCGGGGATGCCCCGCGGCCCTGGTCGTTGCCTCCCCTGAGCTCCGCCTTTCTTCCCCAGTCGCTTTACGGTAAAGGGGGCGGGGGCAAGAGCCAGGTGGACGCTGGGGCAGGCTGTTCCCGGGACCCCCAAGGAGGGGCAGCCCGACCGAGGCGGGGTGTCAAGGCGCCCAATGCCCTGGGCCAGGAGGAGAACCGGGGCGCTCCCGACTTTCCGCTTCTTGGCTCAGCTGGTCCCGCGAGGGGATGCCCAGGGCCAGCTGCAGGTGGCTGGGAGCCTTGCGCAAGAGCCGACACCGAGCGGGCTGCCCTTCCGCCTCCTCCTTCCCTTTGGGGCTGACTGGGCTGCGGGAGGCCAAGCTGCCCGCTGGGTTTTGCTGCAGGGTGTGGGGCCTCCGGAAAACACCTGTGCCACCCCGAAGATGTACCGCGGACGGCCTGCGTGGCGTTTGTGTGTGAGCGGGCGGCTAGGAGGTCCTCTTAGAGCGAGGGCACCCCCTGCAGCCAGGGAGAATCGGAGAGCAAGCTTCGTCTTAAAACGAACCAGCCGTGTTTCTATTGCAACCAGTTGTGTTTTGTGCAAGCAGAACAGTTGTGTTGATGGAGCAAATAAGTTCCATTGATGGGTCCTTAGCTCTGCAGGGTTTTCTGGGGGGTGAGAAGGCGGCCATGGTGCTCCGTCCAGCTGGCGATGAACCTGCAATCATGGGGACCAACTCAGCTGTCTCCACTTGCCGGCCGGCTGCTGGGGAATGGCAGGCTCCATCTTGCCCAAGCCAGCCAGAGGCTCTGCAGAGGGAGGAGGCGGCCTCGCCCGCCAGGTCAGCCGGGGACAAGGGCTGGATGTGCACCAGGACAAAGGAATCCAAAGGAGGCACCGGTCGCGTGAGGCTGAGCTGGCAGGTGCCCAAGGCTGAACCAGCTGGGCCTGGGTGCGACCTGGGCACTGCCTCCGAGAGCATCACCCACAGCCAGAGTGGCCAGGAGCACACAGGATGCTGGGCGCTGGGGAAAGTGTAGGGCAGACCCAGGCAATGCCCCTCCCCAGCCTTTATGCCTCTGCAGTGGGGTTGCCAAAGCTCACCTCAATTTCCTCCTGCAGAAGAGGGAGAGAGAGTGTGTGTGTTTGTGTGTGTGTGTGCCAGGCGGTGTGGACTGGGCTAGGTACAAATGGCACAAAGCAGTCATGGGGAGGCGGTGAAAATGCTGCCAATCCAGCTTGGCCGAAACCGGCAGCTGCTGAGTCAGCACCTGTGGGCAGAGCAGGCTGCATGCGCCAGAGTGGAGCTGCCTCCTGTTGCAGCCGCTGCAGCCACCCTAGCAGGAAGCAGCAGCAGACAGGTGGGCGCCAGAAGCCGGGCACAGGCTGGGCCCCAGGTGTGCCGCTGAAACCCGGGGGCTGCCCCATCAGCTCTTCTGTGCCCTGTGGGGGGGAGGCAGTGCGAGGGGGGGTCATCGGAGTGAGTGGCTTGCTGGAGACGCAACAGAAGAGCCCTGGACGCCCTCTGTGCTGGGCTGTTTTATTGCAGACTTCTTACCCAGCCAGGAAACCTCATCTGGGCTGGAAGGGGAGGGGCTTGTAGAGAGGGAGGGGAACAAGGATGACTAGGGGGCTCCTTGGGGCTCTCTGAGGATGCTGTCAAACTAGCTGACCTCATCAGCGCTAGCCAACCCAACTCCAACCTCAAACAGAGTCTCTCTTGACCGTCTTCCTGGAGCCGCCTTCCAGCCTGAACATGGCTCTCCTGGCTTCCCTTGGTCTTGTGTTTTTTATTTTTATTTTTTCTTCTCATTTCCCTTTTCACGGAATTTCCTCCCTTGCAGAAGGGAGGGAGGGTTTGGGCAACCCATCTCTTCCTAAACTGCTTGTCTTTGTATTTTCAGGCTGTGCTTCCCTGAAAGGCACTAATTGCAAGTTAACTCAGCTCTGCAACCTTGATTAGTTAATCAGCACCCAGGGCGGCTTGCACTGCTGTCTGAAACTGCAGGATTCTAATTAATTTCACCTCAAAGTCCTCCTTTTGTATCCCCAGCAGCTGGGAGCGGAGGCTAAAGCAATCCTGGGCATTCCCCATTGTGTGCTCGCTGGCTCTCTTGTAATCCCTTTCCCTCCAAAGAATGTAAATGCAAACATTAAATTCTCTTGCTAATTGTTCCAAAACTGGGATGAGGAAAAGGGCTGTAAGGTTTGCTCCCCTTTCCCAGCTGCCTCGTGGATTAAGTTCTGGATGCCATTAGGCTGGCCCAGCTGAGGTTGGGGCTCTTACTGATCTCTTTCCAAAGCTAAAGCCCCGGGGTCCTTTTGTCAATTCCAAATGGTGCAGATTAAGGGGAAAGGGCCCCACCTAGACAGGCGTACAAGCGGGGGAGCCGTAACCATCAGGAGTGAACTGAGCTGGGCAGGATCCCTCTGGACAAACGGGAGGCTTGGAATGAGACAAAGGGACGTCCAGAAAGGCCGACAGGGCCAGGAAAGGGGAACACAGGCAGTCCTGGGGGGGGGCGGGGAAGGTCTCCAGAAGCTTCAGGAAGGCAGGAAAGGAGGGAAAGGAAAATGCGGGGCAGGGGGGGTGTTAAGAGAGATTGAGGGAGGGCAGATTTTCTGCAGGCTGAGATCCTCCCTGGCTGCCTGGAGGGGTCTCACTGCTCCCTTTGAACCCCTCCCTACAAATAGAAAGCAGATGTGGGGGGTCTGCTAAGGATTGCCTGGCACAGGCTCTGCTTGGCAGGCCATTGAGGGCTCCAAAAGCCTCTCCCCAGTTTGGCAAGGGGTGCAAGGGACACCCAGCAGAAATCCTCTCCCAGAGGCCTCTGGGCAGATGCTGGAACAGCCCCCCTCCCCGGACTCTTCTGCAGGTGAGAGGAAGGGCCAGGAGGGGCCCTTCTGCCAGGCCCGGAAGCCAAGAGGCTGGAGAGGGGAGGGGCCTGTGCCCAGAAGTATCCAGCTTGGTGGAGGGGCTGCCAGGGAGGGTCAGTCCCAGCCCCTCTGGCACTCGGCCCCTTGAGGTGTGCCAGGGACTCCATGCGATGCCCCCAGGGCCTCTGCAGCCGAGAGAGGGAGATCCAGGCCCTGGAGTTGCGCAGGTGTGAGGCCAGCACCTGCCAGAGAAGAGCCCACCTTCGGGGCCTCCCTGGCTGGTGTTTCTGGAGCCCTCATTCGCCCCCCCCGGCTGGAAGTCCGGAAGTCCACTGGCTGCCATGGTTGCCTTTGCCCTTTGCTTTTGCCCCAGAGCACCAGCTCTGCCCGAGGAGCTGGCGCTGGCTGCCCATGACACGGAGGGACCAGCCTTGGCCCCGACCCTGGGTTTCCAGCTGGCTGCCCTGCCCTCCGAGGAAGGAAGGTTTGGGCAGCTTCTACCGCTCAACCAGCTTCAGTGCCACCTGTGGCTGCCTCTCGGTTTGGAGCCTGGCAGAGCCTCAGAGGTGCTGCGTCCCCTTTGGCCACACGGGGTGTGTGTGTGTGACTTGCTGGCAGGCAATAGTGAAGATCTGATTGCTTATGAATGAGGGCCCGAAGAAAAGGGAAGGTCAGCTGTACTCAATTAGGAGGCTCAGTGTTTAAAGGAGTAAACATATTTGCATCCAGCTCTCTTACCCTAATGAGCAAGTCACAAGCAAGCCGGAAAAATGGTCACACCCAAAGAAATGAGTTGCAAAACAGAGGTTATTTATAGCCCGCTGCTGGCCTTGGCATTCGATAGCATTAACTCGGTTATTTTTCTCCTTTTCCACACAACAAACTCAATGGTGCTGCCCAGGCATGGTTTCTTTCATTCGGCTAATGAAAAAGAGGCACGTGAAAATGTAAAATAATTTGGCAAGCTGTGCCCAGCAAGGAAGTCCGCACAGGCCCCATCCTTTCCGGGTCATTCGCTCCTGCCTCGGATCAGAGTTCCTTCTTGCTCATCCACCCTCCCGGCTTCTGGCGCTTTGGGTCTCTCGTGCACACACACAACGTGCCTCTTCGGTGCCCTTCAAACAAAACGGACTCTGAACTTTGGCCATTCTTGTTTCTCCTCCCTGGCAAGCCCTCTTGAATGGCCTGAGGGCTGTCCAAGGCCACGCCGGTATCCTTCCTCCTTTACAGGCCCCCCAAGGCCCATTCTCCCCCCCCTCCAGCCTGGCCATGTCTCTGGGGCTCCGATGTTGCAGGTGGCAGAGGGGGGTGGGGGGTCTCAGGCAGGAGAGTCTCTCACATCTGGTGGGCCAGAGGCCTGCCTGGTGGAAGACTGGATGAGAATGGCAGGCCCTTTCTGGGGCTGCACCCCAATGGCAGCCTCTGGGATGGCAGAAGCTGCTGGGCCACATCCCTTTGAGCCATCTTCAGCAGAGAGGGAGGGAAGCAGGGAGACACGCCTCTTTACTCTGCAAGACCTGCAGGGAACCCCCAGGGGTGAAGCCAAATGGCCCTCGGGGCTTCTCAGCCTCCCCTCCCCCCAAGCCAGCTGGGAAGAAGGGCCTGTGCAGGACAGGGGCGGCTCCTTCCAGCCAGCCTCCTTTGGGAAAACAGCACCCATAGGAAGTGGGGAAGCGAGGCTGGCAAAGGAAATGCCAGCCAGGCTTCCTCCATTATTGAAGCAGTTGGCTGACCAGCTCGCTCTCTGCCCGGGTTCCCAGGTCCTGATTTGCCCTCCTGTTTACATCCTTGTGCAGAGTCTGGGCTCCCGAGTTGGGGAGGGGCAGGGAGGCGGGGCCGATAAAATGGTACCGCCCCAGGCGCCTGATGGACCCAGATAGGTTCCTGATGGAGCTTGGGCCGTTTCCCGAGACTCACACACACGACTCGGTTGAGGGCTTAGTGGCTGCCTGGGATAGGGTGGCGGATGAGGCCCTTGACCGGATCGTGCCCTTGCGGCCTCTGACCCGGTGCCGATCCCGAGTGGCTCCTTGGTTTTCCGAGGAGCTGAGGGAGATGAAGCGCCGGAAAAGACGCCTAGAGAATAGTTGGAGGGCCAGCCGCTCCGGATCTGACTGAACACTATTACGATCCCATATTAGGGCGTATTTAATGGCGATAAGGATGGCGAGGTGATCTTACCTCTCCGCCCTTATTGCGTCCGCGGAAAATCACCTGGCCGACCTGTTTAGGGTGACCCGCTCCCTTTTGGAAGTGGAGGCGCGGGAGGATCCCTTGCAGGGACGGGCCGAGGACTTTTCTAGGTTTCTGCAGGACAAAATCACTCAGATCCGGGACGAGCTGGACTCTGATTGGGCATCTCGGGGCAGGGGGGCGGGGGCGGACTTCGGTGAGGTCATTTGGGATGAGTTTGATCCTGTTCCCCTGGAGGACGTGGACAGGGTACTGGGGGGGCTTAATGCCACCACCTATTTATTGGACCCATGCCTCTCCTGGCTGGTCTTGGCCACTCGGGAGGTGACACGAGGCTGGTTCCAAGGGATCATTAACGCTTCCTTGAGAGAGGGGCTTTTACCCGCCCGCCTTAAAAGAGGTGGTGGTGTGGCCCCTCCTCAAGAAACCGTCCCTGGATCCAGCATTATTGTCAAATTATCGTCCGGTCTCCAACCTCCGCTTTGTGGCGAAGGTTGTTGAGAGTGTGGTGGCACGTCAGCTCCCTCAGTACCTGGATGAAGCGGTATATCTAGACCCCCTCCAATCAGGTTTCAGGCCTGGGCACAGCACGGAGACGGCGTTGGTCGCGTTGGTGGATGATCTCTGGAGGGCCTGGGACAGGGGTTGTTCCTCTGTCTTGGTCCTGTTAGATCTCTCAGCGGCTTTTGATACTGTCGACCACAGTATCTTATTGCGGCGGTTGGGGGGGGTTGGGAGTGGGAGGCACCGTTTTACGGTGGTTCTCCTCCTTCCTCTCCAACCGCTCGCAATTTGTGTTGACGGGGGCAGAGGTCGTCCCCAAGGCTCCTATTATGTGGGGTGCCCCAGGGGTCTGTGCTCTCGCCCCTGCTGTTCAACATTTATGTGAAGCCGCTGGGTGAGATCATCCGTGGGTTCGGGGTAGAGTTCCATCAGTACGCTGATGACACTCAGCTGTACATCTCTACCCCGGGCCACCCCAACGAAGCCGTCGAAGTGATGACTCGGTGCCTGGAGGCCGTGCGGAGTTGGATGGGTCTTAACAGGCTTCGTCTAAACCCGACCAAAACCGAGTGGCTGTGGTTTCCTGCGCCCAGATACAGCCAGCTTATTCCATCGCTGGCCGTGGGGGGAGAAATTTTGCCCCCCATGGAAAGGGCTCGCAATCTGGGTGTCCTCCTGGGCGTACGGCTGTCTTTAGAAGATCATATTACGGCCGTCGTCAGGGGGGCCTTTTGTCAGATTCGTCTGATTTACCAGTTGCGGTCCTTTCTGGATCTGGACGCACTTCACACGGTCACTTCCGCCCTCGTCATCTCCTGGTTGGACTACTGCAATGCTCTCTACATAGGGCTCCCCTTGAAGAGTATCCAGAGGCTGCAGTTGGTCCAGAATGCGGCCGTGCGGGTGATCCGAGGAGCTCCCATGTTACACTGCTCCTACGCGTGCTGCATTGGCTTCCTGTGGCCTTCCGGATCCGATTCAAGGTGGTAGTGATTATTTTTAAAGCGCTCCATGGCTCAGGACCTGGGTATTTACGGGACCGCCTGCTGCCACCAACAGCCTCCCGTCGCCCAGTACGCTCCCACAGGGTCGGCCTCCTCGGGGTTCTGCCGGCTGCGCATTGCCAGTTGGCGGCCCCGAGGGTGCGGGCCTTCTCTGTGGGGGCTCCCTCCCTTTGGAACGACTTGCCCCCGGAGATACGGGCCATCACCGACATTCAGACCTTCCGGCGTGCAGTAAAGACCCTGTTTTTTCAACAGGCCGGCCTGGCCCAGTAACGATTTGTGGGGTTTTTAATTTGGTATTTTTAAATTTTTTTATCAGTTTTTATACTCGTTAATTTTATATTTGGCCACTAATTTAATCATTTTAAATTGTTTTTAACTTTATAACTTTATACTGTTTCCGTTTTAGCTGGCTGTACACCGCCCCGAGTCCCTTTTTTGGGAGAAGGGGCGGTATAAAAATCTAATAAACTAAACTACAAAGGAGGTGATCTGTGAAGGAATCGGCACGGCGGCTGAGAGCTGTCGAGGTGAAGCCTCCAAGCTAGAAACCGGTGCATTCTGGTCCTGCCTGAGGCAGGAAGGCAGCCGGGCCACCTTGGGCCACTTCCGCACTCTCCGCCCACAGTAGGAGGCAATGGCGAACTGCCTCTGAAAAACCTCGCCCAAACCGGCAGGCTGGTTTGGCCATCAACTGTTCCCAGACAGCCATTCCTTATAAAAGTGGGGTGGGGATGGGGGTCTTTTCCGGAGAGGGCAACAGCAGCAGCAGCAGCCAGAATGCATCAGGTTGGGCAATGATTGGGGTGGGGCTGTGCGACTCTCCCACTCAGAAGGCCCCCCGCAGCCCCCAAGGGCATCCTGGGCCCTCCAGAGCAGGTAATTGGAGGCCGCCAAATTCCTGCCCAGGCCCCACAAGCCAGGGTGACCAGGCACCTCAAGCGCTGCAAAGCCCACCCGTGTGTGTGCATGTGCGCATGTGTGTGTGCATGGGTGGGTGCATGACTGGGTGGGTGGTGGAAGGCCCTCTGCTCGGTTCCAGAAAAGACAACAGGAACAATTCAGGGCAACAGCAACACCACCATTTAAATGGCTGCACAGGCCCACAGGATGCCGGTCACAAAGGGAGGCAGAAGAGGCAGCTGCTGCTTTGGGGAGCCGAAGGGCTGAACCAGCCATCAATTACTGGCTTCCTTCAGCAAGACAAATGAGAGAGCTGGGCCACAAAAGCTACTGAGGCTCCTACCCAGGGCGGAGAGCTGTGCCTAGCCCTCCACCTGAGGCCATGGGGCCAGGGCCAGTCTTGGCAAAGTGGCATCCAGGAGGGCCGAGGCTCAGGTAGGAGTGAAGGGCCAGCCCGGAGGATGGCAGGAAGGGAGCAGGAGACCCAAGGGGCACAGCCAGGCCCCAAAGCTGCAATCCTGGAGGGGGAGTCGGCAGCGGGGCCCTAGAGAGCTTGGAGTGGTGTGGGGGGGAACAGCCCGTGGCCTGCTTTGCAAAAGAGGAGCCGCTCCGGGTATCAAATCCTCCGGCTGAGACAGGATTAAAGAAAAGGCATTTTTTAAAAAATCTCACTGCTCCAAGTTGCTCCACTTAGGAGAAAAGCCTTTTTAAAAACACCCCTCTCCTCCCCCAACAACAGAGGAACGTGAAACCATTGGCCAAGCAAAGCAGCATCCAGGGGAGAATCCCAACTGGATTCTGGAGCAGAATGGTGATCTCCTGGGGCTTGGCTTCCAGCAAGTGCAAATCAGGATAGACTGGACCTGGTTGTGGAGGTACCATCTTACCCTCCAGTTTAAGGGACTTTGAGTAGGCTGCAGCCTCTGCCAGACCACTGTGGCTTCCTCGGCTCCATTTTGCCTTTCGCACTCGGCTCCTCATTTCTCTGAGGGAGAGAGGGGGCTGTTCCCCACATCTGAAGGAGCATGCGAGTTGCAGATGGCCTAAGGAGGGTCTCAGGAAACAGGCCAGCAACCTGCCTAAAGTGGACCAGGCCAGGGTGGGCGTGAGGATGCTGAGCTTTTCCAGGGAAGGGCCAGAAGTCCTCAGAGGCAGAGCTGGGTGCAGAAGGGGAAGGGCAACTGACCCTCACTCCCTGGGATGATGGGTGTTGGAATACCAGAATAATAGAGTTGGAGGTCTTCTAGTCCAGCCCCCTCCTCAGGCAGGGGACCCTAGACCATTTCAAAGAGGTGGCTGTCCAGTCTCTTCTTGAAAGCCTCCAGTGACGGAGAGCCCACGGCTTCTGGAGGCAACTTTTCTTCCATGGGTTAATTGTTCCCGTTGTTAAAAAAATCTCCTTAGTTCCAGGCTGTGTCTCCTTGATTAGTTTCCATCCGTTGCTTGTCCTGCCTTCTGGGACAGGAGGTGACCCTCCTTTTTGTGGCAGCTCCTCAAATGCTGCCACCATGTCTCCCCTGGTCCTTCTTTCCATTCAACCAGCCAGGCCCAGCGACCGTTCTTCTGCATAGGTTTTAGCCTCCAGTCCCGTATTCCGCTCGGTTGCCCTTCTCTGCACTCTGGAAAGAGCCTCCACGTCTTTTTTATGCTGGACGCTGTATTCCAAGGGAGGCCTTACCAGGGCATGGAGTTCCCTTGGAAGCCCTCCCCCTCAAAAGAGACCCCCAGCCTTCCCCTCTTGCTGGCAGGCTCTCCCCTTCCCCCGCTGTGCCCCACATCGGATAAGGCTTTTCACGGAGGCATCCTCGGATTGCAAGCGGGGGGGGGGGGGGGGGAGAGGGGAGTTGGCCAGAAAGGAGGGCAGGAGGCCACAAGGGAGATTTTACCTGCAAGCATTTAAAAAACTCCCTCCCACGCGCCAAAGCCTGCTGCTTGGCCAAAGTCCCACCTATGGGGAGCTCAGCTGGAGAAGGGGCAGCCTGGGACTCAAGAGGGCGCCTGGCCCACCACCATTTCTGGGTCCTTTTGCCCCCTGAAAATCTGGAGGGGGGAGTTCCAACTCTGAGGAGTCCATGTGCCTCCCTCCCTTTTGGGTAAACCCTTTGCCTCTGGGGAATCTTGCGGGAGAGGCCGGGCCCTGCACCTGGCAATCTGCCCAGCACACAGCCGGTTTTCTGGGAATCTGCAGTTAAGAAAGAGCTTTGTGGCAGGGTCACATTCCTGAGCAAGCCCAAGAATCCCAGCAGGGAAACCGCCAGCTCAGAGGCCCCCCTGGCTGTGGCGGGAAACGGGAGCTGCCAATTAGCACAGGGCAAGGCAGGCTGGAAGGGAAGGGGGGCGTGGGAAGAAAGCTCCCCCCCACAAACCTCGCAGAAGGCTGTGGCAGGAGGGTCCCCCGGGGAGGCCGTCCTGCAGGTCTTTGGGGCTTGGCAAGGAAAGGCTGGTGGGGACTTTGCTCTGTGGCAAGGGCAGCCACCTGGCACTGCTGCGCTTGGCTGGACTTGCGTTGACTCCTCCACCTTGGACCTCCGCCTTGGACCCAAGTGAAGGAACAAGTCTAGGAACATTTTGGAACAGTTTTTTTTAAACGAGTTGAAAGGGCAAGACAGCTGTTGCAATCTGGAACCTGGCCAACTGTGCAACATCTGTTCACACATTCACTGCTGAAGGCGGCCTTGGACTAAGCAGTAATTTTCTGTCTCTTGCACAGTAATGGATTTGTAGCTGTGCAGATAGATAAACTCCACAAAACATCCATAACCAAGTACATTTATTGGTACATCAGGTATCCTCATAACTCACATTTGTGACAAAGTTCTTCTATAATGACCAATCCTTTGTATATCAGCCTTGCAGGTAAAAGATGGTTCTCTCCTAACCCATCTCATAGCGATAGAAAGAAAAGCTGCTATGAGTTCATGAGAGTTCAGACAAAGAATGGAGGAATCTCCTCCAACCCATCGAGGGTCAATTTAGTGACCAATCAGGATTACAGATGTGGCCACGTGACATGAACTACATTTCCCATGATACATTCCCTTAAGGGGACAGCTCATAATTCCTAAGTAACTATCCAATTCCCATAGACTGGCTGGGACAGCACAAGTAAAATAAAAAGGATTCTCCCCCCCCCCCCCCAACAAGGTGTTTGGTGCTTCCTTTGTGGCAAGATGCTCCAAGGGGAGCAGAATTAGGTGCACCCAAGAAGAGCAGGGAAACCTCGCCCATTGGAAATTCCACAAGGGCAACTCCAGCTGCAAGAATTGGCACAACAGCTGAGCCCAGCCCTGCACAAAAGGCACACCTTGACCCTCCCCCAGGGCCCTGCAGGAAACACAGAGAGGGTCTTGAAGGCAAGACCGGCCCCTGAGAAAGATTTGAGCATGTGTTACTTTCAGAACATAACTGTTAACACGTGTTTATTATCCTTTTAATCGTAGAATAAATTTGCATTTGGCTCCTGCATCTCCTTTCATCTTCAGAGAAAAGTCGAAAACAAACGTGCAAATCTTCCAAGATAAATAAAAATCCTCCGTATCAGGAAGTTTTTTTAAAGTAGAAAAGTCTTTTGCAGCTGACGGTCCTCCTCTCCTCCGGAGCTCGCAATCCGGAGGGTTTTGGGCTGCCTCCTGTTCCTCCTCGAGGAGCGTCCTGGGAGAGGAGCGTGCAGGCCCCCTTCCCTCCCCAAGGCCGAACCTCCTTCCCGGCGGCTTGGCTTTCCAGCTGATCGCTGCGTCTCTCCTGGGCAGGCAGCCCCCTTGGCACGGCAGCCACGAACAGCGCCTCCGCCCCCGGGGAGTCTGGCGCCCACACGTCCCCACAGCCGCCATCCCGCCGCCTCCGCCTCCGCCAGAGCAGTCAGCTGATGGAGCAGCAGCCGCGCAAGCCCTCCTCCTCCGGACCAAATCAGACCTTCTACTGGTTCCGCTCTGCGCTCTCTCTCTCGCGTGACTCACCTACCGCTGGCCTGCCGACAGTCAGGCGCTGGGGTGGCAATTGGTACAGAAACAACATTCTTCCCTTCGGACTCAACGTTGCACACACGACGCTCCATAGCAGACACCGGCCGGGGCCTCAGCGCGCCTGCAGAGCCACGTAGGGCACCCACTGGTCGTTACAGCGGCTCTCCTGGCAGAACGTGGCTACCTCCGCCAAGCCCTGGCTGCCCCACGAGTCTGTGTGCGGGGTCTGCGGGGAGGAAGGCATAGCCGCCCCTCAGTTCCGGGCCAGGGAAAGCCGCCCGAGTGTCATCCCCACCCCCGCGAGAGCCGCGCCTCCTCCTCCTCCTCTCTCTGCCGCTCGGCTCACCGTCACCAGCAGGCAGTGCAGGTCCCGCTGCTCCGCGCCGCTGCCGTCGGGGGGGCTCTCGCCCAGCACGGCCGCCAGGCGCTCCAGGCCGGAGGCGCGCAGGATGTGGATGTCGTTGGCGCAGCAAAAGGCCTGGATGAGCGTGAAGTGGATCTGCAGCGCGATATCCGCCTCGTCCGCCGCCAGCAGGCAAAGCACTACGCTGTCCGGGTCGCTGCGGGGAAGGGCGGCGGGGTCAGCGGCTCCCGGACATCCCATCCCGGCGGCGGGCAGCTGTGGCCAGCTGCACCCGGGCCCGGCCACCCCCTCCCTCCCTGCGCTCTCGGGGGACGGAGGGGCACTCACGCGTTCATGAGCTTGGCGGCCTCGTAGACGCCCACCGTCAGGCAGCCCTGCCGCTGCGCCGCCACTAAGAGCCGCTCCAGCGCCTCGCCGACTGACCTCATCCTGGAAAGCAAGCCCAGGCGGGGGGTCACAGGCGCCCCGGGACCCCCCGCTTCGCCGCCCACGCCGTCCCTCTTCGCACCCACCCCCCACGGCCAGGTGGCCGGACTCACCTCTCGGCCGCGTTGTCAGCAGGTAGCAGCTCCTCCAACGTCATGGCGAGGGCGGGCTCCGATCCACCCGCGGTCCAGTGTGGAAACACGGCCCCAAGCAGAACTCGGCAAATAATCCACAGGCGGGGAAGGAAAGCAAGCGCGACTTTAAACGCCGGCGACCGAAACTCTACGGCGCCCAGCAGTTGACAGAGCCTTATATACCTGACCCGAGGGGCGGGCTCGTTCTGTCCGTTCCCATCGGCGATTGGCCCGCCAGCAAACCAGGCCGGCTCGCGCCCTTTGCCATTGGTCGGCTAAGGAGTCCCACGGGGAAAGGCGAGCGTTTGCCTTTGGGGAAGAGAAGCGGCAGAGTTTCGGCTTCCCAGCAGCGGCATTTCCTGCGCGGGGAGCGGGGGGGGGGAGCTGTTTTGTAGAACTCGTGGAGTTCCTGGGAAGCGAGGGCGAGGCAGGAGTGCAGCTCACCCCCCGCCCCCTCCCCCCAGGCGATCGAGTCTCCAGGCGGCGAGTCAGCCGGGGGGGGGGTTACACGGGGGGTGGGGTGGGGGGGAGGATCTGGGTGACAATCCTCTAGAAAGACCCGGTGCTCTCGTTCTCGGCAGGAGGGAGAAGCCTGCGCGGGGCGGGAGGGGCGGTTAAGGGAGATGCCCATGCAGACTCGGGCAAGCGGGAGCAAAGGCAACAACTTCCTCGGCCTTTTTCCTCTTTTGCCCAGGCCCCGTCCCCCGTCCCATGGCAGAAACGTCCAGCTCGCCGAACCAGCCTCCGTGGGTGAGAGGTCGCGGCGGCCGGGCGACCCTGTTGCAGGGCGGCCGGTCACACGACGCGCGTTGCATCACCGCTTTCTCGGGTCTTGTGACTCCCGCAGCTAGACAGGAAGGGAGAGCCGCCTCTGCCCGGCGCTGGGCTCCCGAGGCGCATCGCCTGCGGGCCTCGTCGTCCCGTCCTCCCGGCTGAGCCCCTCTGGGAGACTCCGGCTCGCGCGTCGTGTGCGAGGACACCCACTGAGTCATCGCGCCTAGAGCGCTGCGCATCGGCGGCCCGGTCTTTTCCCAGGGGGGTCTGGCGCTCCGGAGGGGGAGACCCCGGAGAGAAGCCCGTAAGAGCCACGCGAGCATTGGCAGCCAGAGGGTCGCCCGCAGCTTGTGCTGGGAAACCAGGTGCGGAGAGGCTGCTGCTGCAACCAGAGTGCCAGGAGACTCCACCCCTGCCCCTTACCGAGGAAGTCCCCCGGCGCCTCCTTCAGCCCCACCTGGAGTTTGAGGGCCAGGCCCGAAACCTCTCCGGGCTCCTGGGTGCGATTTTCAGGGGGAGGGCTGAGAAAAGGGCACAAGCTCACCAGAAACAGCCCTGGGTGGTACCTGTTGTTATTTATTTTTATTTATTTTATTTATTTTATTTATAAAATTTCTATACCGCCCTTCTCCCTAGGGACTCAGGGCGGTGTACAGCCAATCCAAACCCCAACAGTAATACAAAAGTTAAAAGAAGATTAAATTAAATATTGGCCGAATAAGAAAAAACCCACCCCACACCCTTAAAACCCCAATTTAAAATTACAGAGCAAATGGAGACAAGTTAAAACCACCTCAGCCCAGGCCGGCCTGCTCAAAAAGCCAGGTCTTCAGCGCGCGCCTGAAGGCCCTCAGGTCCGTGCCGGTACGTAGTTCCAGCGGCAGAGTGTTCCAGAGGGCAGGGGCCGCCACAGAGAAGGCCCTACCCCTCGGGGCCGCCAGGCGACACATGGTGGCCGACGGGACCCGGAGAAGGCCCTCCCTGTGTGAGCGCACCGGCCTGCTGGAGATCACTGGTAGGATGCGGTCCTGCAGGTAACCTGGCCCAATGCCATGGATCGCCCTAAAGGTCAAAACTAGAACCTTGAAGCGAACCCGGAGAGCCACCGGCAACCAATGCAGCTCGCACAGGAGAGGCGTCACGTGGGCGCTACGCGACGCCCCCATGATCACCCGCGCGGCCGCATTTTGCACCAGTTGGAGTCTCCGGGTGCTCCCCGCAGGGAGCCCCATGTAGAGGGCATTACAATAGTCCAGGCGAGAGGTGACAAGGGCCTGAGTGACCGTGCGCAGGGCGTCCCGATCCAGAAAGGGCCGCAACCGGTAGATCCAACGGATCTGATGAAATGCCCCCCTGGAGACGGCCGCGACATGATGTTCAAGCGACAGCCGTACATCCAGGAGGACTCCCAGATTGCGAGCCCTCTCTGTGGGGGGCAAAATTTCCCCCCCAATAGCCAGCGAAGGAATCAGCTGGCTATATCGGGGCGCCGGGAACCACAGCCACTCGGTCTTGGATGGGTTGAGCCGAAGCCTGTTCCCGCCCATCCAGTCCCGCACGGCCTCCAGGCACCTAGACATAGCCCCCACAGCATCGTTGGGGTGGTCCGGGGTGGAGATGTACAACTGAGTGTCATCTGCATACAGATGACACTTCACCCCAAGACCACGGATGATCTCGCCCAGCGGCTTCATATAAATGTTGAACAAGAGAGGGGAGAGGACCGACCCCTGAGGTACCCCACAAACCAGGGGCCTAGAGGTGGACCTCTCCCCTCCCGCCAACACAAATTGCGAACGGTCGGAGAGGAAGGAGGAGAACCATCGAAAGACGGTTCCCCCAATTCCCAACCCCCCAACCGTCGCAACAAGATACTATGGTCGATAGTATCGAAAGCCGCCGAGAGGTCTAATAGGACCAGGACAGAGGAGAACCCTCTGTCACAAGCCCTCCAGAGATCATCAACCAACGCGACCAATGCCGTCTCAGTGCTATGCCCAGGCCTGAAGCCCGATTGGAACGGATCGAGGTAAGTTGTTTCCTCCAGGTACTGAGGGAGCTGACGTGCCACCACACTCTCAACAACCTTCGCCAGAAAGGGAAGGTTGGAGACTGGACGGTAGTTGTTTAAAACAGCTGGATCCAGGGAAGGCTTCTTGAGGAGGGGCCGCACCACCGCCCTCTTCAGGGCGGTAGGAAGCGACCCCTCTCTCAAAGAAGCGTTGATAATCCCCTGGAGCCAGCCTCGTGTCGTCTCCCTGGCGGCCGAAACCAACCAGGAAGGGCACGGGTCCAATAAACAGGTGGTGGCATTCAGACCCCCCAGCAACCTGTCCACACCCTCGGCGGTCACAGGGTTGAACTCCCCCCAAACAACATCCACAAGACCTGCCCCGGACACCTCCCCCGGGACCATCCAATTGGAGTCAAGCCCCTCCCGAATCTGAGAGATTTTGTCATGCAGGAATCGAGAAAACTCCTCCGCTCTACCCTGCAAGAGGTCATCCCGCGCTCTCGGTTCAAGTAGAGAGCGGGTCACTCTAAACAGGGCGGCAGGCCGATTTCCTGCCGACGCAATAAGGGCGGAGAAATACGAAGATTTCGCCGCCCCTATCGCCACAAGGTAAGTCTTAATATGAGATCTCACCTGTGTTCGATCAGACTCAGAACGGCTCGCCCTCCAAATGCCCTCTAGACGTCTTTTCCGGCACTTCATCTCCCGTAGCTCCTCCGTATACCACGGAGCCAAATGGGATCTGTGCCGGGTCAGAGGTCGCAGAGGCACAACTCGCTCTAGAGCCCCGGCGGCCAACCCATCCCAGGTGGCCACCAGGTCACCAGGCGAGCTGAGAGCCAGAGACTCAGGAAATGGCCCAAGCTCCCTCTGGAACCGCTCCGGGTCCATTAGGCGCCTGGGGCGGAACAATCTAAGTGGCTCCGCCTCCCTGCGGTGGGGGGTGGCGGAACAGAAATCCAGCCTAAGGAGGGAATGATCTGTCCATGACAAGGGTGTAATGACTAAATCCCCACAATTACAGTCATTCAACCACTGCCCAGAGACAAAAATCAGGTCCAGCATGTGTCCTCCTATGTGAGTGGGAGCAGAAACTAACTGGGTCAGGTCCATGGCCGTCATGGAAGCCAAGAACTCCCGGACCAACCCCGAGGTTTCACCGAGCGATGGCAGGTTGAAATCCCCCATGACCAAAAGCCTGGGGGTCTCAACCGCAAGCCCAGCTATTACCTCTAGGAGTCCGGGCAGGGCCGATGAGACGTGGCAGGGAGCCAGGTACGCCATCAAAAGACCCATCTGAACCCCTTGCCCCCACTTCACAAATAGAGATTCACAGCCAGCCGTCTGAGGGACAGTGGCCTCCCTAGGACAAAGGACTTCCTTTATAAGCACCGCCACCCCACCACCCCTTCCCTGAGCCCTAGGCTGGTGAAATGCAAGGAAACCTGGTGGGCACATCTCAACCAGAGGGACACTGCCCTCTGGGCCCAACCAGGTTTCGGTGACACCTACCAGGTCCGCGGCCTCCTCCTGAACCAGATCATAGATCAGGGGAGCCTTATTAACCACGGACCTGGCATTGCACAACAACAGCCGGGTATTCAGGGCCTGAGATTCCGGACAACCAGGGCTGCAGGATGGGTAAGGAGGGTCGGAGCGCGCTACCGCTTGCAAACATCGGGAGCGCGATCCCCTTATTGTGGCTCTTATGCCTGTCCCAGCATCTGGGCAGTAGGCAAGAACAGCTCCTCCCTGCTGCAGAATCTCAGTCCCTGGTTGGCATAGGCCTTGGCCCCCTTTCATTGGCACCCCAGAGAGAGGGAGGGGGAGGGAGAGGAAATCCACCTGGGGTGGCTTGCCCCCATCGCTGTCCTGGGTGGTCAGTGAGCCACAACCCTGGCATTTCAGTGTCCCCCCTTTGCTTTTGTACAGACCGGGTCAACCAGGTGGCAGCACCCACTGAGGCCTTGTGCTGAGTCTTGGGGAGCCCCTTATTCTGCTCCCCCTTCCTATCAGCTGAGAGGAAGGGGGGGAGGCTGTTGCCTTTGTCTTGTGGTCGTTCCTTGGCAGCTCTCTTTTGAGACCGCTGCACTGTTGGCCTTGAGCCCTTGTGTCTGTGTGTTTTGGAGGCTGCTGCCCCAATTTCACCGAGGGAGCCAGAGCTGGAGAGGAAGCAGGCCAGACAGATTCTGAAAGGTTGTTTACATTCACAGCTGGAGAACCAGGCAAAGAGCAGATGGCTGCTGCCGCCTGCAGCCCACATCCAGCCTGCACCAGAGCGCAGGGGATTTCCCAGGAAGACCTTTATGAAATGCCAAAGGAAACTCTGCATCACATGATACTCTTGTGCTTCCCGCAAGCCCAGCTGATGCCCCCCCGCCCCCCCTGGCGCTCCCACCCGGTGTTGTGACCCCTCCGGCCTCCCCCCAGAGGGCCCTGCCCAGTTCCAGCTGCCCTTGGAGAAACCGAAAAGGAGCAACAGCAGGATCTCTCCCCCACTGCCTGAAGCGTTTGGGGGGGAAGGGTCCTCTCGAGCAGAACAAACCCACTGGCTCTCCTGACTCTGCCTGCAGCCCCTTCCTCTGGGGAGCAAGATAGGGGGAGGGGAAGGAGAAAATGGCCCCTTCCGCTGGATCTCTGGCTGAGGGCTGATGAGCCACCAGGGGGCAGTTTATTTTATTTATTTGATTTGTCAATAATTTACAAGACGATAGGTATAAGTATAAATATAGTTATGCATACATGAAATGGGTACATATAAGAAAAATAAAAGAAACAATAGGACAGGGACAGTAGGCACGTTGGTGCGCTTATGCACGCCCCCTACAGGCCTTTTAGGAAAGGGGTGAGGTCAATAGTAGACAGTCTAAGGTTAAAGTTTTTGGGATTTGGGGAAGAAACCACAGTCAGGTAGAGTATTCCAGACATTGACCACTCTGTTGCTGAAGTTGTATTTCCTGCAATCAAGTTTGGTGCGGTTAACCTTGAGTTTGTATCTATTGTGTGTGCTCTTGTGTTGTTATGGTTGAAGCTGAAGGATTCATTGACAGGTAGGACATTGCAGTGTATGATTTTATATACTATACTTAGATTGGACCGAAGATGGCATAATTCAAGATTTTCAAGTCTGGTGGCATAAGGTATTCTACAACGAGTAGAGGAGTGGAGAACTCTTGTGAAATATTTCTGGACTTTCTTAAATGTGCTAATATCAGATACGTAATGTGGATTCCAGACTGATGAGCTGTATTTGAGTATTGGTGTAGCAAATGTTTTGTATGCTCTAGTTAGTAGTGTGACATTACCAGAGAAAAAGCTACAGTTCTTCCTCTTGCTCTCCCTTGCTCTTTGGGCTGCCCCTAGTAGCAGCTCCTGAATGGAATGGCTGTGGAGGAAAGTGTGGGGTCTTCCTGCCTCAACCTATCCCTTTCCAGATCCTGACCGAAAACAGCATCCTCCGGGGTTCATCAAGGAGTTTTCTGCTGAAATGTCTTAAAAATGCACGGATGTCATTTTTTAATGTAGAAGGACCAGTTTATCTTTATCTCTGACCCTGTGTGAAGACTTTAAATTCTACTAAAATGAGGAGAGTAGCCATGGCACCCAGCCAGGTGGGCCATCCAGGTTTCCTGGCTCTTCATCTCTGCAGCTGAGGAGCAGCCCAGGGCATGGAAGGAGGTGGGGACGCCCGGCCAGGCACCCAGTATGCCCCCTTCTTCTGAACCGGCCCTGGGGCCCCTCAGAGCTCCTGCAGGCCAGGGAATGGCAAGACGGCAGCTGTTCAAGTGGGGCCCTTCCTCTCCGTGGCCCTCCATTCAGACAGGACCATTCCAGGAAGGAAGGGGTCCCTTTTGTCTCTGATTCACAGGTGGCATTTCCTGTGGCCTGAAGCCCCCCAGTCTCTGCTGGCATGAGAACCCTCCCAGTGGAGAACGAGGGTGCCATGGGGCAGAGCCAGCCCAGAAGGACATCTTGGCTGCAACATTGCCTCAGGGGAGATGGGCACCGTGCCCCAAAGCCCCCCCAGCCTCATTGGAGACAATTAGGGGCATTTATCTAATTTATAGCTGCCCATCTCAGAAGCAGATGACTCTGGCAAATAAAACTATCTAAAATCATGATCATGAACACATTATAAACTAAATCTAAATTAGAAATCTAATCCACAGAAACTAAAACTGTTGTTCCTTATTTGAAGAGAATTCTTCAGGAGGAAGTGAAGCTAAGTGGGCAATCTGGCAATCTTTTGCAGGGCCTGAGGGTGGGCGGCGTTCGTCATTGCTGGAGCCCCTCTTTCAATGCCCCACTTTGGCCACAGTGACTGACTGCCACCTGCAGCCTCCTGGCGTCCCTTCCAGGCAGATAGGCAATTATTTCGCTTCCACCCAGGTGGCTGCCACAAGGGGAGAAGAGGGAGCCAAAGGGACGGTTGCCATGACCGCTCCCCCTCAGCCCAGCAGCAAAGCCTCCCCAGCAAGGGGAGTGAAGCCTGCCAACTTGGGAGTCCAAGGAGGTTCTCAGTGGCTACGCAATGCCCAGCTCTGTTACAGTTTTCCAATTGCTATAACGCCACTCCCTGCCTCTGGGCAGCAGTGCCAATAGAATAGAATTGTATTGGCTAAGTGTGGTTGGACAGACAAGGAATTTGTCTTGATGCAAATGCTCTCAGGGTACATAAGATACATTCATCAAGAATCATAAGGTGCAATATACTTAATGGTAGTCATAGGTACAATAAGCAATCAAATCATATCAGGAAACAGTCCATATAAATCGTAAGGATACAAGCGACAGTTACAGTCATACAGTCACAAGTGGGAAGGGTGAAAGGAGTGATGAAATTAGTAATAGTATTGCAGACTTTGTAAATAATTGGACAGTGTTCAGGGAATTATTTGTTTAGCAGAGTGATGGTGTTGGGGAAAAAACTCCCCTTGTATCTAGTTATTCTGGTGTGCAATGGTCTATAGCATCGTTTTGAAGGAAAGAACTGAAACAGCTTATTTCCAGGATGTGAGGGATCTGTAAAAAGCCAGCTGTAGCTCTTCTGCCCGCTACTTTATCATCCTGGGGACTGGGTGCTTGGTTTCCCTAGGCTTGAGGGACGGAGGGAAGCAAACTACGTTTCCCAGACGTCCACGGGACAGTCACAAGGGCGCTTCCTTCCCGCCCCAACTCGCTGGCTTTCCTTGGCCAGCCTAGCTGAAGTAGAAGGCGCGTGCAGGCTGTGGGGAGCGGCTTGCGTGTGCCGCCCTGGCTCCTTCTCGCCTCTCCCCCTCCCCCTCTTGCTGAGGCATGAGCTGAGCCAGGCTGCGGGAGCGAAGCCCTCCTGAAAGCCGGAGCCGCAGCACAGGGGGGAAACAAGTGGGGCGCTTTCCGCTTAGGAGGCTGACTTCATAGCCTCGTGAGGACCCCACGGCACCTTCGTTTCTTCTTCCACGCGGGCGTGAAGGTTTTGTAAGCCCCGGAAAGCTGCAATGGAGGGCACCCTCCCCATCTTGGGTGCGGAGTGGGCCTTCAGGGGCAGGCGAGCGGCTTGGCCCCTGCGCGCAGTCTGGCAGCTTCTGAGGCGGGACCCATCCCTCGGGAAAATACGGGGCTCGCCTTGGAGGCCGGCGGGGTAGAGAAAGGCCTTCAGCACCACGGCCAGCGCCCGCCCGCCTCTCCCTCCTTCGGGCTCCGGAGCGGCCGCACAAGCCGGAGGAGCCGCCGACGGCATGCACCTCGCCAGGGTTTTCCGGCCGCTTTTAACGGCGAACCTTCTCGGACAGCCTCGAGGGAACCGACGCAGTCAGACAAGCGCGCCTGCCTGGGGGAAGGCTCCGCTGGACGGGTGGCGCCCATGGCTAGGCGTCCTTCAGCTCAACCCTTTGAGCCACGGAGCCGGCTTCTCGGACTACTTGGGGCCCGTGAAAGCCGGGTGCAGCCCCTGCCCTTTGGTAGGACCCCCTCCTTAGCCTTCCCACTTCCCCAACGGGCAGGAGCCCCAAGGCTGCAGGCCCTCGCAAAGCCGCCTCTCTTCGGGAGGAGGGGGGATGGCTCCCCCACTTTTGCTTCTGGCCACCATTTGATTGATGTAGTCGCTGCGCATATCTGCCTTCTTTCCCTTTTTGCTTCCTCTGTCATTCTCTCACTGCTTCAGTTGGGTTCCCACAGTCACTTCAACCCGCGAAGTGCCAGAAAAAAAGCAGTCTCCCTTCGAATATACCTGGTGAAGGAGCCTGAAGCAGCCCAAGGAAGCCAGTTCTTGCCATCACATTCCACCTGGCATCTTTCAATAAAATATTTCCCCCATTTAAACTGCTGGTCTGGCTCCTGGGAAAAGTTTGGAATAACCCTCCACTTTCTGGAGCTCCGTTCCCTTCCCTCCTGCTGTTTCAAATATAACCAGCCCCTCCAAGAATTCCTTCCAGGCCTTCAGCTGCCCTGCCTGGCTGTTCTCGGCACCCATCCAGGGGGGTCCCGGCCCCTGTTCCGCCTCAGAGCTCTGCAAAGCCCCACGGTGGCTGCTCTTCATCAGCGATGGCTGTTCCCCAAAAGACCCCCTTCCCTGGTTAATCCTTGGATGGCGATCCACTTTGGGATCCCAGGGCTTGGGATGAGACTGACAAGCCTTTTGTATCACCAGCAAGAAACCCCAAGCCCACCTCCCACCAAGCGACAGGCTTCCCTGCCGAGGGAGCGTCTCTCCCGGCCACACCTCTGCAGCCGAAGGGCCAGCTGTGCTGCCCTGGGCCCCTTATGCAGCCCAGCAGGTTTCTCAAGGCACCATCAGAGCCACATGCAAGAACAGCCACTGCTCTCAGCTGCCTGCACAGGTGGCCAGGCAGGAAGGTCCCTGCATGCTTGCAACATGGTTGTCTGTGTGTTGTTTGTGCATGGCGGTATGAGCACAGTCCACTGGGTTACCTATGCTCTGGGGAAGAGGGACAACCTCTCAAGCTGCCACCCCAAAGAAGCCCCCTTGGCCCCCCTGGAAAGTAATGTCCCCCCCCCGCCTTTGTACAGGCCCTCTACGCCAGTGGTCGCCAACCGGTGGGCCAGGGACCACTGGTGGTCTGCAAGCAAATTTTGGTGGTCCACAGAGAAATGTCACCCCCAAAGCAATTAATCCAGGCTGCGCAGGAACACAAGACTGCGCCGCCCACATGGCCCGTGGGAACCCAAGGCTTGCATCACTTGCATTGCAAACAACAGAAGGTAGTGAGGGGAGGGGGGAAGGGCGGGGGGAACATGCCCCACTTGCCTGGCTTGGCCACCGGGCTGCTTCTTTCCACTTCTTTCTTCTTCTGCTTTTGGCTGCATGCAAGGAAAGCAGTAGAAGTCTTTCTTTCTCTCCCCCAAACTCTGCCAGAAATGAGTCTTTGGGACTCTGCAAGGCCTCCTGCTCCAAGAGGCTGTACGGTTCTGGTGGAGTTTGGGGGAGAGAAAGAAAGACTTCTGCTGCTTTCCTTGCATGAAGCCAAAAGTCTCAGTCTCTCAGTCTCTCTCTGAGTTTTCCCAGGGTCTCTCTTCCGCGGGATTTAAAATTATGAGTTTGGTGGTCCCTGAGGTCCAAAAGGTTGGCGACCCCTGCTCTACGCCTCCTGCAGCCCCAAAGAGGCCATTTGCAGGAGAAGGGAGAGAAAAGGAGGCCACGGGGCGCAAAATGCAGGAGGCGGCCAAAGAGAAGCTCCACAGGCCCAGAGGGAGATGGAGGGCCGGTTTAGGCATAAGGCTGTCCTGGCCAGCTCCTCTGCCCTTGGCCTGGTGTGCCAGGGAGCTCCCTGTTCTGAAGCCACGGGCTCACACGTGCAACTGTGAGGGCATGTGGGCACCACCTTTGCTTGCTCTCCCCCTCCACCCACCGTCCCTGCATCACCACCTTTGCAGGCGGAGGGAGCCGCTTTCTGCCCACCCAGCTTTGCTTTCGCGAGGAGGTGGGCCTTGCCTGGGCAGAGGGCTAGCAATGTCTCTGGGCCCCTGCTGCCCCCCAGCCCCTCCCCCAGACCGGCCACACCATCATGCCAGCCAGCGGGCCGCGGGGTTGCCAGGAGCCGGTTTATTTTCTCTCTCAGGCGCGGGAGGGTCCTGGCTGCAGCTGCCTCTCCCCCCTCTGCCTTCGGAGCAGCAGCAGCAGCAGCAGGAGCGATCCGAGGCCCAGTGCCGCAGCCAGCCCTGCCGCCAGACACAGCCCGTCCTCCCATCGCAGGAAGCCCTCCGGGGCAGGCGCTCCGGACCCTGCGGGGCAAAGAGAGGGCCGGGCAGGGGGTCTCAGCTGGCCCCAGGGGCGATGGGGGGTGTCTTCACTCTGGGCAGCCTCACCTCCCGGGCACCAGCTGCAGCCAGTCCTCCAAAAGGGGCTGCAGGCAGGAGCGACACAGGGCTGCTGCTGAAGGTCACCGGCCAGCAGCCCCCATGGCCCCCCCTCATGGTGCCCCGTGTAGGGAGGCGTGCATGACAGACACCCAGGAGTCGAGACCAGGCGACGCAGCCACATTTTCCCCTCCAAAGGGGCTGCTGGGGGGAAGGCAACCCGCCCCCCAAGGCCTCCCCTTTAATACCTTCAGGACAGGAGGCCTGCACGGGCTGGCTGAAGAAGTCCACAGGCCCAGCAGAAGCCATCAGCAGCACCTGCCCTGCCTGCAACGGAGCTCCTCCCCGGGCATCTCTCCGGCCTGCAGCGGAGAGGAAGGGGTGGGGGTGTTTGCGTGGGTGCGAGCACCGCAGTGTGATCCCCATGCCCCCCCGCCCCCCCGAGAGGGACCCTCTGCAGCAGAGGACCAACTCACGTCTGCCCTGCAGGCTGGCCTCACAGTGGGTGCCGCAGGGCTCCTGGGCCGAGGGCAGGCAGGCGGAGGCGCTGCAGTGGAAGTCGATCTGGGGAAAGGGGGCAGAGGTCGGGAGCCTGGGAGGACCTGGCCCCACACGCACGGCCCCAGGGCAACTGCTGGGGGGAAATGGGACCCCAAAGGCCAACCTCCCTCCCTTCAGGCAGAGGGGCTTATGGCTCCGGGAGGGAGACGGTGCCTCTGAGAACGCACAGAAAACCTCTCCCCTTGGCTCAGCAGCACAGCGTCCAGGATGGGCTGCTCAGAATCCGAACTCAGGGCAGGAAGAGAGCTCGTCCTGCTCCGCGAGCAAAGGGATCAGGGCCCTCATGGGCAGCCCTCCCCCGCTCTGGGCAGCCCCTCCGACCCTACCGGTCCACTGAGCATCTGCCGAGCGTCCGCGTCCACAAGGAAGAAGGTCCTGACCACAAAGCGCTGGTGGTGGGAGGGGAAGGGCAGCCCCGAATCCCACTGGAGGGGCACCAGCTGGGCCTGGTAGCTGTCTCCTTGGTAGGGGCACCTGGAGGGCAGAGGGGGCAGCAGCTCTGCGTCACCGGCAGCTCACGCGCAACCGGCCTCTGGGAGAGAACGCCGCTTTGCTTCGACTAGCACCAGCTGCAGAGGCAGAATGGGTGGGGGGGCCGGGGGGAGGGGAGGGCTGCAGCCGACCAGCCTATCCTGCTCTGTGGGTGGCTGGGCTTCTGGACCAGGGAAACTGGGATCTCCGCCTCCACCCCGCTTTGATCATGGGACCGTGGGGGGGCACAAAGAAATAATGCTGAGCCCCACAGGATCCAGGGGGCTGGTCTGCACCACTGTTCCCCCTGGTCAAGCTCTGGCCAGAGACTGCAGAGGCAGCCAAGCCCTCCCGCTTGGTCAAGGCATGTGTGTCCCCCCGGGGCCTCCTCCCCCCCCCCCCAGACCCAAGTCACAGACCCGTCCTGCAGGAGGGGCCATTGAGGTGCCCGGAGGGGGTCGGCGCTTGGGGTGGCCCAGCACTCGTGGAGGAGCAGACGGACTGCCGGGTCCCTCCTCCCGAGCAGGCGGACTTCCAGGGGAACTGGCTCACGCAGAAGCTTCACCACCGGGTAGTCCAGAGGCCCGTAGAAGGAGGAGTAACTCTCATCTGCAGAGGAAGGAGGCCCCTGAGGTGGGGCTGCCCCAGAGGGCGGCAGCAGCAGCAGCAACAGCAGCAGGCCGGCCCTCCTGCTGACCCCAAGGGCACCTACCTCCAGCCATCCGCATGTCCAGGGCGAGGGGCCCTTGCTGGGCAACCGTGTCCGGGAGAGGAGGGGTGGCCAGCCGGATGCTCACCGGGAGGGGCTCCTCGGCTGAGTAGCTGCAGCGGATAGTCAGCCTGCAAGAGAGCGGGGGGGGGGGGGGTGTTCAACTCCTCTGGCTGGGCCTTTTGCAGCTGGGTCCCCTTGAGGGCAGCAGTCAGGGAGGCCGAAGGCACCCTTGAGGTCATCAAGGCCCACCCCTGCTCAGGGTAAGAAGGGGCCCGGGAAGACACAGTCAGCAGAAGCAGCAAGAGGCCCAGAGCTGCCAAGCTCGCTGGCTGGAGCCCCGCCCTGTCTTCCTGGGAGGGGCCGAGAGCCCGTGCAGCTCAAGGGCTCTGAGGGCCGGAGGGGAGGCAGGCAGGGGCTTGTCCCCCCCTCTTGTGGGGACCTTCCCTGTCACATCCCAGGCCTGGAGTCCTGACTGCCCCTCCCACCCTTCCTTCCACCCTCAACCTCCTGCTGCCCAGGGACCCCCCAGCGGTCACCTGAAGAAGCCGCTGGCCTGGCTGAGGGAGCCTGAAGACGCCCGGAGAGCCCCTCCCTCTGCCGAGAGCTCGTTCTCATAGATTCGGTGGCCTCCGGCCTCCTGGCGCAGAAAGAGCTGGCTGAGGGGATCCCTCTTCAGCTCCTCCCTCCCTTTCCAGCAGGCCCTTCCTTGTGGGGGGGGGGGGGGGGGGCTCCAGAGACCCTCTCGGCAGGCTGCCTGGCCGGCCAGGAGACCAATCTAAGCGTTTTAAATTACAGAAATTCTTCTCTTGGCCACCATTTTAAAGCTCCAAGAGAAACTGTGGCCCGGCTGCCCCTGCCCCCTCCCAGAAGCTGCAAGGCCCCACCAGGCAGCCTCTCCCTGGCCCCCCTCACAGGGCGGTTGCTGGGCCACGGCCTCCCTGCTGACCTTGAAGGTGGTCCCACAGGCAGATGGTGGGAAGTGGAACACCACAAACGCTTTGTTCCTGGCGAGGGGGCCACAGGGCCCCCCCTGGCGGCTCAGCAGGTGCAGGGAATCCAAGGTGAGGGGTGGCACAGCGGCGTCTCTGGAGACGGCCAGGGAGAAGGAGCCGTCCGGGGCGCAGCGAGCCGTCACTGTGCAGGAAGGGAGAGTGGGGGGTGGGGGTTCTGTTGGGTCAAAGGTCAGGTGCCTCCTTTCCTCCCACCCCTGGCCCAGAAAGGCCTTGGGAGGGACAGAGATCTGGCTCCAAGGTCTCCTTCCTCAGCTGGGCCTCCCCCGAGACAGCAGGACGGCTAGCCAACTGACCATCACTATTGTCCAGCCCAGCCAGCTGGCCGGAGGGTCCCTTTCTTCAGTTCCCCTCATGGTCCTGATGCCCCCTCTCCCCCGTCCCCTTTGGGTCTCTTGGAAGAGTTTCCCATGTCCCGGGCATTGCGGGGGATGGGAGCTGTGGGGGGCAGAAGGGTAGCAGCATCCCCACCCCCCATGTGGAGGGAGGGGGAGGCCCCCTGGCCCTCCCTCTCCCTTCATCTCTGCGCTGTTTGCCAGCCGCCCTTTGGACCCTTCAGAAAACTGGGCTGCCAACCCCCAGGCAGAGTCGCCTTGTCTTGGTTCAGCCGCCTGGGGCAGCCCAGCTTTCCGGGTGGGTCCAAAGGCACCAGATGGAAGGAGCGGCAGAAACGGCTCAGCAGAAGGCCGTGACTCGCCCCAAGTTCCCCCAGAAGGAGGGGACTGGCTGCCTCTGTGGCTCTGCTGCAGCTGCTATGCCTCCGGGGGGGGGGGCTGTCCCAGGGTCTCCCAGGAGCCCGTCTCTGGCCAGGCTGCTGCCCCCTCCCTCCAGCCCCTGGATCTCACCTGTCTTGCCGTAGTAGCAGGGGGTCACCCTGTCCTGGGGGTCGAAGCAGCAGCCCAAGTGGGAGCACTGGCCGTGGCTGACCCGAGGGGAGCTGCAGGGCAGTCGCTCCATCAGCTGCACCACTGAGCACCGGCTGGGGCTGGGGGGATCCAGGACTGGGGGGGGGGGCAGCCATGGGGCATCCGCTCAGGAGGACCCCCTGGGCACCCCCGCTTGTCCTGCAGTAGCATCAGGAAGCTCTCACTTTGGGGGGGCCACAGGGCCTGGGACCCTCTCCCTGCAGAGGCCAAGCTCAGAATGGGCCCCTGGGGACCCTAACCCAATTTGGCTGGCTGTTGGCCCAGGAGGGCTGTGGGAGCCCAAAGCCCCGCCCTTTGGCACCCACGCCTGGGGCCCTTTGGTAGCCTTCTCCAGCAGAGCTCTGGGGGCTACACCCCTTTGGGGCCCTCCCAACTTCCCATGGCAGCTGCATTGAGAAGTGCTCCTCGGGGGCTCCTGCGGAGGCTCCCCCAGGCCCCCAACCTTCCTTGCTCCAAGCCAAAAGGGTCCCTGGTTGAACGGAGCACGGAAGCTGGGAGCAGCGAGGACCCCCAGCGCTTGCTCCATGGGCTCCAGGACCGAGAAGCCCCAGTGGAGGGACATCTTGGGAGCTGCCCCGTTTGTGCCACTGGCCCTCCCTGGAGGCCCCCTGAGCCAGCACCCTCCTTCCCCGGGGTGGGGGCGAATTTGGGGCTCCCCTGTGGGGCAGCCGTGGGAAGTGGCTGATTCCCCCCTCCCGCCTGTCTCACACCTACCCCCGGGCAGCATCACCGCAGCCTGCGGCTCCCAGCCCATCCCAGCAGGGGCCATCAGAAGCACCAGGAGTGCGAGGGAAGCCATGCCAGCTGGCACCTGCCTGGCAGAAGGCGGGCAGGGGTCTGGGCCTCCTCCAGTTGCCAGGGCAGGGTGGGCTTCTCCCGCATCAACAGTCCCCCTTTATGACCTCCCCTCCCCCTCTTGGCCTGCAGCAGCTTTGGGCACATAGGCAGCTGGACAGGAAGCCCCCTGGGACTGGGGGGCACGGGGGCTCTTGCCCCTTTCCACTCAGAGACCAGCCGGGTGGGTGGCCTCCTCCCTGGCTGCAAATTAAGGCTGCCCCCCCCCCTGCAAGGTGGCGCCTCCCTTCCGCCCAGGAGGAGGCAGGAGGGCCCAGCCTTCCTTCCTTGCAGGCCTTCCCGGCTTCTTCTGTTGAAGGCGTTGGCTTTATGTTTTGCTTACTGATGGGCGGGATTCCTTTAGGCACCGAAAAGTGCTCTGCACACGGTCTTTTCCATAAGTCCGGGGAAAAAAAGCTCTCCGCAAGGGATCTCCCCCGCCACTTCCTCTCCAACGGAGCCGCCTTCAGTTTGCTTGGGAAGGATATTCTGCATGTGGCCAGGAACAGCTTTTCTGCCAGCGGCGTGTCCAAAGGGCACTTTCCTTCAAAAAATCCCCTCGTTGTTGTGGGGGGGCGCTCTGTGCGTGCTCAGAAAGAGGAGGAGGCTTTGCACAGGGCGGCGACCGAGACGAGGGTCTCTCCCCGAGGAAGGTTTATTCGCTCAGCCTCAGACAGGTCTCCTGTGGGCCCCGCAGGGAAACTCAGCACGTGCACAGAGAGCACCCACGGGTTCGGATCGCTCCTAGGGAGGCCGTTGCTGCGCCAGGCTGAAAAAAGCACCGCAGAGGCGCGCCTTCTTTCAGACGCCGCAGTAAACCCTCAGCACATCAAGGCTTCTGCGCGTTTCCTCCCGTTCCGCTGGGGCCGGCCGGCATCAGCAGCGATCTCTGCCCATGCTCAGAGGCGCCCTTTACCGCGCTGCGTCCTACCCCGGCGCTCCCAGCGGCGCCCTCCCCGTGACCACGCCCAACCGCCGCTCTCGCTCGCTCAATGGCGGGCGGCAGCGCAGGGGGCGGGGCCCAGGCGAGGGTGCTGGCGGGGCCCGGCGGGTGGGCGGGGCCAACGGACGCCTCGGAGGCGCCAACCAAGATGGCGGCGGCTGTGATGGCCGGAGGCGGCGGCGTCCGGGGTAGCCTCTCCATAGGCCCCCTCGCGGCTGCTGCCCCCGCCACGCCGGCGCCGCCCCAGGAGCGCTTCTCGCTGGTGGTGGTCTTCGGTGCCGGGGGCGGCCGGCCGGGGCTGCGCAGGGCGGTGCTGGCGGCCGTCAGAGCTGGTGAGGGGTGCCGGAAGTGGGGGGAGGGGCGCGGGCGGTGGGTCCTTCGGAGTCGGAGCGCCCTTCCGCCGCCGCCGCCCCCGCCCCCCCACTAACGCCCCGCCAGTGTGGCCGGAGAAGCGGCGGCGGCGGCCTCAGGGCGGGAGGGGAGGGGGACGCCTGGGCAGCGGCGGCCAGGCTGAGCTGCCCTGTGGTGGGGGTTTGGAGGGGGGTTCCCGCGGCCCGGAGGAGCCCCGGGGCTTATGGGTGGAGGGGTGGGGAGCCCCCGGCCTCTCCGGGGGCGGCGGCCTTCCCTTCCAGGGCTGCGAGAGGTGGGGGCTTCCCCGGGGGAGGCAGATGGGCAGAGGCCTGGCGGACAAAGGGCCGAGCGTGCCGTGAGGGGGCAGAGGATCCCGGGGGGGGCGGGAGGCGAAAGTAGCCCCCCCGCCTCTTCCCCCCATCGAGGCTGCTGTTTGGTGGGGTCCAAGAGGGACTTTGCAGTGGCTGGGAAAGGCGGGGCGGGGGGGCTGCATCCTCCTCTTGGAGGGGCTCTGGCGGAGCAGCCGGGGTCATTTAAGATGGGGGGGCGGTGGGCATCCCTTCTGCCCCCTCCCCTGGGCCTGCTCTTCCCCCTGCCACCCCCCCCCCCCTTGCCAGGTGTGACTTTCAAGAGGGCAGCTCCGTCGTGATGGAAGAGAAGCTGCAGTGTCTTCCGAGGCAGCTGAGGCTGGGAAATTTCCAAAGGTTGCCTTTTGTCCTGCTTTTCTGGCTGTTTCTTGTCCGGCTGGTCTGGATTTATGTTTCAGGCCTTTTCATGGAAACCTTTTGGTTCTGTTCCCCTGTTAGAATTGGGTGCCTATTGGGTGGCAGGTTTGCATGGGAAAGAGCACCGGTTTCCTGAAGGAGCCCTCGAGAGTGCAAAGGATGCTGGAGAGGCCCGGCTGTGGCCTTCCTGCGAGGAAGCCAGCTGGACCCAGAGAATGAAGAGCAGTTGATGCCGGAGGAAGTTGAGGTCAGAACTGCCATTCCTGGCCCTGCTGCGTGATCTCATCTCAGTGTGATCTGTGGATGTCACAATGCCCTGGTGCCCTGGAGGGGCAGAAGGGAAAGGCTGGAAGTTCCTTGGGGCCCTCGAGCATCCCCGCTTTCTATTGAGAGGCTGCAAGGGTTGCCGTTCTCTGCCATTTGGGGTGCTGGAAAAGCAGTTGCTCTATTTTTTTTAAAGAGCAAATGTTTGCAACTAGTATATTTGGGTGGGATAAGGAGAGACTGTGTGTTGCTCAGGACCCCCAGGTGCTCTGGAAAATACAGGGCTCCCCGCCCCGCTCCAATTCCCAGCTCCTGTTTGGGGGAGGCTGCTTCAGCTCTTGGGGCTGTCCTTGCCCTTTGTTGACTTTCCCCATTGCTGGCAGCTCCCTACCCCACTGCTCCGCTCCCCTGCAATAGGGGTTGGGGAAGCGAGGTGGCGGGCAGCACAGGGGCCTTGGCGTTCGTTGGGATGGTTACTTGTCCTTGAAGCGTTAGGCCTGGGGGGGTCTGCTCGGACCTTGTCCTGGTCTCCTGGAGAGTTGTGGCCTTGGCGTCCCAGTCCAGCAGCAGAAACTCTGTGTGTGTGTGTGAGGGGGGAATCCCAGCCAAGCAAAACCAAAATTAGCGGCCTGGCGGTTCCTGGAGGAGAGCCTGGCAACACCTTTCCTTTTGGGATTGTTTTCAAGACAGCAAATTGCTCCCAATTGCTGCCTTCCGGCCCCGAGGTGAGGTGGTTCCCCAGAGCTGGAAGGCTGGCTGCTTTTTTTTCCCTGTGCACCTGAGTCCCCTTGGCAAGGTGCGAGCAGGCAGGGTGTGCAGGTGCCCCTCTTCTGTGGAGGGGATGGGAGCCTCGCTCTCGCCTCTTGCCAGGGAGAAGCCGCCTGTTGTGCCTTCGGATTCTCCTTTGGATTTGGAAGGGCCTCCTGGCTTTCCATTTGCTGAAGAAGCCGGAGGATTTCTCACAGCGATGGAAAACTAATGGAAGGAAGGTGGAAGACATATGGCCTCCTTCCTTTACGTAGGTTGGGCTTTGGGCAAGTCCCTGCAGTATGGTTAGCACCCCCAATTCCTGGAGCCTCTTCCGAAAAGAAGAGCTCCCGAGGGCGGGCAGGCAATGGGGGTGAAGGTGGGGGGCTGTGAAAGCCCCCTGCGAAAGGGAAGAATCCCTGACTGAGGAGGCTGGCATTCCTCTCCTCCCTTGAAAGGCCTCTGGAACCGCCTTTGGGTTCCGATCTTCAAGGCAACAGCTGCTCTTTGATCTCCGTCCTTGGCAGCTGCTGCAGAGCCACCTGCTCAGGCTGCCTTGGCGACTGGACCTCTCGCTCTGCTCCTAATCCCAAAGGCCCATTGCTTTCCGGACTGTTTCAGGCTGGCATCCATCTCTGCAGGACTCAAAAATGGCTAAACCTCAGGGGAGCCGCCTCTCTCTTGGTTCAGGGATGCTCTTAAGGCCCCGACTGAGCTCCCAGGTGTCATTCCTGTTCCTTTCTCCAGCTGAGCCAGATCGGCTTCTTGAAGGGAAGGGAGGGTCCCAAAGCTGGTGGGACCTCTTGCAGTGGGGTGGAGCGGGCAGGGAGGTCCTCTTGAAGGCCTCCTCTGGAGCAGCTGCCCCAAGCAGGTTCATTGGGGGCTGCATTTCCTTCACAAAAGTAGCTGACGTGGGGCTCCTTGTGAGAAATGGGCAGCCTTGCTTCCAATCGGAGTTGATGGCATCGGTCTCAACTTGGAGACCAGCGTTGGGTGGGCATGTCGGCCACCGTTTGGGCTCTTCCTATGAATGCCTTTGGGCTCACCACCTCTTTGCCCCGCCTCTCTGCTGAACCAGCCAGGGTGGGACTGGCCCTGTAGTCGAGGAGAAGGCCCAGAGCCTCTTGATGGGTGGGATGCATTCTGCTGAAAGGGGGCAGGCATAAGACCTCTTTGGCCTTGGATAAGCAGGCCAAGCTCCCGTGTGGAAAGCTGACCTGCCCTCTAGAGACGAAGGGCCGGATTCTGCACTCTGTGGAAGGCAGGAAAAGCGGCAGCCTCACAGGGGGCGAGCAGCATTGGCTCTGCCGGCGCCTGTTCCGGGCCAAATACACAGGACGGAGGCTCTGGTCACCCATAAAGAAACCCACGAGGATGGCTGCCGCTTGGCCTCAAGCAGAAGGGAAGGGATGTGGTTTGCGGGCAGTTGTACCCGGGTGCCAGCAGTGGGGTTCCTCCGCAGGCTGCCAGGAGCTGAACGAGGGGAGACTTCTGCAGGGAAGCGTGGATTATAGCCAGTTCTTGCCGGAGGAAAAGAGGAAGATGGGACCGCCTTGAAACTCAGGCTAGAAACCGGGAGGCAGTGAGTTCTAGCCCCACCTCTCACCGTTTCCTTAAAGGAGGAGAGAAGCCCTCTCTGTTCCCGGCACCAGTCTCTTCAGTACATCCTATTTCCAAGCCTTTGTCCTGCCTGTTTTTTTTTTTTTTTATTACATTTATATGCCGCCCTTCTCTGGAGACTCAGGGCGGCTTACAGTCTATGGAGCACCATGCTAAGTGCTCGGCAATAGCCTTCATTCCATTGTATATGCCTGCTTATTACTAGGGCTTTTTGGCCCCCCCAAGCGGCATTTTTACAAAGTCAGCTTATTGCCCCCAAAAATCTTGGGTCCTCAATTTCCCTACCCCAAGAGGATGGAAGGCTGAGTCAACCTTGAGCCTGGTGGGATTGGAACCTGCACTAATTGCAGGCAATTGATCTAAGTGCTCGACGATTAACAGCCTGCACCACCAAAGCCCTATTTCCTATACATGCATATATAATCTGATGAAGAGAAGCCTTGGCAGCCCAGCCAGGAAAGGTGAGATGTCACACGAAGAACAGTGGCAGGCGACAGGCAGGGGACCCATCCTTCCCTGCTCCTGTGGGTGCCCCCAAATACACAAGCCCAGCATGCCTCCTCATTCAATGGAAAGGTTAGCAGGGACTCCAACATACAGCATAGAGAAGGAAGTTGCAAAAGAGCTTGGGCATCTCACGGAGGGGGGAGACATGCAAATATTCTCTCAACTCCCCACTGCCTTCCCTCCAGAAAACCAAAGCCCTAAAAATAGAAGACGATGAAATGGTGCCTTCATTTGATGTCACAGCACTCTACGTCCCTAGATCCAGAAGGAGTGAAAGACTCCACGGCCGCACCATCCACACGACACCCCCAGGTGAGTAGGGCGTTCAGGCCGAAATCATGGCCCCTGTCAGCCTCCTGGCCTCCTTTGCATTTCCTGGACAAAGGCGCCCACAAATCGGAGCGACGCCCTGGGATCACCACCCTCGGGACTCTCGGCAGCATCTGCCATGCGCCTTCTGGAAACCACAGCACTCCCTGGCACACAACCAAAAGCATGGGTCCGGGGTGTAGAGCATACCTTTATCATAACAGCACCAGCGACAGCTAGAGAAGGCCCAGGAAACAGTCAGCAACATCTTGAATAACATTCACAGGGGAAGAAGAAAGCGAGACGCTGCCTTCCTGGATGCCCTCACCAGGAGGGAATAAGGGCAAGCCAGAACCCAAGTTTATTGGAAAAATAACCCCCCACCAGTGCTCCATTGTCAAAGTAGCAACCGAGCTTCCCAGAGCACAAACGCACCACAGCAACCCAGAAGAGCAGAAAAAGGAAGCAGACTGCCTGTCTTTCGACACAATGAATCCCTACGCAACTTTATCAAAAAGCGCCTGGCCACTCAACCCACCACAGCACCATGAGCACCAGTCATGAGAAGGATGGCACAGCCATGTGTCAGAAACAGCCACCAGACGGTGACGACCACCTGGCGTCACTGCAACACACAAAGCAACTAAAACTCCCAAACCACCTTAAGATCCAGCAGAAAGCCCCGGAAGAAAAACCAGGAGTCGCATACAGTGTAAGGACTGTAGCAGTCACTATGTGGGGCAAACGGAAGGCTAGAGCCGATGCACCCACTGGCACCAGTTGCTTAACCTCACAACACGGGGACAAACTCGGAGCATCCTAGACTAGCTAAATAGAATAGAATACTTTATTGGCCAAGTGTGATTGGACAAATCAAAAGATGCCTGGGAATTCCTGGAAGTCTGGCATTCAGACACATGGAGATAAGTCGTGTTTACAGCCCTTTGACAAGAGACAATAAATAAGCTGAGAAGGAAGGAAAGAGACCAGAACCTGTCCTTTCTCACACCCAAAGAAGCAGGGATTTCTACCAGGCAAGCAAGCCAGCAGAAAAGAACATAATCAAGAAGCTACGGGTCACAATGAGCCAGGTCTTGGAGGTGCAAAAACACAAAAGTTTCCTTCACCTCAGATTGGTAAACAAGTTTCCAAAATGCCTGGCTGGTATACCTGCTTGAGAGGCTGTAGCTCTAACAACAGAGCTGCTTTATATACGCTACCATGGCTCCAGGTGGCATTTACCTTGGGTTAAGAGCAGAGTGCAGGAGGAGAAGCTAAGCGGTAAATGAGGTTCTTTTGTACAATGTACTCTGATAGCCTCGTTGAGAGGCCGTGGGGTGTTGCAGCAACATCTTCCTGTTGCGTTGTCAATCTGCAGCTTTTAAACTATTCTTTGACCTGCATGCAAGCGTTGTTTCCTTTGCTTCATGGGTTAGGAGTCCGCCTGGGTTTACAGATGGTTATGTTAGCACTAAAACGGACAGCTCTCTCTCTTAGCCTCTCCTAGGTCCAGTTTCTAATAATGCAGTAAACTGACGGGAAGCCAAATCTCCCCTGGATCCCTTTGGTTCTGTTTTTCTTTTTGCTGCGTAGGTAGGTCCCAGATCCTTGGCAGGCCCTGCTTTCTGGGTAGGCTGCTGCTCGGTGGAGATTGGCAGAATTACAAGCCTTCTCAAACGTCCCACTTGGGGGACCCAGAAAGTGCCACCTTGCACCTCCAGACTAGGCTCCCTTTGTTTGGGCTTCCGGCCAGGCTCGGTCCTGGTGGCCATGGACTTCAAGGGGGCTCTTCCTTTGTCCGGCTTGACTGTGTTTGGCCACCCTAGGTGGGTCCCCTGTCAGGATTTGGCCCTGGCGGTGCCACTTGCAGGGGTTTCATCCCACCTCATGTCCAGAAGGTGGTGCTTGGGGGACAGTCTTGTCCAGAAGTGGCCTTGACATGGCTAACCTATTTAAAGGCTGGCTGCCCCAGGTACTTGCCGGAATAAAACGATGGGGTGTGAATTAATTAGATAAAAAATAAAAAGTGACTCCAGCTGTGCCTGACCTTGCTTGACCACCCCAAATCTTGGGGTTGAGGAGGCCTGAGGAGCTGATTGATGGGCCCATGCTGGGAGAGGGATCCGCTCCTCCTCAACCCCAAGGCTTGGGCTGGTCAAACAAGGTCAGGCACGCCTGGAGCCACTTTTTTATTTTTTATCTAATTAGATCCACACCCATTGTTTTATTCTGGCAAGTACCTGGGACAGCTAGCCTTCCCGGTGTCTCCGAAGCAGGCTAAAGATGCAGGGAAGAGGGCAGCCAGTGGTCATCCTGGCAGGATTCACCCCTCTGTCCTATTTGGCTGGAATGACGTGGCTGAAGTTGGGGTCTCCTGCTCTGATGGACACTCCGGGCAGCCCCATCAGGGTTTCCACCCACAGGACTGCAGTGCAGAATTGGGTCCTGGGTTCTGCAGCACTAATGTTAGTTCCACTCTCCCTCCCCCCCCCCTTAGACCAGGCCACGTGCCCTTCGTGCTTTCCTTCCGGGCCACGGGTGGCTCTGGGCGGGCGCCTGCCCTCCTGCCTGCTTTCCGTATGCAGGGCTTTGCCTTCTGGGTGGGCAGAGCAGCCACTGTTGCTCCGTGTAACATTATCACACCACGTGGGCTTTGGAGGGGGCTGGGGAAGCTCCCTTCCAGGCCCTACTAGACCATGGATCTTTCCCATTGCGAGAGACCCTGCAGCGAGGGTCTGCGTTGCAACCTGGGGCCACCGGGTGCCTTTTTGGAAGGAGCTGACGGGTGGAGCCGAGCGACTGGCCCTGTCCTTCGAGCACCCTCCGGAGCCTCTGTGGACAGACCTTCCGGCCCTGGGCGTGGGTGGGTGGGGCTTCCTGCCCAGCCCTGCCTGGCCTTCTTCAAAACCTGACCCAGGGTTGAAAAGACTCGTTTGGAATTTGAAAATTGAAAAAGCTTTCAAGAGATGTAGAATTGAAAAGAAAAAATATCTGGGTTTTCTTTTTTCTCGCTGTTCTTCTGTTGGACTGCAGCCTCCCTTTCTGGCCTCTCTGCCGCTCCCCACGGAGGCAGCAAAGGAACAAAAGGCGGAGGAGACGAAGAAGCAGGGCGGCGGCTGGGTTGGAGCAGGCTTTCTCCCTCCGTCCTGACTCCCAACAGGAAGCCAGGCTCAGAAACAAGTTCCTTCTCTTTCTAGAGCCTTTCCTGTCCTCCCGGGGCAGTTCATGCTGGTCTGGGAACAGAGGTTGCCCCCCCCCCCGGCCTGGAGTTTCCCCTCTGCGCTTCTTCCCTTTAAAAGAGGCCAAAGGAACCTCAAAAGCTCCAGCAAAAGCCCCGATCAAAGCAGCAGCCTCAGGAATACTGCAGGCCACAGGCAGCCTCCCCCCCCCCCCAAAAGGTTTTACACCCACCCCATCCGGGAGGTGAGAAGGCCCTTTGCTGGGCACAGGAGGGATAAAGGTCTGTTCGTCTTAGAAATCCTTTGCTTTTCCATTGCAAGCAGCATGGAACAATATCAGGATGGTTTCATCTGGAAGGAACCTCAGAGGCCTTCTAGTCCAACACCCCTCTCTCCACCAAATCTCAAGGCAGGAGCCTTATGCCATCCCGGTCAAATGGTTCTCCGGTCTGGGGCGTCCTTGGTGCTCTCTGAGCTCGCTTGTTTTCCTGCAGATGCTTCATTACCCAAACTAGGTTAACGTCATTGGTTGTCTGGTCTGTTTTGGAAAACCTCCGGGGAACCCATGCTCCTCTCGGTTCAACGGGGGGCCTCAGCTCTTGAGTTTTGGGTCTTTGTTCCAGAGCAGAAGTCCAGATTTGCCCTGAAGTGTGGCTCTAGGGAAGCCTGTAGAACAGAGAGGAGAAGCCCCACTGATGCCCATGGGCTAGAATTGCAAAGGCTGCTAATTCTGGAGATTGGAATTTGTTCACTTTTTAAAAAAAATTGGCTGACTTTGGTCTTCCAAGTTGCACTAGATTGGAAGTAATCATAGCTGCCCTCTTCGATCGTTTAAAAGAATTGCAGATCCCCTATTTTTCAGGGTTTTTTTTTCAATGAAACAGCAAAAGAGATACGTGACTGACGATGCAGCAAAAAACCTGCCTAAGTGGCGGTGCTGGAACAGGACAAAGAATACAGAATAACACAGAATGCAGAAGAAAGAATAGCCTCCTTGTGAGATGCCAGTCCTGAAACTCATCATGACATCTGGTCTCAATCGATCCCGTTGCTCTACCACTTCCAGGGCGTAAAGCAGCGTTGATCACCAGCACCCCTGATCTCCTTTCTTTCATTCCAGAAGAATCCTCATGTAAAATCCTCCCACCTGTCGAGATCTTGAGAAAAGCCGGAGCCCTGCTGAGCCGTCCAGGTTCTCTTCTGACTCTTCAGCCACTCCACTCTTTCTCTGCGATAACATGGTGCTCAGGGGTGAAAAGGCAGGGCAGGCTGGGCCGCGGACCAATCGGAGGAGAGGAGGACCGCCAGATTCCTTGGGATTCCAGCACGTGGGAAAAAGTCCTTGATTTACAGCCGTTCGCCTAGTGACTGTTCTAAGTTACATCGGCCCGGAAGAAAAGGACTTGCGGCTGCTTTCCACACAGCCCCCCGTTGCAGCCTCCCCCCCCGCCCCTCCCCCCAGCCATGTGGTCCAAATTTGGGCATTTGGCAGCTGGCATGTATTTATGATGGAGACCATGTCCCGGGGTCGTAAGTCGAGGACTACTTGTGCCCCCTTCCCACTTCCATTGAGAAGGGAACCCTTGGGCCCTGCTCCAGGGTCCCAGGCGCCTTCGAAGGGCCCTCGGATGCTCAGGGCAGGCCTGGCCAAGTGGGAGCCGCCCGTCAACATAGCTGGAGCTTCGTCTCAACACCCTTAGAGCAGCCCTGGTGCATCGGCCGGTGCAAGGCAGTTGTCCCGGGTTTGGCTCTTTCCTCCCTTCTTGCCAAACTCAGATTATTGATGGGGATCCATTTCCCACGTGGTTCTTCCTGCAAGTTCAAACGTGCTGTGGATGCTTCCCAGCTCTGCCTGGCTCACTCCGTGAGGGTGTTGGAGGTGGAGCTCCTCAGCTGGGGTGGGGAGGGAGGGAGATGCCGTGTCTGTGCCTGTCTGTCCGTCTGTCTGTATAGGCTGCTTCCTTTCCATGGTGGCTCCTCTGGTGGGGCCTGGAGGGCTGGCTGTCTCCGGCCTCTGCAGCTCGGGAGCCTTGAGCAGTCAAGCCCGGCTGCAGCCAAGAGCTGCCAACCTGGCCTTCAGTTGGAGAGTTTGCCAGGTGGTATATGGGCCCGAGTCACACCCAGGTGGGGCAGGGGGTGGAAGTCTGGGCCTGGGGGAAAGCAGCCGGGCTGCGGGGCAGAGCGAACGCCTCTGAGTGGTCTGGAGTTCTTGAGGGAAGGGCAGGGCCCAGCCTGTCATTGGTCTTTCCAGGCCACGAAGGGCCCAGGGGCTCCCTGAGCTCACAGGGGTGTTTGTGCCCAGAAGCTGGCAGGGAGAAGCAGCTGGATGCCCCAGAAGGCCCAGGGAGGGAGCCCAGCAGGAAAGCTTGGGAGGGGCGAGGGGGGGCTGAAGGTTGTCGTGGTCCAGGAACAGCCAGAGACACGCCTGGCTCTTGGTGCTGGGCTTAAGAAGCCTCCCTGCCCAGCAGGGTTTTGAAACACACGACCCACCAAGGCCCCATTGGCCTCCTCCTCCTCCTCCTCCATCGTTTCTTGGGGAACTTATGGGGAAGGAGAGTGCAGCCCCACCGGAAGGGCCCGGGGGGGAGGGGCCGCCTGCCTTGGGGGCTGCAGCCATCTCCCCAGACGGCCCCTTGGCCCCCAGGTTGGCGCTTCTGGCGGGGGACACTTTGTGTGCTGCAAAGGGATTCTCACACACTTCTCCCACCCGGGCAGGGATCCGTTCTTGGGATATCGACCTGACCGCCTGCAACCTTGATCAGCAGCTCAAGCTCTTCGTCTCCCGCCACTCTGCGACTTTTTCGGACCTGGTGAAAGGTAAGGAAAGGGCTGAGCCGCTGCTGCTCCTCGGGGCTTCCTGCCAAGCAGCCTCCAGGGGCTGCCAGAGGTCGCCCTTCAGCCTAGTGGGGTTGGAAGGGGCCTTGGAGGTCTTCTAGTCCAACCCCTGCTCAACCATTCCAGGCAAATGGCTGTCCAGCCTCTTCTTGAAAGCCTCCCGTGGTGGAGCATCCACCCCCTCTGGAGGGGAGTCCTCCCACCAGCTCCATGTCCTCCACTGTCCGTCCTCCTTAGTCCCAGGCGGCTTCTCTCCTTGACGAAATCCCATCCTTCGTTTCTTGCCGGCCCTCTTCTGCCTTGATGCTGGTGTGGGCAGAGGGGGGAGCGGCACTGGGGCAAGCCGGTTGTGGGGCAGCGCTTGGAAACCTCCATCTGGACTATGTCCGGGGCCTTGTCCTTTCCGCCCTGGCATTCCCGCCCCCACGGCCCCCTCAAATCAGCTGCTCTGGAAACGTAGGCCTCTTGGAGTTTGGGTGTGTCCACCTGGGGCAAGCAGAGATAGGAAGGGAGGCCCCCCCATGCCCCATTTTCAGCCTGGACAGCCTCCTGCAGCCCCCTGCCCCCCCCCCCCCCGGTGCCCCATTTGGCTGGCAGGGGGCTGTAGGAGGCTGTTCAGGCCAAGTGCAGGGTGCAGGCAATACTGCTGTCCAGGCTGAAAATGGTATGGGGGTACCATGTGAGCCCCCCCGTGCCCCATTTTTGGCCCGGATAGCCTCCTGCAGTCCCCTACCAGCCTCCCCCCACCCCCATTTTGACCGGCAGAGGCACCGTGGGCCGGTCCTTTGCTATTTCCAGGCCGGCCCCACAGACCAGAGATAAGCCCCTCGCAGGCCACATCTGGCCTATGGGCCTTGAGTTTGACACCTCTGCTCTAGAGTGTCTCTGCCTATGTTTTCAACTCTCTTTTTTTAAAAAAAGAAATATTGAAAAAATTAAAAATAATCAAAGATTCTAAACTTGAAATTCAGAAGAAAATTCAGAGAAAACATGAAAAAAGGATAGAAAGGGCAAGGAAAGAAAGAAAAAAGATTAAAGAAAAGAATAATAGTTAAGGAGGTGACTTCCTGATTTCATCACAACAATTCATCAGAAGCAAACGTAATATTTCTCTCCCCCCCCATAAGGTTGCCTGCACATACCTCTTTGTCTTGTAGCCTCCCCTCCCGCCAATCCATTTGCAAAGGCACACATCAATAATACCAGGTTGCCAGCAAAACACCTGTAAAGGCCAGAACCCTGGAATTTGGCCTTGTTTTAACCCTGGCTAAGCCAGTCAGCTTTAAATTCATTGCTTTTGCTTCTGTCAGTCTGAGCCTTTGATTCATTCAGAGGCTGTTTTTATCTTCCTTCCTTCCTTCCTTCCTTCCTTCCTTCCTTCCTTCCTTCCTTCCTTCCTTCCTTCCTTCCTTCCTTCCTTCCTTCCTTCCTTCCTTCCATCCATCCATCCATCCATCCATCCATCTCTGAGTTTGTTTCGAGGCTTTTGCAACCCTCTTTCATAAATCTTGACTTGACTTTTGCACTTCCACTTTATTCTGTAATCCAGAAATTGGAAATCGTTTTTTGTAAACCTGCATAAGCTTGTTTCACCTCGTCATTGAAGGTCTTTCAAACATTTTCTATGACAATTGTGCTTGCTTCTTTTGTAAATAAGACATATTCATACATTATTTTTGCTATAGTGGCCACAGTTTTCTGTCCCCACTTTTCAAAAGTGCCTTGAATGAATTTCACACCATTACCCATCATTTTGTCCAATATGAAGAATGCTTACTCTGCAGTTGAAAAATGAGAAGCAGACTTTACTTGCCCGGAGTAGTGTCTAATTTCTGAAGAGTATTATTTGTTAATTAAATTTTTATGCCATCATCTCCCCTACCAGGTGACTCAGCAGCTTTGTTCAAAAGGTTTGAATATCAGTTCTTAAACTAAATGGTATTTGCACAGAGGTATTGTTTGTTAATTTAATTTCTCCCCAAAGCTTTTAGCAAAAGCCTTTAAGGTTCCAAATTTTTCTGACCCCTTAGTCCATTTTTTCTTTCTGTCTTAAATACTTTCTTACTTTTCTCTCTCTTTGTTTCTGTTTCTTAAACTTATAGTTAATTTTACTTTTGTTCAAGACCAGAGGGAAACTCACCAGGGGGCTTTTCAAACTTCCGGTTTTGAAGAACTCTTAAGATCCTTAACATAGTTAAATAGGGGAATTCCAGAAGGGATTAGAAAGTGTGGTTAGGTCCTTTAAATTGGCTGCACCACGATTGAGACCATGACGACGATTCCCTTCGTTTCCCCTTGTTTAGATCTGTGGGGAACCACCGTCCTGCTGCCTCCCTGTGAGGAGCTGCCTTTGAGCAGGCAAGTGGCCAATCTCCAGTCCAGAGGGTCTTCAGGGAGACTCTTGGGTGCTCGATGGAAGGTGGCTCAGTCTGCCATTCTGCCCCTGGAAGTAGCCGATGATGTTTTTGTATCGCTGAGGCAGGAACACAGGGTGTCTATTTGTGCCTGTGACGGGTTCCCTTTGCTGCCTCTCTTTGGGGCTGCCTCTTCCCTCCCTCCCTCCCTCCCATCTAGTGAAGGGTCCGGTTCTGTCTTGGCCCAACCTGCCTCTTAAGGGGACTGCAGAGAGGAAGGAGGGAGAGAGGGAGGTGGCAAAGGAAGGGCTCCCTTCCCCCTCCTCCTCTGGACAACTGGCCCGGTGGGGGTGGGGGGTGTCTGGTGGGGCTCCCAGGGGCCAAAGGAAGAGGAGCACTTGGAGGGGGGTGTGCCTGCTGTGCAGCTGTGACTTGGATGGTGGTGCTGCCTGTACACCTTCCACGCTGATACTTCTTAGGGGTTTGGACTGTTTTGGTTCTTGTTCATCAAATTAGCCTTTTGCATCGTTGCTGTGTACCTCCCATTCCGCCTGGGGTGCCCCTCTTTTCCCTTCCCATCAGCTGGGAGCGCAGGGGGGAGGGCTTTCCAGGAGAGCTGGCTTTGTTCAGCCCCTCCCCCCTCCACCTGGGGAGAGCCGTCTGCACTGGGCCCTCTTGTTTCCCGTCAGGAGCTCCTTCGGGGGGGGGGGGGGGGGCGGCATTGGTTCTGTGGACCCTCTTTATTTTGGACAGGCAGTGGGGGTGGAAGGGCCTGTCAGCTCTCCTCCCCCGTTGTACCTGGGCCTCTGCCTCCCGGAGGCCCAGCATGCTTCCCAGGGGCCGGATCTTGGCAGGGCCGACTGGGGGGGCACCTGGGGGGGCTTTGGGGGTCGTGGGCTGGCCACTGTGGCTCTCCTGTCTCCCTGGCTTTTTGTCCCTGCCATTGGCCCCTGGGTCAGTCCCATGGCTTAGCCTTCCCTCCATCCGATGGGTCGGGTCACGTTTGGCCCCTCCTGGGCCGGCATCTCAAAGGCCTTCCTGGAGATGGGCCCCCCTCTCCTGCCCCGGATCTGCTGCCCGCCTGGAAGGGAGGAAGCCTGGGCAACAGCAGAGGGCCACACAGCCTCCCTGCGAGGGGGGTGGGGGGGGCTCCTTGGCTGCAGGGCTGCCGGCCTCGGCTGCCTCTGAATAGTGCCCGGGGCTCAGACCCGTTTCCCCCGTCCGGTGCCAACAGCCCTTCTCTGTGGCCCAGACTAGCCTGGCCAGACCTCAGGCTGCCTTTCGCCAGCAGGACGGACGCTCGGCTCTGGTGCAGGCCGAGTCGGCTGGGTGGCTGCCTTGCCGTTCACAGTCTTGTAATGGCGCCGTTGCCTGGCTTTGGCCTGGCAGTGGCCCTGTGCTCAAAAGAGCAACTGAAGCAGAGCTCCCTTTACTTATCCTCAGCGCCCCCCCCCCTCCCCCCAGGACATGGCTGGTCTTGCCCCAGAAAGCAAACTTTGAGGGAGGAAGAAAAGGGCTCTGTTGAGAGCTTTCGGCCACTCCCTGGCCAGCTGCTTACATAGACCAGCCAGCTGTTCTTTGAGCCCCCCCCCCTCCCTCCGAGTCTCCTGCTGATCAATTTCATTGGATGAGTTTGAATAGATGGAATAATACTTCCCTCTCTGTTAGAAATGTCCTTCTAGTTAACCGAACCGTTTTTCCGACTTTCTACCCTAGTGACAGGCTCTGAATGTCAGCAAGGGACCAAATGTTGTGTGAGGAGCCAAGTGGCCGAAATTAAGCTTCCCATCTGGGTTTGAAACAGGCCAGCTTGGCCGTTCAGAAGGCTTGTGAACTCAATACTGGAATGGCTGTTTGGAGCTCGACAGACTCGCAGAGTGACTGAAACGGAGGCCCCCAGCTTTCAAGGGCCGCATCAGTGTGGAGCCTTTGGCCCTCCCTTCCCCTTGATCTTGGTCTGGGGAGGGGGCAGGAGCAGAAGTGCCGAGATGGGGCAGGACCCCAGGCTGCCCTCGGGACCACTTGTCTCCGGCAGCCTCGGAAGCCAGTCCTGGGGCTCCCCTTCTGCGGGGCCGGCCTGCCTAGTGGAGACAGCCTCCCCCCTCCCCCCCAGGCCTGAGAAGAGCGGCTCTCAGTGCTTTGTCTGGACGGGGCTTTGCTCTCCGAGGCCTCCCAGGTTCCTTTCAGGCTCCAGGTGGGAAAGTGGGGGTCTCCTTTGGGCTCAGGGCCCCAGAGTCGCTCTTGCCCCTCAAGACGGCTGCCGACCGGCTTGTTTTCGGGTGCTGGCGGGGGGGCTCTCCTGGGCCAGGGAAGGACGGGCTTCTGCCTCGCGTCCTGCCCGCCTTCCCAGCGCCCGCCTTCTGCCCTCCTCCGCAGGCCAGCGTGCCCTCCACCATCGTGGCGATGTGCTGGAAACCTTGGTGTTGCTGAACCCTTCAGACAAGTCCATCTGTGACGAGGTGAGTGGCGGCGGCAGCAGCAGGCCGAAGTCTTCCTGGGGCAGAGCTCAGGCCGGAGGGCCCCGGGCCCAGAGCTGCCGTCTCGGCAGAGTCCGATTTCAGGTGGCGGGCGGAGCATGAAAGGAGCTCTGAGCAATTCAGGAGGGAAGCAGGAACACACACACACACCCCCGCCTGGCCTCCCTCGGGACAGAAGCCGCTCTCACTTTCCCTGCCCAGGCAGCCGGTGCCTCAGCCTGGCAGGTGGGACAAGAGGGCTGGGACCCACAGCCTGGCCCCTCTAGGCCTGGGAGGAGCCTCGCAACTCCCCCCCCTCCTGGCAAGGCTGGCGTCCCCCACCACTCTGGAGGGAGTGATTGCTGGGAGGCACACACATGCGTGCGCACACACACACACTCACGATTCAGCCCAGGCCGCGGATTGGGGCCAGTAAGTTGACCAAAGCCAAGCCCTGCCAGGGTCTCCCTGGGGCCTCTGCCAGCAGAGCCGGGCTGCTCTGCGTGCTGGGGCTGCGGAGGGAGGGGGCTTCTCTGCTTGCCCCATTTCCCCTTCCTTCCTTTCTCTCCTTGGGCAGCTCCGTAACCTGATCACCGACCCTTCGCGCCACAAGCTGCTGATCTTCGCCGGGCCCTGCATTGAGGAGACGGGGGAGCTGGTGCTGCAGATGGGCTCCTTCTCCTTGCGAGACTTCATCCAGGTCTTTGCGGACAAAGAGGTGCCACTCCCGCCTTTCCCGGGCCTGGACGGGGGGGCAGGGAGGGGGGTTGGCTGGCTCCCCAGCAGGGGGGGGAGTGGGGAGAAGGTGGGGCTGGTGGGGGAGGCAGCGGGAGGCGGGCTGGGCTCTGCCGCTCAGCACCTCAAGGCCTTGTCTCCTGAGGGAAAAGGCCAAAGCAAGGGGGGGGAGCAGGGTCCTGGCGAATGGCCAGGGCTGACAGAAGAAGCGCCGGCCAAAGCAAAGGGAGCTGACCCGGCCCTTCTTGGCAAGGGCAGGGTGGGGCCCGGGTGCCTGGCCACAGGGCCAGCAGTGGAAAGGCTGGGGGACGCCCTCTGCCGCCTGCAGGCTCCCTCGCAGCTTCCACGGCCCCCTTCCACTCCCGCAGCCAACGGCAGCTTCCCCGAACAGCGGCTGGCAGCCCTTCAGGGTCACTCGGCCCCACATTCTTAGGACGCTTCGCACAAGCTCAGAAGCCTTTAGAAACGGGCAGAAAGAGGATGGGGGAGATTGAGGCGAAGCCCCCTGAAGTCCGATGGGGAGGAAATGGGGGAGTGTATGGCCTCTTCTCTCCCAAGTGACTCCCCTGGATCCCCACCCTGGGATCCCCCAAAGCAGATCAGAGCCCCCCAGAGTGAACGTAGTGGGCCCCTGAGCTGCAAAGGCAGCCTTTGGCTTCCCTCCCTCCAGGCCTCCTGTGAGCAAGAGGCCCCCCAGACTCAGAGAGAGGCCCTTTGGGGAGGGGGCTTCCAACTCCCTCCTCCCCTAATTCCCCCTCCCCCACTCTTCCAGGTTGGCGAGCTGCTTAGCTCTGCAGACCCCTCTGCCAAGGCCAGCTTGACCGTGGTCAGCCCAGACTTTGGGGAATGGAAGGACCCCCGTCTTCTCAGCCAGCACAACCTCTTGGACTTCATAGACCTGCGCTTCAACCCCGGCTGCGTGCTGCCCCAGATGGAGGGCTTGCAGGAGTTCATGGAGTACCTCTCGGAGTCCCTGGAGCCCCTGTCCCCCTTCGACCTCCTGGAGCCTCCCAGCACAGTCGGCTTCCTGAAGCTCTCCAAGCCCTGCTGCTATATCTTCCCCGGCGGGCGAGGCGACTCGGCCTTCTTCGCAGTCAACGGCTTCAACCTCCTGGTGAACGGGGGCTCCAACCCTCGGTCCTCCTTCTGGAAACTGGTGCGCCACCTGGATCGCATTGACTCCATCTTGGTGACCCACGTGGGGACGGACAGTCTGCCTGGAGTGAACAGCCTGCTGCAGCGGAAGCTGGCCGAAATGGAGGAGGACCCCTCCTCCCAGGGCCCCCAGGTGGACGACTGGGTGAAGAACCTCATCTCACCGGAGCTGGGCGTGGTCTTCCTCAACGCCTCGGAGAAGCTGAAGGACATCGAGGGGGATTCCGGCGTCCTGAAGAGCTGCGACGAGGCCAGCCTGACCCTGCAGTACCTGCACAAGCTGGGCATTCGGCCCCAGCCGCTTTGCAGGGAAGGCGCTCCCAGGACGGAGCCCACCATCCTCTTTCAGAAGATGGGCGTGGGGCGCCTGGAGATGTACGTGCTGCACCCGGTGAAGGGCAGCCGGGAGCTGGACTTCCTCATGCAGCAGTGGTGCGGGAACGGCCACCCCAAAGGGCTGGAGCTGCCCCTGCAGTGCGTGACCTCCATCTGCGCCCTCCTCGTCTGGCATCCGGTGAGCCCCAGCGAGAAAATCGTCCGGGTCCTATTCCCGGGCTGCACTCCCCAGGCCAGGATCTTGGAGGGGCTGGAGAAGGTCAAACACTTGGAGTTCCTCAGGCACCCAGTGGTCACTCAGAAGGACGTGGACTCTTTCTCCTCTTGGCCCCAGGCCAAGCACAAGAGGGCGGAGAGTCAGGAGAGCCTCATGTCCGGCTCTCGGCTCAGCCTGACGGAGGCCAAGGAGAAGAAGGAGCCGAAGCTGGCCGGTGCCAGGGACCGGCCCAGGGCGCCCAGCGAGGCCTCCAAGGGCAGCGTAGAGGAGGAGAGGGCCAGGGGGGCCCAGCTGAAGACGGAGCCCCCGGCGGAGAAGAGCAGGCAGGATGTGAGGCCCAAGCAGCTGAAGGAGAAGCCGGTGGCCAAGAAAGAGGGGAAGAAGTCACTGCCGAAGGAAGTGGCTCCTCAGGAGAAGGAGGTGCCCAGGAAAGAGGGGAGGCTGCCCAGGAGGGAGCCAGCCCAGAAGGAGGGGAAGCCAGAGGAGAAGGCAGTCAAGCCGCCCACAAGAGAGTTGCGGAGGATGCCCAGTGCCGAGGTGAAAAGGCCGCCTACCAAAACGGGCACCTTCAGAAAGACGGTCCCTGCTCCGAAGAAGGAGCCGGAGCGGCCAAAGAGCAAGTGGCTGAAGGAGGCCCCCGGGAAGCCCCCCAGCAGCACCAGAGGCGGCCTCCCAGCGGGATCTAAGGCCCCCTCCTCATCCTCAGAGAAGGACACGCCGGAGAAGCTGCTCCGCCAGGCAGGGATGGCAGGGCAGCTGCCGGGGGAGCCCCACGTCCTGGCTGAGAGGCAGCAGAGGCCTTCCCCACTGGGCAGCGTGGAGTGCCAGGGGAAGGGCCCGGAGCCCGCTCAGAATGGCCTGGGCCCAGAGCGGGGCCCAGAGAGCCCGCAGCCTTTCCGGCATCTGGAAGCCGGCTCGCCTTTGAAGGGGATTGGGCCCCCCTCCCCACTGGTCAAGACTCCCAAGAGCGACCAGAGCATCGACCTGGAACTCTCCCCGACTGACCTTCAGGCCCGGCTCAACCACTGCCCGGACGCAGAGGAAGCCGGCGGCAGTTCTGAAGAGAAGACCCTGGAGATGATGTCCCCGGCCAGTGGGGGGCGCACACCCTCCCACCCCTCCACCGTGGAGGACGTGGCCATGGAGGAGGAGGCCATGGCCCTCGCCAATCCCTGGAGGCCCGATGGCCCTGGCCCCCGAGCCTCGCACGACAACTCCAGCTCTTCCCAGGAGAAGCCCCCTGGCTGCCTCTCCCCCAGCCTCTTTCGGGATGACCTCCATGACGTCTCCCCCACGCTCACCACCCCCTCGCTGCCGGCCGAAGTGGGCTCCCCCCACTCCACCGAGGTGGATGAGTCACTCTCCATCTCCTTCGAGCAGCTCCTGCCGCCCGTGAGCGAGTTCCCCCAGGAGGAAGGAGAAGGCGTGCAGGCCGGGGGGCTCACCCCAGACCCCGAGCCCACGTTAGGGAAGGGCGGGTTGTCCCTGCCCATCCTCTGCTGCCACCCCCAGCGCCTGGATGGCTGCGTCCTGCCCAGGCCCGGCCGGCGGTCGGATTCCCCTCACGACGTGGACCTTTGCCTGGTGTCCCCTTGTGAGTTTGAGCACCCCAAGTCGGACAGGTCCCCCTCGGCCAACGCCAGCCCCCGGGACAGGTCCAACAGCAGTGACTTCTCCCAGGAACTGGCCAAGCCCCCGTCGCACAGGAAGGGCCCCCGAGCCCGCCGGTCCCACCCTCTGCTGGATGAGACCCCGCCAACGTCCTTCAGCGAATCGCTCCCCACCCTCTCCGACTCGGACGCCCCGCCTGCCATGGAAGAGTGTCCTTCTCTCATAGCCGATGGAGCGCTGGACTCGGACGACGACCCGGAGAGCCTGACCCAGGCCCGCGACCCACTCCCGGCTGTCCTGAAAGACCCCTGCCCCCTCCCTGCCCAGCCGGGCATCTGCATGGTGGACCCTGAGAGAGACGGGGCTGCCAAAGCCAAGCGGGCCCCATCGCGGGGGTCTTCGGCCCCTCCCAAAGCAGACGCCCTCAAGGCCGCCACTCCCAATGCCCGGGCGAAGCCTTCCGCGGCCAGCATGGGGCTGCCGGTCCCCAGCAGAAGCGACCCCTCAGCCTCTCGTGCCAGCGGGGAGAACCGCCTGGTCTTCGGCCAACGGAGCGCAAACGCCCGGCCTCTCCCAGGGGCAGGAAGAGCCGCCTCGGCAGGTAAGAGAGCAGCGTTGCCCTTCCCGACTCACAGCAGGTGCCCAATGCCAGCCCTGCCAGGCGGCCGGGCTCTGGGGAGCTCCACGAAGGGCCCCTCCAGCTGGCTTGGGCCTTGGGCTCCCCTCCCCCTCCCTTTGGACCTGGTCAGCAGCCTCGGCTTTTCAGTTGGCCTTCACGGCCGGTCAGCTGGCGGCGGGCGTTGCTTGCTCGCCTGGCCGGTTTTGGGGGTTCTCCCGTCGCTTTGTCCCTCCGGCTGCTCAGAGGGGAGGGGGCTCTGTCCCGAGGCTCAGCTGGGGGCTTCCGCGGTGCTGGGGCCTGTGCTCCCCGGCCGCCTCTGCTCTGCTTCCTCCGCAGGGGCCCGGCCCAGCCTGCCGCGATGCCCAGTGTACCTGGAGCTGGCCTACCTGCCAGGCTCGGCCAGCGCCCAGAAGGTGGACGAGGACTTCTTCCGCTGCGTCCGCTCCCAGTGCTACGTCATCAGCGGAGAGGACCACCTGAAGGAGAGCGTCCTGCGGGGCATCCTGGATGCCCTGCTCTCGGGCAAGCAGCACTGGGCCCACGACACCCAGGTAGGCCCCTCGGGCGGGGACCGTGAGCCTCTTCCCCCTCCTCGTAGCCCCTTGCCCTGGTCCTGCCTCAGGGGCAAGAGGGAGAAGCCCGCTGCCCTCGCGCTCTCCTGTGGAGCAGCCCTGTCCCTCTTCTGCTGGCCCAGGGCCCCCAAGGCTTTCTCCCCTGGAGGGGGGGTTCCTCTGAGTGGGGTGCTCGGAAGGGAAGGAGGCAGCCCACAGCCCGGACTGGGTCCCCTTCTCAGTGGACCTTTGGGGTGCAGCTGGAGGCCACCTGAGAGACCCATGTGCCACAGCCACTCTTTTCCGTTTTCCTACCCAAAGTCAGAGCTGCCTGGGGGGGAACACTCCAATGTTCGATCAATGGGACTTAGAAGAACCCCCCACCCCAAAAAAACCTCCAGAAGACTCTGACCTCATAGAAGGGAGTAACATGTCTCCTCCCCGGCAGGAAGCCCAGGCGGCCAGAGAGGGGGGCTCTGGTGACAAGGGGGGGAGGCACCGGCCATTCCAAGGCTTTCAAGCCCCCTGGGGTCAAAGTAGGGGGCTGCTGACAGCTGAGTTGCCTTCCCCCATTTCTGTCCAGGCCGAGCGTTCTCCAGGAAGGGCCCCCTCCCCGTCCCAGCGCCCCCAAAGGGAAGGGAGGGAGAGTGAGCCTCTTCCGTCTCCGCCCTGCTCAGGTGACGCTCATCCCCACCTTCGACTCGCTGGTCATGCACGAGTGGTACACGGAGACGCTGGAGCGGCAGCAGGCGCTGGGCGTGACCGTCCTGGGCAGCAACAGCACCGTGGCCATGCAGGACGAGACCTTCCCGGCCTGCAAAGTGGAGTTCTGAGCAGGAGCCCCGAAGGAAGGAAGGAGTGGAAGGGGGGGGGGAGGGCCTCCTTCCAAAGCTGTGCTTCATGCCGAAAGAGCCCCCTCCCCGCCTTCTGGGCTTTGAGGGGGAGGAGGGGGCACCAGCAGCACTTGGCCTGTCCCTGTGAGAATTGCACCCCTCCCACCACTCCCAATTGGTCTGGTCTGTTTGCATGTTCACCACACAGCTTCACCCAGTCCACGGGGGGGGGGGGGGGGGGGGGGGGGGGGGGGGGGGAGGGAGGGGGGGGGTCCAGAGAGGCCCGGCTGTGGCTCCCCCCCCACATGGCAGGTTTGGGTGGCTGCTGCTCCCCCCTTTGGGGTGGGGCTAGGTGTCTCCCCGTCTGGGAAGTCACAGGCTCCAGCAAGGCCATCTTGCACTGGCCCCTCTGCCCCCCCCAGCTGCCCCCTCCGCCCACTGAGGGATGGCAGAGAGCTGTGGGGGCTGGTCATCCTTTTGGGCCCCCCAAAAGGTGATTTTGGGGGTCTCCAGCCTTCCTGAAGTTTGCAGAGGAGCGGCTTTGGGTCTGGCTCTTTCCTGGGGAGGCTGGGGGGCGGGTGTCAGACAGTCCTAGCTGCCCCCCTCCCCCCTCAGCCTCCCACTCCAGACTTCTACCTCTTTATGTTCAAAACCTTGGAGAGTTGGGCGGTTTTTCCAGAGGCTTCAGCCCCAAAGGCCCAAATCCAGCCGATGGTGGCGCCTCCTCCGGGGCCTTTGTGCAGCTCCGGAACAGACCCTTCCTCCTTTTAACGTGTGAAGTGGGGGGGGGGGGGGGGCCCTTGCAATGTGACACTAAATCTTTTGTTTTCTAAGGAAGGAAATGCGGTTTTTTTAATGTGTTTTATATATTTTTTCTACCCCCCCCCAAAACTGTGACCATATGGAAGCTTTATAATTTATAGGTTCCCCTCCTGAGCGAGAGGTGGGGTGGGCCTGCTGCCCCTTTGCTTGTCCGTGCCCCCCCCACTATTTCTTCCTGGCCCTGGGCTCAGCCCCCTCTTGTATCCGCATGATGTGTGTCTAGAAGTCTTGGGGGAGGGGGGAGGTTTTCACCACTTGTATGGAAGCCTGGCAGGTGAGGGCGGGGGAAGGGGGACTGGCTGGCTGGCCACCTGGGGGTCCCCCTCTCCCTGGCCTCAGCCGACCTCCCCCCTCCCAGCCAGCCGTGGGGGGGGAGGATGTAGTTGTTGTAGCCATTACACAGTTAACCCCGTGATACACAAATGTTTTGTGTGCGCACACACAAATGCACACCTGTGTTGAAGTCTATTAAACCATTAAAAGAAGGACGTAGCTCAACCCGTGTCTCCTGAATCTCCGTGGCCCTTCAGGCGCTGCCAGGCCCCACAGCTGCTCGGAAGGGAAGGGGAGGAAAGGCGGGGGGCACTTTGGCCTGGGCAGCCTGTGTCAAAGGAAAAGCTCAGAGTGCAGGGCCGTCGCCGAAGGAGGCAGGGCTGGCTGGCCGGGTGACGCTGCGGGCACTTGGGATCCTGCCCTGCCAGGGTGCAGACGGTCTCACCCACACCCGCGTCACCAGCACCCAGATGGAGGGAGGCTCTGGGCTGCCTGCGGGAGGTGGCCAGGGAGGGGAACCGGAGGCTGCGCAGGGAGCAGGGACGTCCGGCCGAGACTGGCATCACTTCCCCAGCGCTGGAGGTCGCCTTCTTGCCCCGGGATCCTGACTGGAGGGCAAATCCCTGATGGAGACGCTGCTGCCTTGTTCCCGTCTGCAGCTCCCTCCCCACATCAGCTGGCTCCGTTGCCATAGGTTGCACAACGGGGAGGATGGAATAGACCTGTTGTCATGGCAACTGCCTGGAAAAGATACTGTTTGGGAAGCATCTCTGGTGCACTAAACAGGCGCCTTTGGGACCCCGGGGGTGGTGGTTTGGGCAGGACTCGGATGTCCCATGAGAGGAGGGAGCAAGGGGACCGGGGTCCCGGGTGAGGGGGCGGCTGAGGGGCCCCGGGGGATGGAGCTACCCTCCCACCAGGAATCCCGGGCTGCATTTCTCCATGCCCAGTGGGGCGGGCAGAGAGACCTCCAGCATCCCGCGGGTGGGGCCAGCTGGGACCATGGCTGGGGGCAGGCAGCCCTTCGCCTGCAGGGCCCGCGGAGGAGCCTCCCGGGCAGGGGCGAGGCACGGCGTCCGGCCAGTGCTGCTTCCCCCGCCGAGGGAAGCCCCGTCTCGGGACAAGGGGGGCGCAGGGGCGATGCTCCCGAGGGGTCGCGCCGGCCGCTCCGGACAGACCCGCCGGAGAGCCGCTATGCCCGGCCGACTGCGGGACTTTCCGGAGCCGCGTCTTGAGGGAAAGGGCCAGGCGGTTCCCTCTGGGGAGGAGCGGCGCGACGGGCGCCCTCTCCGCTTCGGCTCGGCGCCCGCCAGGATCACGCTGCGCTGCGGCTGTCCGGGGAAACGCGGCCGCGGCCGCTTTAAATATGCAAATGAGCCCCGAGGTGGGGGGAGAGGAGCCGGAGTTCGGCGGCGCGCGCGGCAGCCAATCCGGGCCGAGGCTCCCTTCAGTGCTGCCCCCACCCAGGCCAGCGCAAGCCCCGCCCCGCGCCCGCCCCTCCTCCGCGGGGGGGGTCCTTGGGCGGCGGAGGCGGGCGAGGCAGGTGCGCGATGCGAAGGAGCGTGGAAGGTCAGTGCGCCCCTCGGACCCCCCGCGCCCGGACAGGGGGAGGGGGATCCTGCGGCCCCCAAAAGGGGGGGGAGGGGGGTCCCCGCGCGGCCGCTGCTGCCCGCCTGTTCATTGCGGCGCCAATGCGGGAGCGGCGGGAGGGGCCGCTGGTCCCAGCCGGGGGGGGGCGGGGGGACTCGGCTCTTGGATCCCCCGCAGAGCCTTCCCTGCCTGCGCTGCGTGGGGTGGGGGGGGCTGGATCTGGCGCCGCTTTTCTGCTGGGGGCGCTGCGGACCCTCCGGGCGGACCTGCCGCCAGCCCGCCTTGCCCTGCGGTGGGGGCTTCATCGCGGCCCCCGTTCCCGGACTGGGCTGGGGGGGGGAGGGCGCGGTAGGGCCGAGCGGGGGCTGCTTGGGCGTCCCGGGAGGCCTTCCGCTGCAGGTGCCTCGGCAGGAATCGGGGCGGGGGTCCTGCGCAGAGCGTGGCCCTTCCGGCCCCCTGGGGGAGAAGCCCCGGGGGCCTCTATGCGGAAGGACGGGGAGGGGGTTGCCGCGTGTCCAGCCAAAGGTCCGGCCACAGAGATAAGAGGGGACTTTAGACGCCGGGTCGGCCTGCGGAGGCGCCTGGGAGCCGGGAGGGGAGGGGAGGGAGAGGCTGGGACGGCAATGGGCACCCTCAGCTTCGGAGCGCCTGGCTTCCTGCCCATCCCTCCCAGGGACCCCCCTCCCGGCTGTCGGGCCCTGCTGAGGGTCCCAGGGCTGCTGGCCGGCGGATCGGACCGAGAAGGCTGGCTGGAAAAGGCCGGTTGGAAGCCTTGTCCTACTGCCGCCGCCTTGGAGCTGTTTAATCAGGGGCAGAGGAGGCCTTTTGTGCTGCAAACCGAGTTGTGTGTTGTGGGTGCGGAACAGGCCATATGTTGGAAGCAGGCGGGAGGGAGGGAGGCCTGTGCCGGCGGGCCAGGCTCTGCCAGCCAGCGCCCTTCGGACCCTCAAGGATACTTCGGGCTGATAGCAGAGCCTCCCTGTGCAAGAGCAGTCTGTTCTGAGCAGCTGCCCTGCCAAAAGCCCCTCTGGGCCCGGCTTTCTCCTCCTGGAGCCCCCCCCCTCCAGAGCTTCGGAGTAGATAGGTGGGGAAAGGCTCCCCCCCGTCGGAAACTCAAAGAGCAGTGCCCCCCCTCCCCCGAATTGTCTCTGGGTCCTGCATCAAAGCTGGGGGGAGGGGGAGGGAGAGGAACTCCTGCTCAGCCCCCTGGAGGGAGGGGCAGCTTCTGCTTTGGGGTATTGCTTTGCTCTTCCGTGCCCTCCCCCACTGTCCAGTCTGGGAAGGGTGGGGTGCTGTGTTGTGCTGGGCCTGGCATTTGCCCTCTGCCCCCTGGCAGCTGTGCCCTCCAAGTAGCGAGGCCGATGCCTCCCTGGAAGAAGCTGCTGCTTAGAGAGCCTTTGGGCAGGGCTGCCCATCTGGGGCAAGTGGGGATGAGGGGAGGCCCAGCTGCACCCAGAGCCTCCCTTCGGACACCCTCTGCCCCCTCTGCCCGTCCCAGCCTCTGCCTGGTGGCAGGAAGAGGTACCCGCCGAAAGGGAGCTGCTGGGATGGACCTGGAGGGCACCCTGGAGATTATTTAGTTCACCCCCACTCAGTGCCCGTCTCACTGAATTCCTCTTTTGAATTCCCAGAATGTAAACACGGGCCTTGTGGTTGGCAGAGCCCACCTGGTGCCCTTTCTGCCCCCCACCCCACCCCCCGCTGCCCTAACCCTAACAATGAAGGCAGGACAAGAAGCAACAGAAACTCACGAAGGAGAGAAGCAGCCTAAAATTAAGGAGGAATTTTCTGACGATAAGAGGTGGAACGGCTTCCGCCAGAGGTTGGGGCTGCTCCCTCACTGGAGACTTTAAAGAAGAGGCTTTGTTTGTTCAGAATGGCATGGGGGGGCTCCTGCTTGAGCAGGGGGTTGGACTAGAAGATCTCCAGGGCCCCTTCCCATTCTGTTGTTCTGTTTTCATGCTCCAGCGTTGGGCTGTGTGGTGCTGTGTGGCCAGCAGTTGGGTGCCCTGGGCTTGGCCTCCGTCCTCCCCGCAGGGCAGTTATGTGGGGCTGAATGCCTGCCTGCTTGAAGGGGGGAGGGGTAAGAGCTGCTATAGCCTGGACACCATCTCCCACCCCCTGGGCAGGTCCTGCTTTCCCCCAGGGGGCTTCAAGGCACAACCCCGAGGTCTATGTGGGCCTTCCTGCGGGCATCGCTTCAGCTGGGGGCTGTGGAGGCTGGGATATCCCCCTCTGCCCCACGCAGCCAGTGGAAGCGTTTGCTTCTCCCTTGGGAAAGGGATGGATCGATCTGCTTTTGGGGGAGGGGCAGGTGCCACTACCTGGGTGCAAGTTGGTAGCTGGAAGTCAGCTCAGAGGAGGGAGGTTTAAACACCAGGGAAGGTGAAAGTCACAAAGCCCAGGGGGCACCTGTGGAGCAAACGCTGAGGATGCATCCTTGCCAGGGATCCTGTGTCCCCCCACCGGGCTGTTCTCCCCTTCCCCTAAAGTGTCCCCCTTCCTCCATCCCGAAATTGCTCGGCTGCTCTGGCGGTCTTGCCCTCCCTGAGCGCCCCCCTGCCAGGGGGTCCCACCCACCCCCAGCTGGAACCAGAGAACAAGACATGGGGGCAGGAAGGCCTCTGCCCTGACCCAACGGTTAGGCTTCTGCCCCCCAGAGAGGCCCAAGAGCTGCCCAGTCTCTGGCCACCGGGTGCTGCCTGTGCCACTTGGGCCCGGCGGTTGTGCGAATGCAGCCCGAGTGAAGTGCCAGACCTGTGCAGGCACCGCTTCCTGCCCAGCACCCGGTCGGATGGATGGATGGATTGGAGCACTGATGCGGCCGCCCATCCCCCTCCCAGGTGGTGAAGAGAGGAATAAAAACTGAGAACAGCCGAGCCCCCAAAGGGGCCCAAGCGGATCATCGGGCCCCTTGGCACTAATTGCAATTTCCTCTTCCGGGGGCTCAGGTGCAGGGGGGGGCTTTTACTGCCATCGGGGCAGCTGCCAAGCCAAAGGAGGAAATACCACTCTCAGGAAGTGACTTTTCAGGCCCTGCGTGGCTGCCTCCCCAAACCTTTCCTCCCCCCCACACGCAGGGAGCCGATCCGGTCAGTTCCTGCCAGCTGCCAGTGAGAGCATGACCCAGACACAGGTGAGTAGCCAAAGCCCCCTCCCTCAAGGCTGGGGGCGGGCAGAGGGGGCTGAGCCAGGATGCCACTGCCAGGCATTCTTGGAAGACATGGGATGGGGGAGGGGCAGTAGGGGGGCACAAAAATACCCCCCACGTGAAGTGGAAAGAACAAGATGGCGTCCTCTGAGGCAACTTCCTGTTTTTGCTCCCGCCTGCATTGCTGGGTGGGAGTGCAATCCCAGTAACGGTCCCCCCAGCTGCAGGTAGCGGCCTGCTTAGATGTAGAGTGGGAGACGGGGGGGGGGGGGGGGGGAAGGAAGGATCAGGCTCTGATGCCCAGCCTCTGCCACCTTTCCTGTGGCAGGAAGTGGGCAGTGGAGCCGCTGTCTTTAAGCCAAGGATCCTCCCGGCCCCTCTGGCTGCTTCACCCTGGCCCCCAATTGCAGACCCAGCAGGGCCCCTCGGAGGCCCCGGGCTGCCCTGGGGGAAGGGGGCCACCGGAGGAGCGAGGAGGCATGCAGGAGGAGGGGGAGGGGCAGAGCTATGGGGCTGGGATGAGGCAGCCCCCTTGATGCAGAGGGGCCTCCTGGAGCCCTCCTGGAGGAGGGGGCTCACTCTCTGGGCGAGGGGGGCAAGAGCTCTCAGGGTGATCCCGCAACCTCCCAGGAGCAGCCCCTGCTGGGTCCCCCTGGCCTGGCTGCTTTGCTGGGGGGGCCTGGAACACTTCTGGGCTCTCCTTGCAGACACCCCCCCCCTCACCCCAGTCTTCCTCCCCAGGTTTCCAGGAGCTGAAAGAGGCCCGACTGCCCAGCCCCCGATCGCCATGTCTGTCTTTGCGGAGCACTTCTGGGTAAGGAGAGCCCCCCGTCTCCTGGGGGGCTCCAGGCTGGCAGGGCCGAGGCCTTAGCCGAGGCTCCTCCAAGGAAGGGGGTGGTGCGAGGGGCTGGGGAGGCCGCTAGGACTAGCTGGGGCCCCCGGCAGACCCCAAAGCCCCCCCCTGCTGCGTTTCAGCAAGTGGGGTTGACGAGTGGGGGCTGGCAGGGAGCCCGATGGCTGCCGGGAGGGACTGATCCGCAGCCCCTCCCGCCTCCCGGGGGCCTTTTGCAGGGCTGGGGGTTCTCTCTGCCCAGAAAGGTCCCCCGGAGGGGAAAGGGGAGCCCATGGGGGGTCCCTTGGTGTCACTTGCCCCATGGCAGCTGCAGGCCCAGGAAGGCAGCCGTGGGCACGCCCGTTCCCAGCGAGGGAGGTGCCCTCCACTGCCACGTGGGATGCCACGCCTCCCTCTTCAAAGCGAAAGTGGCGCCCGAGCCTCTGAAACTCTCCCCACTGAGCCTTGCATGGGGCCCCCAGCAGGTTTCTAGTCCTTACCGATGGGAAGAACCCCAGTTTGAAAGAACCACCGTCTGTGGCTAGAAAGGAAATGGCAAGGGGGGCCGGATATCGGGGGCAGGCGGGGAAAGATGGGAAGCTGGATGGGTAAAATTGTCCAGTTGGTCAGCAGCCGATGCAGGAGGAGGGCTCCCCCCCCCTCTGCGCTGGCCAGACGCCCCAGTTGAGGAAGGACGCTGGTCAACTGGACAGTGTCTGAGGAAAGCCGATGGGATGGTGACGCCACACGGGCTGATTTGCACCCAGAGGCTCATCCTTGGAGCCCCTGACACCAAAAGTGGCTGGAAGGGAAGCGGGAGGGAGGGGGGCAAGCAGGCATGGGGAGGCATTCCCTTTGGCCACCCTCAGCTGCAGGTAGAGAAGGCAGGGGGCTTCCTTGCTCTGTCTCCATCCCCCCCCCCCCCCCCCCCAGGCTTCTGCAGCTGTGGAGGCGGGGGGGCTGGATTCCTCTTTAACGGCCCCAAACAGCTCAGCTTCATCTGTTGGCCCTGAAACTTCCTTGGGGGGTTGCTGTGCCCACGTCCGGTGCCCAGCCCACCCGCCCCCTCCCAGGGCGTCCAGCGAGTGCCAGGGGGCCCCTCCCTGCCCTTGACTCCCGCAGGCAGTGACTGTGGTTGTTTGCTGAGCGGCTGGCACTGGCTGGCATGGGAAGCCCAGTCCGGCTGCTGGGAGGGGCCCTTGGCTCTGGGGCGGGGGGGGGGCAGAGCTGTGGGGCAGGCCTCCCTGGGTGCTTGGCGGATGCTGCCCTGTGCCAGCTCTCTGGGGCAGAAGACCCACCCAGCCCCCCTCCCCCCGGCCCTAGCCTCCTTCGGTCGGGGTGTCCTGCGAAGTGGCTGTGAACCACTGCTATTGTGGCAGCCTTGGGGGACATCCATCCATCCCCCAAATTCCTGAAGAACAGCAGAACCCCCCTCGGGGCTCCCTCTGGAAGTCCTCCTCTGAACTACTCCCATCTTGGCTAACAGCTGGGGAAGCTGGGATTTGTAGTCCAACACAGCCTGGGGACAGCCTGCTTAGCCTTGGCAGCCGGAAGAGACTTCAGCTCCCAGAATTCCCCAGCCAGCCATGCTCCTGTCAGTGGGCAGGGGGTTTCCTTTGCCCTCCCCTGCAGCCCCTGGGTAGCTACCCCTCTTGCTCCCCTGCAAGTTGGGGGAGAGCTCAGCCTGGGGAGGGGCCTGGGGGTGGGGGGGGTCTCAGGACAGGTTGGGAAGACCCCTCCCCTCCCAATCCCACTGTGGCCTCTGACTTTCCTGTCTCGGTTCCCCCCCAACACAGGGAGAGAAGAACCAGGGCTTCGATGTCTTGTATCACAACATGAAACATGGGCAAATCTCAGCCAAGGAGCTGGCGGACTTCGTGCGGGAGAGGTACGGCAGGCTGCGCCCCTTTGCCCCGCCCCTTTCCCACCCTGGGAGGGCCGTGCCCCTCCCACCGCCCTCCGGATTATGGACTACATCTCCCGGAATGCTGGCTGCACACTCGGGAGCTGTTGTCCAGCAGACCTGGAGGCTTATTGCTTTTCCCTGGAAAAGGTTTACCACATGGCTGCTGCTGCTGGGGTGGGGCTGAGCTCCACAAGGGACGGGGGGGGGGCTAGTCCCCAGGAAACGTCTCCCTTGCCTGGTTTCCACCCCCTTCCCAGACCATAGAAAACCCTCCCGGGGGGAGTTCTGTGCCATGTTTATTTTTAAGAGCCACTTTGGAAAGGCTGGGCTCTGCTCTCTACTGCCCCCAAGTGGCCATACGGAGTTTTCAAGCTTTATAGTGCTTTACAAAACCATAGTAGCAATAATAGCCCTTAGACTTATATGCTGCTTCACAGGGCTTTCCAGCTCTCTCTAAGCAGTTTACAGAGTCAGCCTATTTGCCCCTAACAATCTGGCTCCTCATGTGACCCACCTCGGAAGGAGGGGAGGCTGAGTCCACCTTGAGCCTGGTGGGATTTGAACTGCCAAATTGCAGGCAGCAGAAGTAGCTTGTTGGACTATACTCCAACCACTGAGGCTCAAGTGAGGCCACCCCTGGAATCCTGCAACCAATTTTGGTTGCCTCATTACAAAAAAGACATTGAGACTTTGGAAAAAGTGCAGAGAAGAGCAGCTAAGAGGATTAAACCATACGAAGAAGGACTGCAGGTTTTGGGCCTGGGTAGTCTAAAGAAAAGAAAAATTAGGGGTGGCATGATAGCAGCCTTCCAGTATTTGAGGGGCTGCCAAAAAGAAGAATGGGGGGGGGGGGTTCAAATCATTCTCCAAAGCACCAGAAGGCAGGACAATGGTTGGAGACTAATCCAGGAGAGAAGCAACCTGGAATTGAGGAGAAATTTCCTGTCAGTGAGAACGTTCAACCAGTGGAACAGCCTGCCACTAAAAATCATGGCTGCTCCATCACTGGAGGCTTTTAAGAAGAGACTGGATGGCCATTTGTCTGACATGGTCTAGGGTCTCCTGCTTGAGCAGGGGGCTGGACTAGATGACCTCCAAGCTCCCTTCCAGCTCTACTCTATTCTAAAGCTTTGGAGATCCCAAAGGGGCTTTTTCAAAAGGCAGCTGGACTTTCTTTGTTTCCCAAAATGGGAAGCCCGGCTGGGTGGCCGAGACCCTCGGCTGCAGGTCTCAGCAGGAGGGAGTGGCAACCACAGGTGCTGGGGGGGGGAAGCCTTCAGGCAGGGCCTTTCCTCTTGGGGGGGGGATTTCCTTTGCTTAAAGAGAAGTTGGGTTTTTCCTCACCTGGTGGGGCTGATGACTCCACTTGCCGGCACAGCTGGGAACCAGATTATCTGCTGCATCTCTTACATTGCCTGGTTTTACAACCTTGGTTGTTTAGAGACTGCAGTTGTTAAGGGAGCCACACAGTCATTAGGTGAGTCCAGCTTCCCCCATTGCCTTGGCTGGAACCGCAAGCGTTGTGAATACACACTGGATGCCGAGCGCCCACATTTGACCACTTGACCCTCTGGGGGGCAGCAACAGTTGTAAGTGTGAGAACCAGCTGGAAATCACTTCTTTCGATGCTTTTGTGTCTTCAGACGACAGTTAAACAAATGGCTTTAAGCCAAGAATTGGCCGGACACCTTTTGGGCTTATTTCTGGAAGTAAAAAATGAGCAGCCGAGCCCAGAGCCCGGGGGTGCTAAGCAGCCCCGACTCTCGTGCTTCTGCCCCCTTTGCCAGAGTCTCTGGTGGCAGCTGCGAAAGGGAAAACGGTCCCCTGGCCCAGCTGGCAGCAGCCCAAGGAGGGCATCAGAATTCGCTTCTGGGCCCTGGAGAAACCTGCTAGGCACGGTGGGCTCTGGGGCAGCCCAAGTTACCTTGCCCAGGGCCCCTCTGGAGCGGGACTGTGTCCAAGGCAGGCCCCAGGATGTGCCCCCTAGGGCCCCACTGGCGATTGGTGGGTCTGGTGGCCCATGGGGTTGAGGGCCTTGAAGGGGCCTGGCTGAGAAGACCCTCAACTCTGCCCAGCCGTTCTCCCCTCTTGAGAGCCAGACCCTTACTTGGTGCCAACTTCCTCCTCCTGCCCACCAGAGGGAGCTGTGGCTCTTTGCTGAGCCCATCAGACGTGGCTCAGCACCCGTGCAGAAGGTGGCAACTGGGGAAGGCCGGATGTGGGTTCAAGCCCCCTCCCTCCTGGGAATTCCTGCCCCGTGGGGGGGACACAACTGAAGGAAGGCTGTCCTGGAGGTTTCGCTGCTGAAATCAGAACGGAGTAACTTTCCCTCGGGATGTGGAATCAGGCCAGAGCATGTGCAGAGTGCAAATCTGCTTGTATGCTGCTTCAAAACAGCAGTCTCTGTGGCAACTTTAAGACTTGTGGACCAACTCCCACAGTTCCCAGCCAGTGGTTTTCCTTCGAAAGTGGAGGGATAAAAATGCGTCTTTTTTTATTTTAATGCGCCTTTCCTTCCTCAGTGCCAGAGTTCAGACCTCCCCAAATAATACCCATGTTTTAGCGCCTGTGATGGAAGCGGCAGGCTTGGCCAGGCTTAGCCAAAGGGGGCCCAGCCCCAAAGGCCCAGCGTGGGCATCGCTTGAGTAGAAACCAGCAGGGGTAATGGAGTCCATGGGGCTGGGAAGGCAGAATAGACAGAGGCGGTTCGAGTCCTACAACCATAGGCTCTGTGCTAACCTGCCTTGCAAGGATATAACCTGAAGGGGGAGGGTGGTGCTCGGCAGGGACTCCCAGAGAGGCTGGCCCTCCCCCATCTGCCGGTGAGCGCAGGGGAGCATGGGCCTGTCCCTCCCTGAAGCCTGCTCTGTGGTGACTGGGGTTTCTCTTTCCTGCCACCTGACCAGGGCGGCTGTGGAGGAGGCCTACGCCAAGTCCATGGTCAAGATGTCCAAGATGGCCGGCAACAGCACCCAGCTGGGGTGAGGAGGAGGCCTGGGGGCATTCTGGGGGAGGGGGGCCTGGGGGCTGCTCCGGCCTCCTCTGCCCTGCCGTGTGGGGAGAGGCTGCCAGTTCTGTGCCCCTCACCCCCGGGGCAGCGAGGGGAGGAGTGGGAGGGGGCTCTGGAGGTTCAGGCGCTGCCCGTGTGCCCCCCAGGACCTTTGCCCCCCTCTGGGAGGTCTTCCGCATCTCCTCGGACAAGCTGGCGCTGTGCCACGCCGAGCTGGTGAAGAAGCTGCAGGACCTCATCAAGGAGATCGGCCGCTATGGGGAGGAGCAGCTGCGAGCACACAGAAAGGTGACCCTCCCCGGCCCAGTTTTCCAGGGACCCTGAGGGGGGCGTATCCCTTTGACACCCCCCCGAGACTGGCCAGGAGATCGCTGCCAGACGCCCTCTGGGGCCCCAGTGGGGGACAATGGGTGGGGCCCTCCTCACCCACGCCACCAGTTCTCCTGCTCCTCTTCCTCCCCGGTCAGTCGAAGGACGAAGTGGCCGGGACCCTGGAGTCCGTCCAGCAGCTCCAGGGAGCCGCCCAGCACCTGCCCAAAGCCAAGGAGGCCTTCCACAGCCGCTGCCAGGAGCTGGAGAGGCTCCGCAGGGAGGGGGCCAGCCAGAAGGAGCTGGACAAGGTGAGCGGAGGGGGGGGGGGCGGCGTGCGGGGCAGCTGCCAAGCTCAGGAGCCAGCCTTGCTTTGGGTCTCTGGCTGGAGGGAGGAAAGGGGGGGGGGGCGTGCAGGGGGCAGGGCCTTGCCCTGACTGTGTCCCCCCACCAAGGCGGAACTGAAGTCCCGGAAGGCCGTGGAGGCTCTGCGGCGCACCGTGGAGAAGTACAATGCGGCCCGTGCCGACTTCGAGCAGAAGATGCTGGACTCGGCCATGGTAAGGGGGGGGGGGGCGGGCACCGGGGGCTGACCGGTGCCCTCTCCTTCGGGGGAGCTGTTGCTGGGCCACCCCAAGTCTCTTCCGTTTGCATTGCTCAGGAAAAGCCCTGGCAGGGGGGGTCCTGGTTGCTCTCTGGCCCCCCACCCCTGTGGGTCATGGGAGAGGTGGGGGTCGGGGGTGGGGCCTCAGCATAGACCCCCCTCCCCCAGTGACGCAGACCTGCCTGTCGCCGCCTCCTCTGGGCATGAGGTCTGCCCCCCCGCCAGACCCACAGCCCCTCTCCTGCCTGCCCCCCCTCCCCCCCCAGCGGTTCCAGGAGGTGGAAGAGTCACACCTGCAGCACCTGAAGGCCCTGGTGGGCTCCTACATCCACTCGGTGGAGGACACCCACGTCCAGATCGGACAGGTGAGGGCGTGGCTGGTCCCGAGGCTCCCTGGCCTTGAGGGAGGGGGCTTCTGGGCAGACCTGCCAATGCTCTGCAGGCCCCCATCGGGGAGGAGCTCATGGAATTGCAGGGGGCCCTGCCCCACCCCTGCTGGGGCCACACTCCTTCTCTCGCCCTCCAAGTGGTGGCAGAGGGACCCCTCCTCAAGGGAGCTGGCTGGGGGGTGTTGCTGCCTCCCGCACGGGGTCTTGAGGGGGGGAAGGGCAGACAGGTGCTCTCCCGCCCTCAGGGGTACCTGGGATCCTTTGGGCCCCTCCCTCCCCACTCAGGTGCAGGAGGAATTCAAGCAGAACATGGAGAACATTGGGGTGGAAACGCTGCTGCGCAACTTTGCCGAGGGGAAGGGCACCGGCTGCACCCGGCCAGGTGAGGGGCCCTGGCACCCCTGGGCAGCCTCGAGGGGCCGGATGGACTGGCAGGCATTGCCATGCATGACCCCATCTGGGAGACCAAGGGCCCCCCGACTCCCTGCCTCTTAGCTGGGTGCAGGTGGAAGGAGGGGCTGGTGGGCCAGGCCTGGAAGTCGTCCTTGGGGTGGGGGGGCTTGGGGGGTCTCAGCCCCTACCTCACCTGGGGCTTCTCTGCGCCCCCCCCAGGGCCCCTGGACCTGGAGGAACTGAGCATGGCGTCCTCCTCGCAGGAAGGCAAGTACGTCTGGCTGGGCTTTGGGGGGCCTTTGGCAGAGCAGGCTGGCCTGGGGGCTGCGGGGGGCCGGTCTCGGGCGCAAGAGCTCACAGGCGGAGATGGGCCCCCCGGCCCCACCCAGTGAGGGCTTGCTCCCTGCCAGCCCTGTGAGGCCGCCCAAGGGGCTCAGGGAGGCCTCTTGAGTTGGGCCCCCCAGCAATGCCCAGTGCTGTTCCTCCATGTGTCGGACGGTGAGTGTGTCGGGGGGGCGTGGCCCACATGCCACCTTGCAGCACCCTTTTTGTGCCATCCTGCCCCCTTTCTCTTGGGGGGGGGCTGGCAGAGGCAGGCATCTCCCTCTCCTCACTTCCCTTCTGCCCTCCTCCCACTGAATCTCAGCCCCCGATCCTTGGGCTGCCCGGGGGCCCCTCCCTCCCCCTCACTAAGGGCATGCGCCCCCAGGGGTATCAGCCCCCCAACCCAGCAGCTCTGCCCCTGGCAGCCCGCCCCGGCCAAGGGTCTCCCCCTTGTCCTCTTGCCCCTGAAAAGCGCCCCCCTTGCCTCCCCCAGGGCCCAAGCGCAGCCGCAGCAAAGCCTTCCGCATTCCGGGACTCGGGCGCAAGGAGCGTGGGCGGGACTCGGGGTGAGTACGGCTGCCCCCCCCGGCCATCAGTCCTGGCTGTCCAGCCCTCCCCCGCCCACTCACCCCTTCTCCCCCTCTCTCCCCAGGGAGTCTCCGGAGGCGGATTCGGGGGTGAGGAGCCACCCTCCAAGGCGGTGCAGCTGAGTGGTGGGCTTTGCTTGGGCAGGGGCCCCGGAACTGCCTGGACCCCCTTCCCAAGGGCTCGTCTCGGGCTGCCCCCCTCCCTGTGGCATTTGGGGGCGGCCTGTGTTGCTTCCCCCCCAGCCATGTTGTCTCTCCGCAGCCCCCTGAGGTGGACGAGGACGGCTTCACGGTCCGGCCAGAAATGAACCAGAATGATATCCTTGGGGGGGCAGGAGTGGATCTGGGGAAAGGGGGGCTGATTGGGAGGGGAGAACCTCAGACAGTGCAGAGGGACCCCCATTTCCTGCCTCTCCAGAGACCCCTCCCTGCCCCAGTGTCCCCCCGGGCCTTTCCTTGACTCGGCTCCACGCGAGCACAGCAGCCGCTTCTGCTCGTCCAGTGACTCAGACTACGACGATGAGGAGCCCCCCAAGTTCTACATCCGGATCAAGCCCGTCCAGCCCCCTGAGCGGGTGGGCAGCGCTGCCACCTCGGCTGCCACGGAGCAGCTGAAGGCCTCCGTAGGCAGCCTCATCCTGCCGCCGAGCCTGGGGGTGAGTGGGCAGGGGGGTCAGCCAGGGGAAGGGGGGGCTGGCCTCTCGCTGCCTGTCCCGGGAAGGAGCCCCCCCCCGTGCCCCTGACCCTCCCCTTCTCTCCTGCAGGGCACCATGAAGAGACACTCCTCCCGTGAGTGCCCCTCCCCCTCTGGGCCCCTGCAGGGGGGGCGGTTGGGCTGCTCTGGGGAGCCGGTCGGCCAGCCTGGCAGGACAGATGGAGGCCCAGCGAACCCCACGGCCGGGCAGTGTGAGCCCAATGTCGGTGCAAAGGGGGGTCTTGGGGGCCTCCCCCAAGTGAGGCGCTGTGAGCCTCGGGACTTTGGGGGGGCAGACCCCAGTGCTGCATGATGGCCCCCCGGGTCCCGCTCTTGGCCGGCTCCTGTCTCCCCAGGGGGGCTGCTTCTGTGGCCTGGGGAGGAGCTGACCTCTCTCTGGACCTGCAGCCCAGACTCGGGGTGCCCCTCCAGTTGCCCCTCTCTCCTTGCAGGGCACCTGAAAGCCCCCCCTTCGGCTGCTGCGGCGCCCATCGGTTCTGGGCCGGCCCTGGCCGCAGGGGAGAGAGGTGAGGCTGCGAGAGGGGGGGACCCGTGGAGTGGGGGCCCCTCTGACCTTTGTGCTTCTGCCCCTCCTCGCCCTCTTTCGGTAGGTAGTAAACCAGGAAGCGCTGTGACCCCCAACCTGCTGCCCCGGATGAGCAGGTAGGCCCCCATCTCGGGTAGCCGCCTCTGCGTGGTACAAGAAGGGAGGGAGGCTGCAGGTGGGCGGCTCTGTGCCAGCTTCCTTGTTTGCTCTGGGGATTAAAGGGTTCTGGGGCGGGGGGAGGGTGGGGGGCAGGAAGAAACCTTTGGAGTTAACCTGACTTTCCGGGGGGATGTTGGGGGGGTCTCCACTTGGGCCTTGAGGGGGGCTTTCCTCCTGCCCTCCGGCCTCATCTCCCTTTTCCAGGAGAGGCTGGCAGAAAATGCCGACCGGCCTGAAGCCCCTGGGGAGGGGCTGGGGCTGCTGAGGCTTTCGGGAACTGCGGGGCTCTTTCCTCTGACCCCCCGCATCCCCCCCTTCTCTCTCCCCAGCGGTGAGAGCCAGGGGAAGCCAGAGGCCCTTCCGGCCAGTGCCTTGTTTGGGCCCCCGCTGGAGTCGGCCTTTGAGAACGAAGCCTTCCCAGGTGACCCCCCCTGGGAGGTGGGAGGGAGCCGGGCCAAGTAGCTGCAGCTTCCCCAAAGCCCCGGGGGGGAGGGGGGGCATCCCAGCCCAGCAGGGGCTTAAGTCAACCTCCCAACACAGGTGGGGCTGCTGTGCTCACCCAGGTCCCGCCTTCAGCACTATTGGTGCAAAGAGGCAAAAAATAGGAGAGGGAAGAGAAATCGCGGGGGGGGCATCTGAGGGAAGGAGGTGGGTGACATCCCCCCCCCCCGAGTGACCTGGCAGAGGTCAGAGAAGTGACCGGCCTCCTTCACCTGAGGCGCCCGGAGGAGGAGGGGTCCTGGGTACCTCCAGGGGGAGCCCCAGTTGGTCCTTCAAGGATCCTTTGGTCTCCTTGGCCTGTCCGTGGGATTCTGGGGGCCTCGTCCAGCCTCCCCCTGTATCCAGAGGCCCCTCCCTCCTTCAGGTCCCTCCTTCACCCCCAGTTCTGCTCTTTGCAGGGCGGGAGGCGTCTCCAAGGCCTCCCGGCTGTCGTCCTCCGCTTCCGTCCGTCTGTCTGTCTGGGGTGACCCCCAAGAGGCAGGAACTCTGCTCCCTTTGGCTTGCTTCCCTCTCAATCCCCCCTCCCCCCCGGGGCCACCTGCTCTCCCGTGGAAGACCTCCAGGGTTGAGGCACCCATAACGCCTAGTGGCAGGCTGTCCCACTGGTTCACTGTTAGGGAGTTCCTCCTTGATTCCAGGTTCCCTGCCTCCCTCCCTCCGGGCTTCAGCCTTTGGAGCCCCCCCTTCTTTGGGGCAGCCCCAGAGATATTGGTCCACTGCCACCGTGTCCCCCCCCCTCGGCCCTTTTCCCAGCTGCTCCTGGACTGGGCTGAGCAGGATGGGGGCCGGACTCGGGGGAGGCTTCCCGGGGCTGATTCCAGCCTCTGGTCAGGCCGTGCAGGTGGTGGCCCCATGGAGCCTCTTTGGGCGGCTGCCGCTCACTGGCCTCCGGGCCGCCCTCTGGATGGCTGGGCTTGAGCCAGGCTTCCCCCCCCTGCCCTTCTCCCTTCGGCTTCTCCTGCCCAGGTGCCAAACTTGGCTCTCCTCCACCCTATGCTTCCCCTGGCTGAAGTCTCTGCCTGGGTCCCTTTGAACGAATAAGGGGAGGGAGGCAGCCCCCCCCCCCCGGCCAGGCCCCCCCCCCCACCCGGCCTGTGGGGTCTTCCTCCTCCGCTGGATCCTCCCAAGGCCTCTTTCTGTCCTGGGGAAACCCAGCAGCCGCTTCCTTCTATTACGGCCTGGCCTGGGGGGGCCGAGGGGGGCATAACAGGACCAACCCGTTTTGGGCTGCGATGACGCATTTTGGGAAGGTCTTTTCCGACAGCAGGAAATGTTCCCTTTAGGCAGGCAGGCAGGCGGGGGGGGGGGGAGTTCCCCAGGTGTGCCTTTGTGCCTCTTCTGTGGGGGGAGACCCGGCTGGGCCCTGGGAAGCAGGCGAAAGCGGCTTTCGGAGCAGGGAGGGGCAGGGAGTGCCCCAGAGGGAGCACCCCCCCACACTGCTTCTCGCCAGGAAGAGGAAACTGCTGCAGTCCATAGAGGTTCTCCGTCCACTGGCTGATGGCCGTGAAATCAGGCTGGGGCGGGGGGGGGGCTCTGCCAGTCACTGCCTTATGGTAGCACGGCCCTTCCCCGACCAGGGGCCCCTGGGCTCAGGAAGGCAGCGAGCTGACCCGGGCCGGAAGTCGGGGGTGCCCAGGGAATGACCTCCTGCCCCCCCTTCCCCACTGGCCCTCCCCAGCATTAGACCCTGGCTGGGTGTGATGCCGGCTGCCATCTCTGCCCTTGAGCTGGGCAGCTCCTGCCCCAGAGGAGCTGCGGAAGGAACCTGCCCTGGTGGTGGCAGCCGCTGACCTGGAGCCTCCTGCTTACCCGGGACGGCTGCCCCCCCCCCTCGCTGCCCCCTTCCTTTCGGGAGAGGCCCCAACTCGGCTGCGGCCTGGGAAAGGCCGAGGCTCCCGAGGGGCCCTGGGAGCGAGTCCCGTTCCCGAGGCTGGAGAATGGGAGGCTCTTTGGGGGAAGGGCCTGGCGTTTCCCCCCCCCCCCCCCGACCTCACAGCCCCCCGCCCCTTTTCACAGCGGCCGCTGGGCTAGAGACAGCGGCTAAGCAGCAGCCCCTCCTGGATTTGGGCACGGGCATCGCAGAGACCGGGGGCATCCCGGTGCCCAGGTCTGCCCTGGCACTGGGCACGGGAGCCGCCCACTGCAGAGACGCCTGGCAGGGGCGTTGCAGGGCTGCCAGGGAGGCTGGTCAGTGGGTTGGAGGGGCAGGGACAACCTAGGGCCACTCCCCTTCAGGGTGGGGCCTCGGGGAACTGGAGTGGCTGCTCCACGTCAGCCTCCTTCTTCTTGAGGTCCCCAGTGGGCACAGCGGCCTCATCAGCCCCTGCGCCCCAACATCGCTGCTCTTTGGGCTGCTGGGGGGCACTGCAGCCCCCAACTCCATGTTAACCCTCTGCTCTCTCTCTCTCCCTGCAGCCCCCCGAGCCTACCTGCTGGCCTCCAGCCCCTCCCCCTTCTCCTCCTCCTCCCCCGAGAACGTGGAAGACTCTGGCCTGGACTCCCCCCCGCACCTGGCCACGGGGCCCTCCCCGGACCCCCGCCTGTGGGGCTCCCGGCCGGCCACGCCCCTCAGCCCCCCAGCCCAGAGGACGCCCAAGGGGGCCCTGGTATTCCGGGGTGGCCGCGGGGCACTCCTGCCCGAGGAGAGGCCCAACCCCTGGCTGCCCCAGCCCTCCGCCCCCCAGGATGCCCGCTTGGGGGCAGAGCCAGAGTGGGCCGTGTCTGGGGCCTCGTGGCCCCCCGCAGGTGCCCGGGCCTTCTCCACCTGTTCCCCTGACCTCTTCTCCTCGGAGGCCGGGCTGGGGGGCCGGCGGCTCTGGGCATCCCAACCTCGGAGCCCGGCAGCCTCGGACGGGGCCCCTCGAACCGGGGAGCGCGACAGCTGCCTCTCCTCCAACTCGGCCTCCTCTTCCTCCTCCTCTCCGGCCCCCCTCAGCAGCGGGGACTCCACCAGCCCCTCCCCCTGGGCCCCCCGGGGCCGCGACCTGGACAGCAGGGGCCCCTCTGCCTCCGATGCCTCCTCTGAGCACGGTGAGTCGGGGGCGAGGGGCTCCCGGGGGCTGGAGGAGGGATGGGTTGCAGCAAGAGGGAGACCGAAGGGGGGGAGTTGCATTTGCCCCCCCCCCCCCCAGCCAAAGGCCCCTCTGCCAGCTTTACCCCCCCGGGCCCCTCCTGCACTGCCTGGCCCCCTTCTGCCTGGGGGCCATGAGAGAGCCTCTCGGGCCCTCCATCCCCTGGGTGCAAATCCTGGCATTTGGGAAAAAGGAACAGCTTTCATGGATAGGATTGGCCGGCGGAACTGCCTTCCACTGGGACAGCCGGGGGGCGTTGGCAGCGCTGCTTATGGGAGGCTTGGGAGGAAGCTGCTTCCACTTGGAGTGGGGAGGGGGCGCCCCGCCGTCTGTGCCCCTCCCATCACCCCCCTTCTCTTGACCCGCAGCTGCCTTTCCCCCTTTGGCCCCCCATGCCTGGCCCCCCACGGCAGCTCCTGTCCGGCGAACCCTCTCCAAGAGGCCTTCGGCCATGTCGGCCAGCAGCCTTGGGGGCGAGACGGTGAGTGCCTGCTGAGCCCTCATGCCCAGCCCGGCAGACCCTCTGGGCACCCTCGGTGCCCCTGCCCCCTGGAGCCAGTGGGTGGCCTCTTGGCTGCTGGGCTCTGTGGATAAGAACAGTTATGGGGCTGGGAACCCCCCCCCCCCCGCTAAGCCCTGCTGTTGGGAGTCTGGGAGGGGCAGGGGGCTGACCTCTCTCTGCCCCCCAGCCCCGCTCCTTCAGCCCTGCCCCACTGGCCGCTCTGACCTCCTCCCAAAGCACCTCGGCCCTGATGGAGCGCAGCCTCTTCACGCCCAGCCAGCAGCCACAGCAGCCGCCAGCCCTAGGTAGGTCGGGGGGGGGAGCGTGGCGGTGGGACCTTTCCTGCTGGGCTGGGGGCAAGGCTTCCCGAACCCGCTGAGGGACCCCGCTCCTTCCTTGCGTGCCAGGCGTCTCCCGTGGACCCTCCCCCGTGGTGCTGGGCTCCCAGGGCGCCCTTCCCGTGGCTACAGCCTTCACGGAGTACATCCATGCTTACTTCAAGGGCCAGAAGGCGGACAGGTACTGGGGGGCAAGGGGTGGGGGGCTCCGTGGGACTCTCCGGGCAGGGTGGGTGGGCAGGGGGCTGCGGGCCTTGCCCCCTCCCTGGCCTTGTCCAGCTGGCCCCAGCCAGGTCCCCCCAGTCCAAGGGCTCCCTGGGCGCCTGGGCTGAGCCCTTCGCTTGGGGGCCCCTGCCTGCCTCCCTCTCTCCGCAGCAGCTGCCTCGTGAAGGTGACCGGGGAGCTGACCATGTCCTTCCCAGCGGGCATCGTCCGGGTCTTCAGCAGCGCCCCGGCCCCCCCAGTCCTCAGCTTCCGCCTGCTGCACACAGCGCCCATCGAGCAGTTCCTGCCCAATGCCAGCCTGCTCTTCAGGTGCCTGTGGGGGAGGGGGCTGGCAGCTATGGGGGAGGCAGGGCTCGGAAGCCCCTGGCAGGTGGGGGGCTGTAACCAGGAGCTGGCTGATCAGACTGCCCCCCCCCCGTGTCTCCTGCCCCCCCCCCAGTGACTCCTCTCAGAGCGACCCCAGCAGGAGGGACTTCTGGCTCAACATGGCCGCCCTGACTGGGCACCTCCAGAAGCAGGCCGAGCAGTCGGGGGCCGCCCCGTATTACAATGTGACCCTGCTCCGATACCAGGTGAGGCTGCCCTGCGGGGGCTCTCTGCCCACTGACCTCCCCAGGTTGACCGTGGAGGAAGGCCAGAGCAAGCAGGAAGACGCTGGGACCCCAGTTGAGGGGCATGGGAGACCCCTCCCCAAACTGAACTCCGTGTGGGTGCAAAGGGGGGGAGGCCTTGGGGGGGGCTTTCCCAACATCCTGGGATCTCCTGGTGGTCTCTCATCCAAGGGCTAGCCACGCCCAACGTTGCTTAGCGTCAGAGCTGGGACTTGCTCAGCCCGGAGCTTCCACCAGACAATTCACCTTGGTTTTTAATTAAGTGTAGTGCGTGTGTGTGATTGTGGGTGGTGTGTTCTTAGTAACCTTCCCTGGTTAAGATGATGAGGGAGAGGGATTCTAGCTGCTGCATTAAGGCCGGGGGTCGCCTGTGGCCCCGAGGGGCACCCTCCCCTCCCACAGGGGCCTCCTGTCCTTTTGGACTACAGTTCCAAGAGCTCCCAGCCGTTCCCCCTGCTTGCCTGGCATTTCGGTGGGGGGGGGTTGTAGTCCATGCCCTCCTGGAGTTGGCTGGGAGGGGCAGCCCTGGGGGGGGGCAGGGCCGTGATGCACACACCCCCGTTTTTCCTGACCCCCGCAGTACTCCCGGCAGGGGCCACAGTGGGCCCCCCTGCAGCTGTCGGTCAGCTGGGAGTGTGGCCCGGAGGCCACCCGGGTGAGCGTGGACTACCGCTACAATGCCTCCGCCCTGGCCTCGGCCGTGGCCCTCACCAACGTGCAGGTGCTGCTGCCCATCGAGGAGCCCGTGGCCAACGTCCAGCCCCAGCCCAAGGCCTGCTGGTGAGTGGGGGGGCGGCACCTGGGCGAGACTCGGCAGCTGGCGCAGGAAGGCCTTCCAGAGGCCCCGAGGGCTTTGTTACCAACAGGGCTAATCCCCAGGTCCCCTGCCAGAGAGCCGCTGCCCCTGGCAACCCAGGAGGAGGAGGAGGAGGGAGCTTGGCACGTGCTTGCCCGGCTGCCCCCCCGACTCTGCTTCCTTCTTTCCTTTCTCTGCTGTGCCCTGGAGCCCCTGCTGCCCAGAGTGGAGCTTTGGGGGCAACTTCGGTGCCCAGTTACCCAGCCGGCCTCCAGGAGGAACAAACCAGGGACTTGGGTGGGGGGCCGGATCTCCTGTCCCCCCTCCCTAACAGGCCTGGGGGGGCAGCAACCCGATCAGAGGGGCTCTGCCCAGAGGACCAGGGTTGCAGAATATGGGGAGGGGGGTCCCGCCCCTGGCGGCTGCATCCAGAGTGCCCCCTGTGTTGCCCCCTGCAGGAACCTGGAGGAGAAGCGCCTGCTCTGGCGGCTCCTGGACGTGCCCAGCACCCAGGGCCAGGGAGGTGAGCGGGGGGGTGGGCAGGCTGCCCTTTCTCCGCCGTGGGCAGGGAGGGAGGGGGCCGCAGGCGCCCCTTCACCTCCTCCCTCCTCTCCCCCCTCAGGGTCCGGCCGCCTCCTGGCCAGCTGGGAGCCCTTGGATGGACCCAGCAGGCCCTCCCCAGTGGCTGCCCAGTTCACCAGCGAGGGCAGCACCGTCTCGGGAGCCGACGTGGAGCTGGTGGGTAGCGGCTACCGGATGTCGCTGGTGAAGAAGAGGTTTGCCACAGGTGAGGCTCCTGCAGGGCCTCCTGGGTCTGGCATGGGGCGCCCCGGCTGCTGGCCCCTCCCTTGAAGACACACCCTTTGGCCAGGGGGCTTCGGAGGAGGGGGGCCAGCAAGGCCCTCTGCTCCAAAATGGAACAGCCGCCCCGCCCCCCCCCCCCCCAATACAACCTCATCTACCTGCAGTCTTCAACGGGGTCCTTTCGGCAGCCCCAAGAGGGCTCCGCCCCCATTTGCCTCACTCAGGTGACCCTGAGGACAGAGATAAAAAGGCTGCCAGTGGCCTCAGGGACCCTCTGAAGGGATGCAGAGGACCAGCTGTGTCTGCCAGGAGGGTCAATCCCTCCCCTCCCTCCGGTCAGAGCTGAAGAAGCTTCTGGGATGAGAAGCGAAACATCTTCAAAGATAAAAAAGCACCTTTGGGGCAACCCTGACCTGGATGACGGGCATCTAGAATAACAGAGTTGGAAGGGACCTTGGAGGTCATCTAGTCCAACCCCCTGCTCAAGCAGGAGGCCCTGTAACCTGGGCAGGATCCAGCCATTAGGGGTGACAGCCCTTTTCTCTGCCCCTGCCAGGGTCGCCCACAAAGATCCCTCCGGTGATTTGAGACACATCCCTGTCCTTTTTCCTCCCTCCAGCTGCTCATCCCACGCACACACACACACACCCCAGTCGCAGGGGGCTCTCCTCCATGGGGGCCCCAGGTGAAGCCCCCACCAGGGACTAAGGCCGGGCCGCTCCGTTTTTGGGCTTTCTGGCTCCCTGTTGGGTTTTGGAGGGGAGGGAGGAATTCGGATCCTGGAGATTCGGGCTTCCGTGCAGCGCTCGAGGGGACGAGGCCCCTGCGGTGGGTTTCTGCTCCTTGCAGGAAGAAGCAGCCAACCGTCAATGAACCTCGGCCTCCCTGAGACCCCCAGAAGCCCCCAGCCAGCCTGGGGGGATAATTGCCAGAAGGCGTAGAGCTGCCCCCCAGGCCCAGGGTGAGCGAGAGAAGCCCGGCTGGCATTGTGCCCCCCCAGGGGGTGTCTCTAGCCTGGAGCCCAAGTAGGCGCCCGAGTGGGCTCCCCTGGGGGCTGTGGTATCCACAACAGCCTCTCTGTCTCTCTCTCTCACACACACACACACCCCTGAGTCCCTGGGGCCTCCTGAGGGCATCTCGCCTGCCTCCCTGCAGCTCTGCCCGGGCAGTGGGGAGGCTGCTCAGAAGCCCTTTCAGGCAGCGGGGCTCCCCGCACAGAGAGAGGGCAAGTGGGAGCCTGGCAGCGGGGGGGGGGGGTGAGGGGGAGTCAATGCACAGAGAGCACAGGGAATCCTCGACTTACGACCAGAAGCAGTTGTTGGATGAATTTTGTCCCATTTAATGACCTTTCTTACCATAGTTGTTAAGTGAACCCGCCTCCCTCCCCCACAGCCTCTGCTTGTCAGAAGGTCGCAAAAGGGGAGTCACTGAGCCGTTGTAAGTCGAGGACTTCCTGGAACCGAGTTCAAAGAGGCTTGAGAGAAACAGGAAGGAAACGGAAATGAAACAAGCTGGAAGGGGCGGAGCTGATGGGTCCCCGGGAGGGGGGTCTTCCTCTGCGTTTGCTCCTCCCCTCATCTGATGGGCCCCTCCCCTCCCCCCAGGTCTTTCTGTCTTTCTCTCTCAGAGGAGCTGGGACCCCCAGGCCCTGCCCCACCTGGGCAGCCCCTCTGGCCTTTCCAAGGGGGCACCCAGAACGGGCACCAGGCCTGGCGAGGCCCCAGCCAGGGGAGGAGGAGGACGCCTGCTGGGCCGGGGTGGCTTTGGCCTAGTGGACCAGGCAGGGCCGCCTCTCCTTGCGGTCAAGGAAGACCCCCGGATGCTCTCAGGGTGGGGGGGGTCCTGCTACAACCAGGTCTCCCTGCCGGGCAGCAGCCTTCGCCAGGGGGACGGGGATGGGGGCTCCCCCTCTTGGGTGAGGCTTTGACTGACCCCCCCCTTCTTCTCCCCCATTAGGAATTTACCTGGCCGGCTCCTGAACGTTGATGGCCCTGGGAACCTCCCCCTCCGAGGCTTCTGGGAGGCAGAAATAATATATTTGTGTGTTTTAAATTATTTTTCGCCTGGATTTTAAACGCTGGGACGGGGGGGGGGGGGGGGGGGGAGGCAGCCCTGCTGGAGGCCTGGGAGGTCAGAGGAGGAGGTGATGTGCGCAGCCTGGAAGCCGCCACCGGTCAGCCGTCCTCCGTCCCTCTGCTTTGGCTGTGACTCTCCGTCCATCTTGCGAAACGTGGCTGGTGGGCTCTGCCCCACGGGAAGCAGCCAAAGGGGAGGAGGGAACCTCGGGAGGGTGGGGGGTGATTGCTGGTCTTTTAATAAACAGGTTTGTTTTTCTAAGGAAAACGGATCCTTTGCGGTGATTCACGCGTGCAGTTGGGCCTCCCCTGGCAGACATTTGTTGTGAGCAGACCTTGTACATACGACCCTTCCCCACGGTCACGTGATCAAAGCCAGGCGATCGGCAGGTATCTTAGGACAGGTGCAGCTTCTCAGGACTGCCCCTTGTGACCCCCCCCCCCCCGGCCCCCTTCCAACAAGCAGAGTTCATGGGGATCCGCTTAACGACTGATGCACGGAACAACTGGAGGTCATAAAATCAGACACAATTCACTTAATGACCACCTTGCTTAGCAATGGAGATTCTGTTCCCAGTTGTGGTCGTAAGTGGAGCAGCCCTGCCTGTCGTTTATGTGAAGGTGGGGGACACTTAGGAGGAAACGGTGGGTGGGTGGGAGGGCAGTTTTTAAGGGGAGCCTTCAGGGGACGGACCTTGGGGGTCATTTGGTGAAGGAGAATTGCAGCGGCAGAAATGGGCAGTTCGGCTTCAGCGGTGCCACCCGCCTCCTGCCAGGCTTGGCCAGGAAATCAACCCTCGGGCAGAAGAAACCACCCAGGCCCTCCTGGCATTTTCTATAACGGGCAACCCTTAAAGTCAACATGCCTGTGGAGATAAGAGGTTGATCACCCAGGTCCCTGGAGGGGTGGGAGTGCGAGGGCAGTGCCAGGGGGCAGGGAGCCTCAGTGGGAAGAAGTTCAGACAGCACAGATAGCGGGGCTTCCTTGCGTGGCTCTTGTTTTCTTAATTGCTTTCCTAAAAAGCCTGGCCTTTCTGCGCTGAGACTCACTTTTCATGGAAAGGGGGAAAGGCCACAGGCGGCCCTGGGCCTGAGTGAAGGGGCAGCGCCAGCCCAGCACCCAGCAGAGACCACGGGGAGGGCTGGTACCGCTGTTGGAGGCCTTGGCCAGCCACCCTGGGAAGGTGTTGCCTCCAGGGAGAAAAGACGTGGAGGCCCCAGGAAGAGAGACGAAGAACGGCTGCAGGGATTGGGAAGGTCTGGTTTAGTGGAAAGGACCAGGGGGGGCGCGATGGCCTGTCTCGGAGTTTGAAGGGCTGCCCCACAGAAGGAGGGCGGGGCTCAAGCTCTTCTCCAAAGCATTTCAGGGCAGGACAAGAGGCAACAGGTGGGAACTGACCAAGGAGAGAAGCCGCCTAGATTGAACAGCTTCCCAACGGTGGGAACCGCCAGTGGAACGGCTTCTCCAGGAGTGGTGGGTGCACCAAGGTTTTTGAGGCTGCACAGCCATTTGTCTGAAATGGCACAGGGTTTCCTGCTGGAGCAGGGGCTGGACTAGAAGACCTCCAAGGTTCCTTCCAGCTCTTACTGTGCTTGAAGAGCCCCCACCCCCACCCCTTCCAGGAAGCTTGGAAGTGGCCTCCGGGGTGGGGATGGGGGAACAAATTTCCCTTGGAAACCCATGTGGGGGGGGGGGTCCCAAGAGAAGGAAGCAGAGCCTCACTCCCCTGCTGTGCTCTGAGGGGGGAGGGGCGCTTACACTTGCTAACCTTTTTATTGGAGTGCAATTGGAGTCGTTAAGACCTGGAATTGATTAGGACGGGAGAATGAAGAGTTCGCCTCTCATTTATTAAATGCTTATATCCCCCATCACACCCAAAAGGCAAAGTCTAGGTGGTTTGCAGAAGATAAGTAGGAAGCCATTCAGATCAAGAGGATTTGCTACGCCCAGCTACTCCGGGTGGAGTTTGAGAAGTAAAACCGCCAGGCTCCTCTTCAGGCTTTCTGGCAGGAGGCTCAGCTGCCCCTTCACCCAGCACAGCAAGCAGGGCCCACTCCCACAAAAACAAAGCCATTTCCCACAGGACCCCCGTTTCTGATGCCCCCCCCCAGGGGTCAATGAAAGGAGCATGGTCTTTCTAATCTGCTCTTGAATCTGGACGGTTCGCTCTTCCTAGAATTGCCCTTTTTCTGAGAAGGACAGCAAATGCAAACAATTTTGCCCCAAGAAGTCTAAAGGAAGGCAAAAAGCCAGCAAAACGGTTCAGAAACAAAGGCAGCCTCACTTCCCCAAAGCCTTGGAAAGGGGCCACAAAACAGGCCTAAGGATTTGTGGTTCTGCATGAGCTCACCCCAAAAGACCCTCCTGCACAGGCGAAGAGGCCCCCCAACGGAGCCAGAAAGGACGCAGCAAGAGCCAGGATGGGGGGCAGGCAGGTGGGAGACGGACAGGCTTCCCTCCAGGCAGGAGCCAGGAGGCGAATGGACCTGGTCCCAGGAGGATGGGGCAGGGCCCAATCAGGGTGGGTCCCCAGGTTCAGAGATCTGGCCGTTGGAGCTGGTAAGATTCTTATCTTCTGATCAAGGAAATCCAGAGTCAGCGGACAATTCCCGGAAGTTTGGCGTCCAGCCAGCCACAGATAGGCAGACACCCAAAGGCAGAGCCAGAGGAACAAGCAGCCAAGGACGGATCCGGGAGAGCTCAGTTGACACCCAGATCAGCAGGGACTGGTCCCAGCTCAGCCACTGGGGAAGAAGCCGGGCGCTCCGGGGGAGGCCACCTGCCCCCAAAGCAAGGTTAGCTCTTTCCTTCTTCCCTTGGGTTCTTTAACAGAAGAACAGAGTTGGAAGGGATCTTGGAGGTCATCTAGTCCAACCCCCTGCTGGAGGAGAAGAGTCTTATCTCACTCCAGATAAGTAGCTGTCCAGCATCTCTTTAAGCCCCCACAACTTCTGAAGGTAAGCGGTTCCACTGGTTGATTGTTCTCAAGATAGGAACTTTAGCCTTGGTTCTAGGTCATTTCTCTCCTTGTTCTAGGTTGGTTCTCTCCTCTACACAGCCCTCCTCCCCCCGCGGTTCAGATGGGGTGAGGAGGTGGGTCTGGGCCACGGCTGAGAGCTGCATTCCTGCCTGAGATAAGACGGGCTGCCAGCAGTTGTAGCTTTTCCTCCTGGGTTGCTGCTTAATAGAGTTGGAGGGAATCTTAGAGGTCATCTAGTCTAGCCCATGCTCAGTGCAAGCTCCACACGGGCCCCCTCTAATGGATGGCCCTCCAACCTCTGGGGAAGGAGGCCACATCATGTGGCAGCCTGTTCCCCTGACTGCCAGCTGGCACTTTAAATTTCTTGTGCCTTGGGCCCCCTGGTGCTGGCCCTGCCTGGAGGGACAAAGGCTGAACCTTTTCACCTATTGGCAGAGTCTGATCCTCTCCCCCCCCCCCCTCCCCCCCCCCCCGGTCCTTCCACATTGAAGTGGGCCTGGCCCATTTCCTTCCACTCCAGTTTCGGGCTGGACGGTCGTGCCCAGAAGGGGAGCCATGGCTGCTATCAGAGCCAAGCAGGCAGTTCTCTAGTTTCCTCTTTCTTTCTGAGGGGGGCAGCCCCCCTCCCTCTCAAGCTTCTGTCTTTGCCTGCCTGCTGCCCCCTCCCCCCCGTATCTCCTCCCCCTTTCACAGACTCTCCCGCCCTTCCTGGATTTCCAGCGGCTGCATCAGTCTGGCCTCCCTTCCTGGTTGAGGTTGGATTCCCACGCGGGTGAGTTTGGGTGTCAGAGCAAAGGCTCTAAATCCAGAGGGGGACTTTTGTCAGTGTCCCCGGGCCCAGACCCCTCTGCTGACCTTTCAGGGTGGCCAGCCAGAGAATGGAGGAGCCTGCCTGCCTGTCAAGGGAGCCTGTTACTTGACCCACTGTTGAGGTCAAGAGAAACCTCCAGCAAGGAGGGGTTGGACTAGACGGCCTCTCTGGTCCCTTCCAGCCTAGGGTGCTAAGACTCTGCTGGACCTGATCCAGCAACCCTTTCATCCAAAATCCAGGGCAAGAGGGAAAGCCGCAGTGGTTCCTAACTTTGTTTTTCACGGTCTCAGGGCAGCCCTCCCCAAATGTGGGCCTGCAGCGTAGCCCCTGAATAGCCACCCATGGTCTGTGGCCTCCCTCACCCCAGGCTGCCAAGTCCACCCTGCTGCCTTCTGGGCCAGGAGAGACTCCAGCAGCTCCTTCCCTCCACCGGCGCTTCCCTCCCTCAAATACTTTGTGGGACCCAAAGGTGCCAGAATGTTCTCCCGCTTGGGAGGCACCTGGCCGTTCCTGGCTCTGATGCTCCCAGCTCTCCTGGCCAGAGTCACGCCTGGCACAAAACGCAGGTGACTTTAGCCACCTTCAAGGGTTGCATCACAATAATGCAACCCAAAGCCCAGAGACACAACAGAAGTGACAAAATGGCCACCGGTGGGGGGGCAACAGGCTGATCCCCCAGGGCACAAGGGAGGTGGGTGGGTGGGGGAGCAGAAGTAGGAGGCAGGTTGCTTTCTCCTGCCCCCCCTCCTTTGCACTGGCTTGCACTGACGGAGGAGGCGAGGTCTTCGGGGCTCCTGCTTGGGCACCGTGTGCTGTCCCCCTTAAAAGCCCCTCTGGATTGAGGGGGCATAGCCAGGAAGTCTCCCAGGAGCAGGAGAGCATCGTCGGCCGGGCAGGAAAGGCTGGTCGGGCGGCAGTTACCGACTCAGGACCGGGAGGGAGGCGGCAGAACCTCTCCACCCGCGGGGGCCACTTGAACTCCCCGACCGGAGCCCCCGAGGGTCCTGCCGGAGCCAAAGCCCTCCGGCGCCCTCCAAGCTAAGGCCGCCCCGCCCGTCCCGAGGCCCCGCAGGGCGCCACATCGGGCTGCCGGTTCCGCGCGGAGGGCCGGAGAGGGGCCGGCTCCCTGCCCGCGGGGCCCCAGCCCGGACGGCTCCCCGGCCGCCCCCTCCGCCGCGCCCGGCCAGCGGGATCCGGGTCGGGGACCCCGGGGTGGGAGCCTCGGGGCGGAGCCAGCCCAGGGAACCTGCGAGCCTCGCAGCCCCGCCCCGCCCCTCGTTTGCCAGGTGGGAGTAGCTGCTGCGCCGGAGGGAGCGAGCCGGCGGGCGCGGCGCCCGGCAGCGGAGACTCCCGGTAAGGCGGCCACTCCAGCCCCCATCATCCCCGCCCGGCCGCGGGGCGCAAGAGGCGCGCGCCTTCCGAAGGGTCCCTACTCCGGGCTGACCGGGGGAGCGGGCAGCGGAGCGGAGCGGAGCCTGGGGGCGGGCGGGAGGAGCGCGGCACCCTCGTCCCGGGGATGGAGCAGCCGCGGAAGCTCCCTCGGGCCGGCCGCTTGGGCGACCCGGGGCTGGTTGCGGGGTGCGGACTCCCCCGGCGGACTGGACCGGGGCTGGCCGAAGCTCCGAATCCCCTTGAGGGCTGGAGCGGAGGGGCTTCTGCTAGCCAAGCCGCGCTTCGGGGGCGGGGCGGGAAGGAGCGGGCCGCGATGCCCCAAAGGCGCTCAGTCCTGCGGGGAGGGAGGGACGGCGGAGGTTGCGGCTTGTGAGCGCCAAGGGCTTCTTTGGTTCTTCGTCTTCAGGCTCCATTGTCTTTCCAAATAACTACAGGCGGCAAACACGCCCAGCAACCACCCTGTGAGGTGGGAGGGGCTGAGTAGGGACAGGAAAAGTGCTCCCCCCCCCATTAAGGAAGCTGGTTTTATCGGGCGGCTGCAACCCCTCCCCCCCCCCATCCTTTAACTCCAGTCCCCCCTCCCGCCATGCTGCTTGATGGGGTTTGAAATGCCAAGTCCGGAGGGTCCGGCTCCCCCCAGATGGGAAGGGAGACTGGTCGCCTGTCAGGCAGGACCCCCCACTCCCAGTCTCAGCGCTGGGGCCAGGCAGGGTTAGGGTTGGGGCCGCAGCCTGCCTGCTAAGCTGCAGAACCAGGAGGTTCTGTTTTTCTGTAAATCGGACCGAAGGTGGAATTCAGCCTGGCCTCGCCCCCCCCCCCCCCCCTTTGAACTTTGGAAAAAGTCACTGCCTTGTTTTAAGTCCCCGAGAAATAAGGAAAAGCTCCCGTTGCTTTTGTTTTAGTTCTTTAAAGACATAGAACCACCGAAAGGCTCTGGTGGGGGCAGTTTTGTTCCAGAGGAAAAGTCGTTGTGCGTAACTTGTGGGCCGGCATGGTTTGTTTTACTAAGCAAAACCAGATGGGAGGTTTGCAACGCTTCCTCTGGCTGTCAGGTTTCCGCTGCTTTGCATGGTTTCATTGGTTTTATTTGGCTGAGAAAAAAATGAAGGGGGGGGGGGCAGCCCCACTATCAGTTTCTGAGTCTCCACTGTGCATGGCAGAGACCCCTCCTCTCTGCCATCCCTTCCCCACAGCCCCCAGGAGGAGGGTCCCTGCAGCCCTCAGCGCTTGCCCAGGTGGCATTGCCCGCTTCTGGCAGCATAAGGAGGGGGCGCAGCCTGGCCAAACGCCCAAGGAGAACTCCCCGATGCCTGTCCCCTCCCTCAGCTGCCGCCAACTTCCCCTTCTGCTGCTTTCCTCAAACACAGAAGTGCCTGTCAAAGGAAAGTGGCAATTTCTGCCGATAGGAAGTGGCTGCTGGTCTGAAAATAAAGGAAGGTTAGCAAAATGATTGACAACACCGGTTGGATGAGTTGCGTACTCCGAGGCCCTCCAGGGCCAACCCTCCCCCAGAAGTGGCTCCAGGCGAAGCTCCCTTGGGCCGGAGGAGTTGCAGCCAGATGGGAAGCTGCCCTGCCAGGCCTCGGCCTTCGCACCTGAAGGGGCTCCATGCTCCCCAGCCTCCAGATTCAGGCCCCCCCCCCAATGATTCCAAGAAAGGATTCTGTGCTCTTGTGCTTTAAGGGGGGGGGGGTGTCCCACTCCGGCAACTTTAAGGCCTGTGGCCTTCAGCTCCCAGAGTTCCACAGACAGCTGAAGCCCACCAGTCGTAACTTTGCCACAGTTGGACCCCCACTTTAGAAGTTGCTTCCTTTGGGGGGGAGCAATCCCAGATCCTCCCCCCCCCCACACACACAGGGGGACTTCTGCGCCTTTGAAGGGATTGAGAAGCAGCTGCAAACCTGTTGAAGGGAGAGAAGGTCTTTGATGCTCTGGGCAAACCCAGGTCCTAGAGTGACCCATGCAGAACCAGGTTTTCTCCCTGCTGCCACGGGGGAGGGGGGAGGGGGGGCTCTGCTTTGGGTTGTATCTCCCCACCTTTCAGCAGGAAGCAGATCTTTGGATTTCCAAGATTCCCCCCCCCCTTCCTGGACCTGACTGCACTGGCCTATGACCCTCAGAGACCCCCAGGGCCTTGGACATCAGCTGCAAAGGGTCTGGGTCCCTGGGGGGTGTCCCCTTCTTGTCGGGCGCCCCCCCCCCCGTATTTCTGGCCAGGGAGTAGGAGGAGAGCTTCCATGCCCCTGCCCCAATTCCCCTCTTCCTCCTCTAAGCTAAAATGCCCCCCCAGGGTCCCCACTTCCTCAGAGAGGAGCTGCCCCCTCCCATCCAGACCCCCCTGCAGCTCCACCCTCTCATTTGCAGGGGAGGGGCGTTCCTGGGGGGCTGCAAGAGGCTGTCTCTTTTCAGTGCTGTTTCATTGAAAGAGTCCTCACTTAATGGCTGGTCGCTTAGTGGCTGCACCCCCGTCCCACCCGTCACGTGATTGTATTTTGGGGCTCAGCAACCAGAACTGACAGCCGTGTGGCGCCTCCTGCAGTCTCGGTGGCGGTTCGGGGCGGGGGAGAGGGGGTGTTAACTGGTTTCTGGCAACTCCTTCCTGGTTTCCAGCAGGGGAAAAAACCCGAAATTGGGTAGAGTGGATTCATTTAAGGACCACAGAGTTTGCTTAATGACTACAGCACCTGCTCAGTGACCACCACTAAAAGGGCCATGCAATTGGGCACCGTCACGTCATGACTCACTCAGCGTCTGCCATAACTCATAGCTATCACTGCAGCCTCCATTATGGTCATAACGTGAGGACCGCCTGTCTCCGCATCAATTCCTGTTGCTCTCGGGATGCAGGTTTGGGGGCCCACGTGCGTCAGTAGCCCCCCTGACTTACAACCATTCATTTAGGGACCGTTCAAAGTTATGACAGCACTGAAAAAGGGGCCCCTGTTCTCTCTTGCGGCCTTTGCTGCCCCCCCCGCCCCCCCCACGGCTGGTCACAGAAGCGAATTCAGGTGCTTGGCAGCTCCACTCCTTCCCTTCCGCAACCTCCTCCTGACAGGCAAAGTCTGTGGCCAGAAAGGTTGTAAAATGGGGCAAAACTCACTTCACAACATAAATTTGGGGCTCGATTGTGTTCCTAAATTGAGGGGGGTCTGTGTGTATGTGTGTGTGAGGCGGGGGTGGGGGGTGAGACACGGCCGGCAGGTGGAAAGATCTCTCTTCCCTCTGTTGCTGCCGCTGCTGCCTGCCTGCCTGCCTCCCTTCCTGGCCAGGCCGGCTCTGGAGGAGCTTCTGTGCCTGGCGTGGAAACAGGGCGGGGCTTTCAGTGGGGGGGGGGCGGGGGGGGCAGCCCCAGCTACCTGGTGACCCACCGGCCAAGCACGGCTCCTGCCCAGGTGACCTCCGGAAGCCTCCCCTGCACCCTCAGATGCCCTGGGGGGCCCCTGCTCTCCAGCTGACTGCCTTCCGCCTCGCAGCCCCCCCGACCTCCTGGGCTGCTCTGGGCCCCTTTGGCAGCCGGGCTGGAGAGGTCTCTTCCTTCCTTTCAGAGCCCCCCCCAGCCTCCTGCCTTCCCCTTGGGTGCCCCTCTGCACTCCCCCCCCCCAGTGATTTCAGGTCTCCCATTTGGGGGTCTGGGAGAATCCAAGCCTCCCCCCAAAACCGCCCAGGGAAGGCGGCTGCAGTCACTTTCTTCAATGCCGTTGCAACTTTGAATGGTCCCTAAGTGACTGTTGGAAGTCAAGGGGACATACACACACACAAACGCACCCCACCCCCCCGGCAGGTCTCCCCTAGGAGAGGCGGGGAGAGGAGGGGGCCCAGGTGGGGTGGGCCGGGGGCTGCTGTGTCAGGAGCCGGAGGGGAACCTGGGCGCAACTATGACTTCTGCCCTTTGGCTCCTTGGCAATGAGGGGCTCCCCCTCCCCCGAGATCTTGCAGGACGGGTCCTCCTCTTCCGACCTCTTTCGCGTCTAATGGAGCCTCTGCTTGTGAAGGGGCTTAGACTAGAAGACCTCTGGGGGCCCCTCCCAGCCCTGTCCTGACTCTCATGGGTGGCCTCCCTGATTTCTTCCAGCTCCGAGATGGCAGCTGGGACGGGGCTCGCTTCCCTTCTAGAGGCTCACGCAGAAAGAAAGCTGCTCCCGATAGGAAGCCAACCCTCCAGGCAGGCAATGGCTATCCTATGCATGTCCATGGCCAAGCAGACGGTTGTTAAGTGAATCATGGAGTCCTTAAATGAAGCCAGCTGGGAAGGTCACCAGTCCTGGGAGCCCCCGGGGAGGCTGCCCCCATTGTAAGCGCAGGCTGGTGGCCAATTCCCGGATTTTGATCATGTGATTGGCGGGGGAGGGGCGGGAGGAAGTGCTTGGATGGTCGTAAATACGAGGACCTGTCAGAAGTGACTTTTTCCAATGCTGTAGCCAGGTTGGACCGTTGCTGAACGAATAGGTTGCAACTCGAGGGCTCCTCGTACGATGTTCCTTTTGCTCTAAGCACGAGGCGACTCTGACATTTTCTTCCCCAGGGGATTGGAGGCCTTAAAAGGACCAATCAGAGTAGAACCAGAAGGGACCTCAGAGGTCTTCTAGTCCAACCTGAAGCTTTCCTTTCTAAGGACTGGCTGCCAGCTGCTCTTCCCTTCTCCCCATCTGCTCCCCTCTCTCTGGGCTGCCTCTACCTCCCCAAATGCTGCTCCCCCCCGTGGCCTCCCTTCCCACGGCCGATTCTGCCCTCCCCCCCATCAGGAAACCTCTGGGGAGCAAAAGGTGGAACTGCTGAGGGGAGCCCAGTTTGGGCTTCTGCTGCCCCGGAGAGTCTCTGGAAGGAGGAGAAAGCAGCGCCCGCTGGGGTGCCTCCCCCCCACTCTGGGGCTGCTGCTGCGACTGGTTCCCGTGGGGGGGGGTGAGGGAGGCCCCGAGCGAAGGAGAGGCGCTCCTGGGTGCGGCTGGGCGTCTCTCTCTCTCTCTTTGTCTGCACAAGGAGCTCTGGCTGTGGGTGGAGGGAGCCTGTCAGCCTCGCTCTTTTCTCTGTGTGGACACAAGGATAATTTGGGGTGTGAGCAGCTTAGAAGCATCTTAACTACACCCTGGTGAACTTTCCTGGATGCTTTTGCTCTTCCGACCGTGTCCCGCAGCTTCCGACTCACGTCCCGGTGACGCAAGGCGCCTGGCGGTGGGTTCAGCCTCCTTCCTCCCTGGCTTCTTTTCCAGGCCATGATGCCACGGCGCTGGTGCCATAAAGTGGAGATCCTCGTCCTCAGCCTGGTTGGGTTCAGCTGCCTGCTCTTCCTCCTCCAGTCGCCCAAGCGCAGGCCCCTCCTGGAAGTGGCCGACGGCCCGGGGCCCCCCAAGGCCGCTACCCCCCGAGCCCCCGAACCTCTGCCCGAGTGCCGGCCGAACGCCTCCGTGGCCAACCTCACTGGCTTCGCTGAGCTGCCCGACCACATCAAGGACTTCCTGCGCTACCGGCACTGCAGGGCCTTCCCGCTGCTGCTCGACCTGCCCGGAAAGTGCAGCAGCCCCGAGGCCTCCCACCAGGTCTTCCTGCTGCTGGCCATCAAGTCCTCCCCGGACAACTATGAGCGCCGGGAGATCATCCGCAAGACCTGGGGCCAGGAGCGTACCTTTGCCGGCGTCCACATCCGCCGCGTCTTCCTGTCCGGCATGGCGGCCAACGCCCGGGAGGCCCGCAAGCTCAACCAGCTGCTGCGCCTGGAGCACGCCGAACATGCTGACGTCCTGCAGTGGCGCTTCGTGGACAGCTTCTTCAACCTCACCCTCAAGCAGGTGCTCTTCCACGCCTGGCTGGAGAGCCGCTGCCCGGGCGTCCGCTTCGTCTTCAACGGGGACGACGATGTTTTCGCCAACACCGACAACATGGCCCAGTACCTGCTGGGGGTGCCCGGCGCAGGTGACCAGCACCTCTTTGTGGGCCACCTCATCACCAACGTGGGTCCTATCCGCGAGAAGTGGAGCAAGTACTACGTGCCGGAGCAGGTCACCGCCTCCAACTCCTACCCACCCTACTGCGGGGGAGGGGGGCTGCTAATGTCCGGCTACACCTGCCACGCCATCTACCAGCAGTCGCTGGTCATCCAGCTCTTCCCCATCGACGATGTCTACCTGGGCATGTGCCTGGAAAAGGCGGGGCTGGCGCCTGCCTCCCACATAGGCATCCGGATGGTGGGCGTGAGGGTGCCCTCCTCCAAGCTGGAGTCCTTTGACCCCTGCTACTACAGGGAGCTGCTCCTGGTGCACCGGTTTGTGCCCTACGAGATGCTGGTGATGTGGGAGGCCATCCGCCAGCCGGACTTGGTCTGTGGGAAGAACATGGCAGTTTACCAGAATTTGTGAGGCGTCGTGAGGAAGGGGAGCCCTGCCTGCTGGGGGAGGGGGCCGCCTTGCTCCGGAAGGGCCCCAAACCCTCTTGCTACAGGGCAGTGGTGGGGTTCAAATAATTGAACAACCGGTTCTCTGCCTTAATGATTTCTTCCAACAACCAGGTCACCCAGCCGGTTCTCCTGAAGTGGAGCGAACTGCCTGAATCCCACCAATGCTGCTGGGGCTCTCGCCAGCCGTTTTGGCCCGGGGTTGGCTTGGACAGCCTGCCCCTCCTGCGCTGGCATCAAGCCGGCATGGAACCCAGGGCTGGCAGGGAATTCCTGGGCAGGGCTGCCTTGTTACTTGCTGGCCACGGGATGCGTTGCCCAAATCCATCCTGCAGGGAGCAGGTCCCTCTGAATCCCTTTGCAGAACAAGGGATGAGCCTGGCTGTGGGGGGAGGGCCAGGAGTCACGGGCGGTGTTCTCATGGGGGAGGGGACATGGCCACCTGCTGGGCCCCAGGAGGGGGGGCTCTGCTACCACCCCTCGCCCAGTCAGGCGGGTGTGCACTGAGAATAGGGCCTCCTCTGTCCCTCTTCCTCAAGGGGATTGTAGCTCCGGCCTGGTTTCCTCCTGAGGGGCCAAGCCCCCCCTTCACAACTGAACAGCCCCTCTGGGTGGGTGGGTGGTCAGACCCAGCTGGGGGGCTTCTCCTCACCTGCTCTCTCCAATTGCTCAGGTGCCTCCCTTTCTGTCTGGGGGGGCAGCTCAGGTGGGCTCCCCCCTCTCCTTCGGAGAACAAGCCAAGGCTCTTCCAGGAAAGGCCAGGAGGAGCTGGTGGCTGTGGGAGGATGGGGGGGGGGTCACATCCTGGCACAGGCTCAGCCGCCCCTCCCTCCCCCAGCTGCAGCAACACTGCCTTTTCCCCATAGGGCTCCCCCCACCCGCTCTACGCTCCCTCCCTGGCTCTCTTGCCTTCTGTGCGGTGCGGGGCAGTCCTTCTGGACCCCCATCGCCTTTGGAGCAGAAAGACTGACCCACAACCGCAGGATCTGGAGGGAAGTGCATCCCCGCAGCCTTAGTGGTGTGGCCCTCAGGGCCGGGGGGGTCTCCCATCCCGGGGCAAGGCAGGGCCAGTGCTGCCTTGCTCGGCCAACCTGGCCGGATTTCTGCCCCAGTACAGGGGGCCTCTTGACCCTCAAGGAACCGCTTTTCTGGAGGGGCGGAGATGGGGGACTGAGGAAGGAATGAAAAGGCCTGCAGGCGTCTCCTGTGGGCCAAGGGAGGTTGAAAGCAAAGACTAAGGTCCGGGCGCAGCCAGCCGCTTCGGGGTCAAACAGGCTGCCCAAGTTGCTCAGCAGGCCTGTCCAGTATCGACCTGGGTTTGCTCTGGAAGTCATGGGGACATCTGGGTGTTTCCCTGCTTTGCTCTCTCTCCCTCCCTCCCTCTCCCTCTTTGCCCAGTTCCTGGGGCCCTGAAGCCGTTGTGCAACTGAGCCGGCTGCTTCCTGGCCGCCCTTGAAGGCGTTGGCTGAAGCGGAGGGCCGGGCAGGGGGGCCCTCGTACGCCTGACTGCCTGCAGCCGCTCCGGAGCCTCCTTAAGGGAGCCAGACACCAAGGTCAGCCCCCTTTCCTTGCACCTTTTATGACTTTGGCTTTGTGTAATCTTCCATTAAAAGGCAGTTATTTATTTTATGATCTTTCTGGCCCTGGAATTCATTAAGTGGGCCAATGGACGGAGAGGCATTGCCTCGGGTTTCTGGCAGCGCAGCAGAGAGGCCAATATCCCCTCTCTGAACCTGGAGGATGGCTGCCTGCATCCTGGAAAGAGGGTGGAGGAGCTGCCCAGCCCTCACCCTCAGCAGGCGGCCGGATGCCACTGTTGACACTCCGGTACTCCCTCCGGGTGCCCTTTAGTCCCCATCCGGGGAGGGCTGGGTGTTGCGGAAGCCCACCTGCGAGAGCGCCTGGCAGGCACACTGTGTTCCATCCTGAGCAGCTCTTCAGACACCTGCACAGTCTTCCTTGGCACCCACTTCGATGACGTGGGAATGGCAGAGCAAGCAGGGCGTCGTCTTTGGGGAACGTTTTGGAAGGAACCTGCGAGACGTAGAGGCCAAAGGCTCCCAGGCTGGGCCTTGTCCTGGGCAGGAAGAGCCGCGATGGGCCACGAGAGAGCGCGTTCCTCTTGGAAAACATTTGGCTTCTCAGCCAAGAAGCTTCCTTAAAACGGAAACTTCAAGGAAGCTTCTTGGATGACAAGCGAAACGTTTTCAAAGAAAAACCCAAGAAAGTCTTGCTGCCTTTTGGAGAAGAAGAACCCCTCAATGTGAATGTAACCAGGAAACGAGGGCCCCCCGGGCACATCGCCGGCTCTCCTCCAAGGCCTTACGAAAAGCCCACAGGAGCCGGGCTCTGCAACCTACAAGGGAGCAAATCCCAACTGAGAGGGGCCTGAAAGCCCAATTCTCTCCCCCCCCCCCCGGCCTCCCCTATAGCCAGAGAAATACGGGGGGCGGGTCCCCTTCGGAGCCCCTTGCTTTGCCCCTCGTGCAGCTGTGGGCAGAGGCCTCTTCTCTGAGGGCCATTCCTGTGGGCGGCACCTGTCCCTCCAGGCTCTGATGGAGTCCTCCTCCCCCTCCCTGGGAAGAGGGAGCTGTTCCACCCCCCAGTGTTGCCCTCCGATGGGAGCTGGGCCTTTCTGGGGCAGCCCCTCTGCCCCCAGAGGTGTGGCAGGCCTCTCCTTTTCCAGCCTTCCCAAGGCCCCAAAGACCCCCTTTTTATTGGGGGGGAGGCACACAGTCGCCCAAAGACGGGTGGCTGTAAAAATATAAAAAATATAATGAACATCCTCTCCCCCCCCCCCCCCAAAAAAAAAAGGCCTATAAATGCAATCATCCGTTCGTGTTCAATAGAAGAGAAATTCAGGGGCCTTGCCAATGGCAATAGCGCCCCCTTTGGGACACGCCTAGCACTACCGCCTCCAAAGGCAGCTGCGCCTTCAAGGCCTCGCTAGGACGGGGGAGGGGGGGGCGCGTTAACCTTTTCGGCGCTGAGAGCCGAAACGGGAGCGCGCGCAGGCCGATAAGGAGGAGCCGAGAGCCGAAAGGCTGGCGTGCCCGGAGTGGCTCCGCGTGCCGCTTGCAGCAGGCTGTTGCTTCAATGGAAGGTGCGCAATGTGTCCCTTAATTAAGGGAGGCCATTCGATTAAGACCTGGACATACTAGCTGAACTAGTTAAACGCCCTTTCCCTGCCTGCGATGCACCCATTAGTATCTGGTAGCAACGCCTGGGGGAAGAGGGTCTCTGGAGGGGGGCGGGGCGAGGGCTCTCCCGGCTGCAGCGGAGGACAGAGGTCCGGTGTCCGGCAGGGGCTGGCGTGGAGCCAGGCTGGGGACCCCAGGGTCAGGCAAGCTCCCCTCCTCCAGGGCCCCAAGATCCAAGAACCTGGGCTTCACCTTTAGGGCACCGGGACACCCGGGGGGGGGGAGCCCCTCTGCCTGCAGTCGGTCACTCCCAGGATTGTGAGGAGCCCCGCCCCCTCGGGGCTGTTGTGGGGGGGGGGGGGGGGGGGAGTGCAGGAAGCAGCCCTTCATCCAGACCTCAATTGCCCTAGCGGGAGGAGCGAGTCCAGAGGAGCTAGGCGCTAGAGCCCCCTGTTGGTGCCTTTTGGTACTTCCTGACCCCTGGCATGATAGCAATCATTCCAATATTTGAGGGGCTGCCCCAAAGAAGGGGTGTGTGTGTGTGTGCAACGGATGGAAATTCATCAAGGAGAGAAGCAACCTGGAGATAAGGAGGAATTTCCTAACAATTAAGCAGTGGAACGGCTTCCCCCCAGAAGTGGTGGGGGCTCCGTCCCTGGAGGTCTTTTAGAAGAGCCTGGACTGCCCCCTGTCTGCATTGGTATGGGGTCTCCTTTCTGAGCAGGGGGAGTGGACTAGAGGACCTCCGAGGTCCCTTCCAACTCTGGTGTTCTGTTTTGCTGCCATCCGTGAATGGACCGGATTATCCTTTCAGGACCAGGGGTGGAATTCCAGCTGCCCTTCATCTTCCTCCAGAGCCAGATGGGGCAACCGCAGCCCTGCTGTCCCCTTGGCCCCTCCACGCCATCTGATGCCAGCACCACCATATTTATCTGGAAGAAAGAGCGGGTGGGGGATGGTTTTAGGGTGGCTCTTCCTCTTCTGGGGGTGCCTCGGGGTTCAGTCCTCTCCCCAGCCAGTTGGGGGCGGGAATTGGCCTGGCTAGGACCAAGGGCCCCGTTGGAGCCGCCTGGATGCCCTTCCCCACTTATAGAGGATGGCATGGGGGGAGGAGGCGGCTGATACCCAGCAAGACGGAGGCCTCTCCAGACCCCACCTGGCTCCTTACCAGCTCTGCCCGCCTCGCCACCCTGAGAAGCAGCAGGTCTTTGCCTTCCTTTGCCAACTGCTTTCGAGCACCAGGCCCTCCCAGGCTCCAGGCTGGCACGCCAGCTGCCCTCCAGGCCCTCCTTGTGTTGGGGCTGGCTTTCTGCAGCAGGAGAGCCCTTTTAATGAGGCTGCTGATACGTTTAATCTAATCCTTCAATGTTTTATTGTGGTTCCAGAGTATGGAAAGCTGCCCGGAGCCTATTGATCAGGTGGGGAAGACAGGATGCCGTAAACCAGCAAAACATGGCCCAGATCCCAGGACGGATGCAATTCCACCCTCTGGCTCCCCTCTCAGCCTCCCTCCGAGCCCCCAAGCCCCCCTGGCAGGAGAAAGCCAGTTGGTAGTCCCCCACAGGCCCAGAGGAGATCCGGGAATCTTTCCTGTATGTGTATGTGTGTGTGGGGGGAGGTTCTTAAAGATTCAGAATTCATCTGAAACCCTGAAGCAAGGCTGCCTGACCTTGGGGACATGCTGGCTGGGGAATTCTGGGAGTTGAAATCCACACGTCTTAAAATGGCCAAGCTTGGGTGCCCCTGCTGAAAAGAGAGGGTGAGGAGAGCTCCCACCTGCAGACAGGTGGTTTTCAATCCCTTTCTGGGCTGAACTGAGCCAAGCAACAGCCCAGGAAATGCGGGAAGAGGCCGAGGGGCACAGCAATTAAAAAAAATGCCCGAAAACAGAGCAGTTGAAGGTGGCTGAGGGATGTGGGTGAGAACAGGGTGAGGAGGGGCTTGACAATCGCCTCCCCGTCCTTGAGGGGCTGTGGCAGAGCAGGAGAGGGGCGCGCATCACACAACGATCCCCCTGAAAGCGGAAGGCTGCCAGAGAACATCCTGGGCACTAGCTGTGAGGGCCCCTCCTCACAGACAGTTTGCGAGCAGCAGCAGGCGGAGTTCGTCCCTCTTAAGCGATGGCGATTTCAGTTCAGAGCGCCGGGCTTAGTTCTGGGCCAGAACTTCTTTCGCTGCGGCTCTTCGTGCTGAGCCTTTTGCGTCTGGATCCTGGCCTCTCTGGGAAGAGACTTTGGGCTACTTTAGACGGACTGACTGCTCTGGTCGACTTCCTGGCTTGGATCCTGCAGGCTGGAATTAGGTGGCCGAATCAGCCGGCCTGTTTCCCTGAGCTGCCCACCTGCTCTCAGCCCCAATTCCCCCACCAAGGCCCTGGGGGGGCAGCAGGTGGGACCAGGCAGAGGGCGAGCATCAGGCCCTAAAACCCGACGCCTTTGGACTGTCCCTGCCTGCCTCATAGGCACGAGGCCCTTAGAGCTATAGAACCTAGTGCTGGAGGGGGCCTCAGGGGTCACCTAGACTAGCCCACTGCTCAAGGCAGGAGGCCTGATACCGTCCCAGTTGTAGCTCTAACCCCAGAGTGACCGGAACTCCCCAGGGACACTGATTGGCCTTGCTGTCCCCGGGCCCCGTCCCCAAAGGACGTAGAAGGAACTCAGAACAATAACTTTATGGTCATGTTGAACGTACAACTGACCTTAAAATGAAATTTCGTTGCATGCAGCTCTCAAAGGGTCACCACCTCCAATACACACTGCATGGACATGACAAAATGAATAAATAAATACAATATTATGCATATACCCACATGTGTTCTATGACACAGAGAAACAACGTAGTCTGGTTCAGATGTGTAGGGCGAGAGAAACAAATCTTGCGAGTTTGCCAGGATTCCGAGATACCTGAATATTAAACCCAGGAGTTTCCTGGAGACGCATTTAAACTGAATAACAGGGACAGAGAGTTCATTGATTCAGAATGTTTCTGTCCCTGACAATTAAAAACTAATCTGGCTATTGTCACTTTCACCTCAGTTGTTTGTGCAGTTAAGAATATAAACTTTGCTCTCAAGGAAACTCTCCCTTCTGAGAGTGTCCGCCTATCCCGTGCCCTAATCAAACAGGTGGGGAGGAAGTAGGGGAGCTCAGACACAAAGCAGATTATGTAGAGAGCAAACACAGGGTCAGTCACAAGGGGCTCGGATGCCTGTACACCGACACACAAAGTATGAGGAACCAACAAAGTGAACTTGCAATCCAAGGAGATGATACAATATCTTTGCCATTACGGAAACTTGGTGGGATGAAACGCATGAATGGAATACACAGCTAGAGAAATTTAGACTGTTTTAAAAACCCCAACCTAATAAAAGAGGAGGTGGAATTGCAGTTTATATAAGAAGGAACTACATTGCTACAGAAATACGACAGAACAATGATGAAAACTGCCTTGAATGGATTTGGGTCAATATCAAAGTTGGGGGGGGGGAGAATGACATTGCCATAGGGGTGTATTATAAGCCACCCAACCAACCAGAGAAAATAGATGAACTTTTTGCTAGTTCGTTAACTAAACACCACAATAGTAATGGGGGATTTTAACTACCCTGCCATCAACTGGGAGACAAAATTTGCACCTAGTGGAAGATGAAACAGGCTCCTAACAACCTAGCAGACCAATTCTGTCTCCCAAAAGGTAGAGAAGAGAAATAGAGGGTCAGTCATACTGGACTTAATTCTCACTAACAGGTGTTGAAGTCACAGAAACTGATTCATACACTGTGGGGACACACCGTGCAATATTGGGATTCAACCTTATGCAAGCACAAGGAATAGGGGGGGGGGGGGGGGAGAAGAAATGAAATTAGAGTCTTGGACTTAAAGAGAGCTAATTTCAATAAACTTACAGCGAACTTGGGAAGGTTCCATGGATGAGAATCCTCCAGGGGAAAACAATCCAGGAAGCTTGGGAAACTTTGAAAAGTAAGATCATAAAAGCCCAGTCTAGCACAATTCCAGTGAAGAAGAAGAATAACAGCTCTCAAAAGAAACCAGCATGGCTGCCCAAAGAACTCTGTGATAAACCAAAAGACAAAAAGGACAAGTATAAAAAGTGGAAAGGGGGGCACGTAACTAAGGCAGAATATCAGCAAATAGCCTGAACCTACAGGAAAGCTAAGGCTCAAAATGAACCAAGGCTGGCAAAAAATATCAGAAATATCAGCATGTTAAAAATGTAAAAAATATCAGCACATAAAAAACAAGGAAAAAACATCAAGGAAACGATCAGTCCATTAATGGGAGAAAATGGCAGGAAGGTGACAAGCAGCAGGGAAACCGTGAAACTGCTTGACTCATTTTTTGCATCCGTCTTTACACAAAAGAACAAAGGAATAGTCTATTTTTTTAAGAACCCATAAAAGGTAGATTAGGAATGCAGGTCAAAATAAAACAAGCAAATGGTTAAGAGAACACCTGAGCTCAAATCACCAGGACCGGATGGATTATTACACCCCGAGGCACTGAAGGAACTGGCAGACAGGGTCTCAGAACCACTGAATTTTGTCTTTCAACAATCCTGGAGCATCCTGGAACTGCCAGAGGAAGGAAACAGCTGATGTGTTCCCGTCTTCAAGTAAAGGGGAAAAAACTTCAGACTTCTCAGGCTGACCTCAATATCTGGGAAGATTCTGGAAAAGATTATTAAGCAACCAATCAGTTAACATCTTGAAGCAAACCAGAAGCCAACATGGGTTTTCCGAAACAGATCATGCCAGACAATTCTAATTGCATTCTCTGCCAAGGTGTCAAAATTAGTGAACCGGCCAAATGCTGTGGACATAATTTACTTCGATTTCCGTAAGGCATTTGATTTAGTAGTCCATATCCTGCACTTTGATAAGGTAGACAAATGTGGGTTAGACAGCATCCCCACTGGCTGGATTCGTACCGACCAGAAGCAACAAGTGGAAACTCAACAAGGAAAGGAGCTCCCTGGAACGAAGGAGAAATTTCCTGACAGGGAGAACGATTAATCAGTTGGTGGAAGGGCTTCCCTCCAGAAGGTCTGGGGGCTCCAGCACTGGAGGTTTTCAGCCCCTTGTCTGTAATGTTACGGGCTCTCCTGCTTGAGCAGGGGTTGGACTAGAAGACCTCCAAGGTCCCTTCCAGCCCTAGGATTCTATATTCTAGAATGGGTCATATTGGAGTTAAAGAATATTATTTAGTATGCCAGCTGTGGAAAACAGGCTTGGTGAGGTGCTTAAAGGTCCTGGATTAGAAATCCAGTGATGGTGAGTTCCAGCTCCCGTCTTGGGCCCGAAGCCAAGGACGTGGCAAAGCACTTTTGAAAAGATTGTTGAGAAAACCTTGAAGGAATTCTCCAGCAAGACTCCCAGGAACATGCAAATGAACCTCAGGCTGGGAAATAAGACAGCAGAGGGAAGAGGGGCTCTAAAATGGCTCCCCCAACTTGGCCACTTTAAGACTTGTGGACTTCAACTCCGGCTGGCTGGAGAATTCTGGGAGTTGAAGTCCACAAGTCTTAAAGTGGCCAAGTTTGGGGACCCCTGCTGTAAAACAAGGACAGTCCTGCGCCTCCCTTGTCCAAAAGACGGCCGTCCATCCATGGCTGGGAACCAAGAACCCCCCTTGGCCATCCGCAGTTGAGTTCCTTCTAGCCCAAATGGGTCATGCAAAGGGTGGGTGGACAAGCCGCAAGGTCAAAGGCCGTCCACCCCACACTAGAGAGCAAAAGCCACCAATAGCCCTCCCAGCTAGCGGGTGGCTTCCCAGCTCCCTGGGGGGGAAGGCTGAGCAGGGGGCAAAAGTACGGTCTGCAAATGGTTCTCCCATGTTCAGGAGCAGTCTACCTCTGACTTGTTTGGAGATAACTGACAGGGCAGGACAGAGGGTGGCTTTTGTGTCCGGGAGAGAGTCCCATGGCTTCAGGAAGGGTGGTATGTTTCAACACATCTGGCTAGGATTTCTCAACCTGCCTTAACTTTTAAGATGGGTGGACTTCAACTCCCAGAATTCCCCAGCCAGCTGGGGTTGAAGTCCATCCATCTTAAAGTTAAGGCAGGTTGCAAAACTGGCTCAAAGAGAGCCACCAGGTAGACAGAACTCTGTCCCATAGACAGGAACCCACCTGCCCCCTCTCCCCCTTCCCTGAGAAAGATTCTTAGGGGCCTGGGCACCGCTTACCTGCAGTACGAGCTTTTGGGCTCCAAATCAGAGCTCCCCATTAAAGACTGCAGGAGTCCTACACACACACACACGAACATTCATACACAGAGGGAGGGAGAGCTTTCCTGTCTGTCTCATGCACATAGGTGGATCTGTGGCTGTGCAGATGCAGATAGGCAATTCCACAAAGCATCCATAACAAAGTACATTTATTGGTACATCAGGTATACTCATGATTCACATCTTGTGACAAAGTTCTTCTATAATGACCAATCCTTTGTATATCAGCATGCAGGTAAAAAATGGTTCTTTTCCTAGCCCATCACATAGAAAGAAAGTTGTTATCAGTCCATGAGTGCAGGCAAGAATGGAGGGCAACCTCCTTCAACCCTTCGAGGGTCAATTTAGTGGCCAATCAAGATTACAGATGTGGCCACGTGACATGAACTACATTTCCCAGGATACCTTTAACTACATTTCCCATGATGCATTTCATTAAGGGGACAGCTCACAATTCCTAAGTAACTAACCAATTCCCATAGACTGGCTGGGACAGCAGAAGTGCGCTTACAACCAGGGTTGGAGACCCAGAAACGGCAGAGACCATGCCTGCTTACCAATTTGAAGCATGGCAACTTCTTCAGCCACGACAGATGTCCCTGAAGTACCAGAGGACTCGAACCCTCCACCCACCCTAGATGTATACGTGGAGCCTGGTTCCCAAAACCTTCATCTGGACATCCAAACCTCCAAAGACATGGCGATACCACAGAAAGCCTTCGACCTCAGACGGCATAGGAAGCTTACCTTACCCACGGTGGCACGCTTCAAAGAGGATTGGGCCAGGCAGTATCACCGTCAGGCAGATGTGTGGATGGAGCTGGTAAGAATCTGCGATACCCCCAAAAGCAAGTTGCCTCTCAAGAACCTCCTATTAATGCAGAAAGAGAGAGAGGAGCATCTCGCACAGTGAAGATAAGACAGAATATTACTTTTACTTTCTTGCTTGCTTACTTTGATTTGTATTCCCAATCTGCATTTTATGGAATGTTTTTTTTTGGGGGGGAGAGGTTGGACTGGCTCCCCCCCTTTGTGCAGACAGGTGAAAGAAATTACTCAAGGGGTTTCCTGGCTTCCCTTCCTCCCTGCTTGTCAGCTGCCACCGAAGGGAGCTCCGGGGAGGCTGGACGGGAGGGAGGAAAGCGAAAGCCGCCACTCTCTCTCCCTGAGAGGCTGCTTCAAGATTAACCCGGCTGGGAGAGGAAGGAAGCTGCCCACCAACCTTTGCATGAAGCGACCGTTCTGGGAGCCTCTTGCTTCAGCCTGGTTTGACACGGGCGGAGGAGCGGGACGCCTTCAAAGAAAACCCCCAGAAAGCCCAGTTGCCTCTTGGGAAAAAAGGCCCCTTTGGGACAGCCCTGGCCTGGATGATGGACAGTCTTCACAGACATTTTATTCCTGCTGTTATTCCTGGTGTTTGTCGCCAGAGTTCAGTGTGTGCCCGTGTGCCTCACCCAGAAGGTGCCCCTGGTGCCCCTTTCCAAGCAGCAGAGAGGAAACGCCTCTCTCTGGAGCCTCTCCTTCAGGGCCCAGCCTCCTGACACGTGCCCTGCAGCCCTGGCCTGGGGAGGTGGGCTCGGGCTCACTCGGTGCCCGGGTAGCCTCCTTCAAGGAAGGCTTTGATGCAGGCAGGCAGGCTTTCTGCTTGGCTGGCCGGCATGCAGCACACAACAACAGCACTGGGATGTTTCCTTATCCCAGGTGCTTCCCGCAGGGTTTTCACCCTTGGGTCACAAATTTCCATAGAGATGTAGACATTGTGTACGTGCAACACCCCCCCCCCCCTCTTTATTATTTTATTTATTTTATTTATTTATTACATTTATATACCGCCCTTCTCCCGAGGGACTCAGGGCGGTGAACAGCTCATCTAAAAACCCCACAAATACAAAAGTTAAAAAATAATTAAATATTAGAATTAGCTGCAATTAGAAAACCCCCCCCCCACCCTTAAAACCCAATTTAAATTAAAAGGAGATCAAAATTTAAAATCATTCTTTCAGCCCAGGCCGGCCTGCTCAAAGAGCCAGGTCTTTAACGCGCGCCTGAAGGCCCTCAGGTCCGTGCCGGTACGAAGTTCCGGTGGCAGAGTATTCCAGAGGGCGGGGGCACCCACAGAGAAGGCCCTACCCCTTGGCGCCGCCAGACGACACATAGCGGCCGACGGCACCCGGAGCAGTCCCTCCCTGTGGGAACGCACCGGCCTGTTGGAGAACGTTGGTAGAATGCAATCCTGAAGGTAACCTGGTCCCATGCCATGGGTCGCCCTAAAGGTCAAAACTAGAACCTTAAAGCGAACCCGGAGAGCCATCGGCAACCAATGCAGCTCGCGCAGGAGAGGCGTCACATGGGCGCTACGCGACGCCCCCATAATCACCCTCGCGGCTGCATTTTGCACCAACTGGAGTCTCCGGATGCTCCCCGCAGGGAGCCCCATGTAGAGGGCATTACAATAGTCCAGGCGAGAGGTGACAAGGGCCTGAGTGACCGTGCGCAGGGCGTCCCGATCCAGGAAGGGCCGCAACCGGTAGATCCGACGGATCTGATGAAACGCCCCCCTGGAGACGGCCGCGATGTGATGTTCAAACGACAGCCGTACATCCAGGAGGACTCCCAGGTTGCGAGCCCTCTCTGTGGGGGGCAGAACCTCCCCCCCAATAGCCAGCGTAGGTGTCAGCCGGCTATATCGGGGCGCCGGAAACCACAGCCACTCGGTCTTGGATGGGTTGAGCCGAAGCCTGTTCCCGCCCATCCAGTCCCGCACGGCCTCCAGGCACCTAGACATAGTCCCCACAGCATCGTTGGGGTGGTCCGGAGTGGAGATGTACAGCTGGGTGTCATCTGCATACAGATGACATCTCACTCCAAGACCACGGATGATCTCGCCCAACGGCTTCATGTAAATGTTGAACAGGAGGGGAGAAAGGACCGACCCCTGAGGCACCCCACAAACCAGGGGCCTAGAGGTGGACCTCTCCCCCCCCGCCAACACAAATTGCGAACGGTCAGAGAGGAAGGAGGAGAACCATCGGAGGACGGTTCCACCAATCCCCAACCCCTCCAACCGTCGCAATAAGATACTATGGTCGATAGTATCAAAAGCCGCCGAGAGATCTAATAGGACCAGGACAGAGGAGAACCCTCTGTCACGAGCCCTCCAGAGATCATCAACCAACGCGACCAATGCCGTCTCAGTGCTATGTCCAGGCCTGAAGCCCGATTGGAACGGATCGAGGTAAGTTGCTTCCTCCAGGTACTGGGGGAGCTGACGTGCCACCACACTCTCAACAACCTTCGCCACGAAGGGAAGGTTGGAGACTGGACGATAGTTGTTTAAAATAGCTGGGTCCAGGGAAGGCTTCTTGAGGAGGGGGCGCACCACCGCCGCCTTCAGGGCGGTAGGGAGCACCCCCTCTCTCAAAGAAGCGTTGACAATCCCCTGGAGCCAGCCTCGTGTCGTCTCCCTGGCAGCCGAAACCAACCAGGAAGGACACGGGTCCAATAAACAGGTGGTGGCATTCAGACCCCCCAGCAACCTGTCCACACCCTCAGCGGTCACAGGATCGAACTCCCCCCAGATAACACTCTCAAGACCTGCCCCGGACACCTCCCCCGGGACCACCCAATTGGAGTCGAGCCCTTCCCGAATCTGAGCGATTTTATCATGCAGAAATCGGGAAAACTCCTCTGCTCTACCCTGCAAGAGGTCATCCCGCGCTCTCGGCTCAAGTAGAGAGCGGGTCACTCTAAACAGGGCGGCAGGCCGATTTTCTGCTGATGCAATGAGGGCGGAGAAATACGAAGATTTCGCCGCCCCTATCGCCACAAGGTAAGTCTTAATATGAGATCTCACCTGTGTTCGGTCAGACTCAGAACGGCTCGCCCTCCAAATGCCCTCAAGACGTCTTTTTCGGCACTTCATCTCCCGTAGCTCCTCCGTATACCACGGAGCCAAATGGGATCTGTGCCGAGTCAGAGGTCGCATAGGCACAACTCGCTCTAGGGCCCCGGCGGCCAACCCCTCCCAGGTGGCCACCAGGTCCCCAGGCGAGCTGAGAGCCAGAGATTCAGGAAATGGCCCAAGCTCCCTCTGGAACCGATCCGGATCCATTAGGCGCCTGGGGCGGAACCATCTAAGTGGCTCCGCCTCCCTGCGGTGGGGGGTAGCGGAACAGAAATCCAGCCTCAGGAGGGAATGATCTGTCCATGACAAGGGTGTAATAACTAAATCCCCCCAATTACAGTCATTCAACCACTGCCCAGAGACAAAAATCAGGTCCAGCATGTGACCTCCCATGTGAGTGGGGGCAGAAACTAACTGGGTCAGGTCCATGGCCGTCATGGAAGCCAAGAACTCCCGGACCAACCCCGAGGTTTCACCGAGCGATGGCAGGTTGAAATCCCCCATGACTAAAAGCCTTGGGGTCTCAACCGCCAGCCCGGCTATTACCTCTAGGAGTCCGGGTAGGGCCGATGAGACGTGGCAGGGAGCCAGGTACGTCAACAAAAGACCCATCTGAACCCCTTGCCCCCACTTCACAAAAAGAGATTCACAGCCAGCCGTCTGAGGGACAGTGGCCTCCCTAGGACAAAGGACTTGCTTTTGGGGGGAACAAGCCACAACCTTCCAGGACTGTGTTCCAATCTCCACTTGGGTCCCAGCGGCATCAGAAGCGCCAGCCACGTCCTACCATCCCTGTGCCCTGGGGGCAAGCCTGGGATGCCCCCCCCCCTTTATTCTGCCTGCTGCCTCTCAACTTCGTCCGAGACTTATTGCACGCAGATGTCCGGTGAAGGAGCTCCTGGTTGTTCCTTCCTCCTCCACCTCTGATCCAATTTTGTCTTGGGGGAGGCAGCCCCCTCCCCCTCAGGTCCCCAGCTTTCCCCCACGGTGCCGTCCCTCCAGCCAGCAACTGACCCTGGGCCCTTCCTTCCCTTTGCTTCTCCTGCCCGGAGCCCCCCGCCTGGTGTTCTGCAGCCCTCCGAGGGCTTTCGCAGGCCGCTTCTTCCACCCCTCCCTGCAGCCGGAGCATCCCAGGCATCAGGACCGACCTGCAGGTGGCCGGTGTTGTTCCTGTCAGCAGGGAGTCTCCCATTGCCCTCCCTCCCGGCACGTGCCCTCCTGGGCAGGCTCAGGGCAGTCCTGGGAAGTCCAAGCGCCCCAGCCAGGGAACGCTGTGCCCCCCCTGCGGAAGGCTGTGGGTTGCCTCCAGGGGAAGCCCCAGAGAGGGCTGCGGAGGGACCGGCTCCGGCTCCTGTCGCCATCTTTCCCGCTGCTCCTTCCTTCCCCAAATCCTTCTGGACAGAAGGGCCCAACTGGCCACAGCCAACTCGCATGACTTAAGACGGGACAATGCAACAGTTCAATTTAATTACTTAAAACAGCTTTAAAAATATTTGAATTTTTGTCATTCCAATTTCATTTTGCCCCTCCTTTGGCGTCCTTTCTGTCATGATTCTGTCCCACTATTTCTTCGATCACATCAGTGTAACTCTTGTCCCACGTCTTAGGCCCCCTCCTGCCTTGCCCAGGCCTCTCTCTTCCCCTGGGGGGCCTCAGGGTGGACAGGCCCTCCCCGCTTCCTCCAGGGGTGGAGTAGAGGGGGCTCCTGGCACAATTAGCCTGAATCAGACTCTGCTTTCAAAGGCCGCCAGCCTGGGGAGCCCATCACCACGTGTGCAGGCCACGCTCCGTGGAAGCGGCCTGGCCCTCGGAGCTGTGGACTTCAAGAAGCAGGATGAGGCCCCCCAGAGGCCCCCCTTCCTCAGTGGAGATGCTGAAGAACTGAAGACACAAATCTTGCAGGTGGGCTAAGAAGGCAATGAACCCCCATGGCTGAAAGAGAAAGAGGGTGGGGAGGGACTCGGGGAGAGGGACCCTGGTCAGAAGTCCACAGGCTTTCCAGGAAGGAGGGAGCCTCCCCCCCACGGCTCTCTCCCCAAGATGAGAGTCCTGCCCAGAGGTGGCACCAGCTGAGGGCTCACCACGTCCTGCCTCCTGGGCCCCACAGCAACCCCCAAGCAGGGAATCTCAGAGTTGCGTGGGGCCTGGGAGGTCTTCTAGTCCAACCCCGTGCTCAGGCAGGAGACCCTGCACCATCCCAGACAGATGGTTGTCCAGGCTCTTCTGGGGGCACAGGAGAGCAGCCTTCCAGTATCTGAGGGGCTGCCCCAAAGAAGAGGGAGTCCATCTCTTCTCCAGAGCCCCTGAAGGCAGGATAAGCAGCAACAGCAAATACAAGAGCACACAATAGATACAAACTTAAGGTTAATCACACCAAACTTGATTGCAGGAAATAGGACTTCAGCCACAGAGTGGTCAATGTCTGGAATACTCTACCTGACTCTGTGGTTCCTTCCCCAAACCCCAAAAACTTTAACCTTAGACTGTCTACTATTGATCTCACTCCTTTCCTAAGAGGTCTGTAGGGGGCGTGCATAAGCACACCAACGTGCCTACCGTCCCTGTCCTATTGTTTCTTTTATTTTTTTTTATTTTTCTTATATGTATTCATGTATTCATAACTATGTATATACTTATACCTATTATCTTGTAAGCGATTGACAAATCGAATAAATAAATAATAATTTTAAAAAAACAGATGGAAACTAATCCAGGGGAGAAGCAACCTGGAATTAAGGAGAAACTTCCTAACAGGAAGACAATTAACCAGGGGAACTGCCTGCCACCAGAAGTTGTGGGTGCTTCATCACTGGAAGTTTTTAAGGAGAGCCTGGACAGTCACTTATCTGGAATGCTGCAGCATTTCTCTCTTGGGAAGGAGAGAGCGTCTCCTTCGGGCTCCTCAACTCCACAGCCAGCTGTCTTCCCTCAGACCGGCCTTTGCATGGCCAGAGCCCTTTCTCCTGAGGGGCTTCATGAGCAGGGCATCCCTAGGAAGCCTCCCTGGCTTCCTAGCAGGGCTCTGCTCTAGGCCAGCTGCCTTAACCCCCCTCCCCACCCCAGGATCTCAGCTCAGGCACAGAAGTCTCTGCATGCTGGGCTTGTGTGTCAGGGGGCTTTCCAGGGGGCCCCAGAAAGGCCAGGTGAACAAAGCTGAGCTGAGTCTTAAGGAGAATGAATAACTAAGGGTTTGTGTGGAAGGGAAGTACCCGTCAACCTGGGCTCCTGGCCAGGCCCACTCGCATTTCCTTCTGGCCTGTTTATCATCTTGACTCAGCACACGGCAAGGAGGGACCTCATAGATCCCTTGGTCCACCTGACTGAGTGCAGAATCCACCATCCAGCCTCTCTTGGAAGACCTGGGGGGGGACCAGGCTCCTTCACAGCAGACTCATTCCGGGGTGTGTGTGAGAGAGAGAGACAGCTCTGATCTCAGCAGTGTGAGGGGATCCTGCCTTCTGCAGCCTGCAGCGTACTGGAGTAGCCCCACTGCCACGGGTGGGGAGCCAAGGGCTTTCTGCAGTCTCCCCCCCATGCAGGTTCCTTGAGTGCTCCCTGCATCTGGGAGGGGGGAGGGGGAGGAGCTGTTGCTCACCCATCAGGACAAAAAAAAAGCCAGTGGGACACCCATTTCCCTCTGCTGTCTGCCCCCCCGCCCCCCAATACCTAAACAGGCCTCCGAATAAGGCGGCTCTCACATTCCACTCCAAGGCAGCCCTTTAACCCTCCCCCTTTAAACATCCCCTCCCCCTTTAAAAAGTTCACCTTGGAAGCTGGAAAGGAGCAACAGCAGAAAGTGCCTCCTGCTTTTTCATGGAGTCCTCGAATTATGACTGCAACAGAGCCCCAAAGTTATGTTGCTAAGTGAGCCATTTGTTAAGTGAATTTTGCCCCATTTTACAACCTTTCTTGCCGTGGCTGTTAAGTGAATCTTTGCGGATGTTCAATTAGTAACACCGTTGTTAAGCAAGCCTGGCTTCCCTTGGACATGGCCAGAGAGCTGCAAAAGAGGACCATGTGATCCCTGGACAGGGTGGCTGTCATAAATAGAGATCCATGGGGGGGGGGGTTGATTTTCTATCACGTGATCCTGGGGGGTCTGAAACGGTTGTAAGTGTGAAAACCAGTCATAAGTCACTTTTTTTCAATGCCATTGTAACTGAATGGTCACTAAACTTGATGGCTGTAAGTCCAGGACTACCTGTAGGATGACAAAAAATGCACCTTCCGTTCTTCAAACAGCCCCTCACTGGCTCCATGGGGGCCCCCGCATACATAAGTTCAGCCTCCTTTGGAGAACTTCCTATCACCTCCATCCAGGCAGGCCTCACTGACTGGGACCACAGCGCCCATCTGGCCAGTGGGAACTGCAGGCCCTGAACGGCTCTCGGGGCATCTGGGATGGTTGCGGAGCCAGCGTGGGCCGCAGCCGCAGGAGTCCAGCACTGCCCTCTGGCGGAGCTGCGGCTGCCCTTTGTGGGGTCTGGGACAACTGGCCACGGGACAAGAATGGTGATAACCTCAAAGAAAGGAGAACCTCCCAAGAAAGGGCGCAGAAGGAGGGACAGAGTGAAACGGGAGGGGCAGGAGTTGAAATATTTATTTATTTATTTATTATTGTCCCCCTATCTCAGCAATGGCCCTCTGCTCTCTCGGAGGCCCATCTCAAGGACGGATTGTGGGATCCGGAGAGATGGTGGGGTTTTAAGTGCGGGAGGGAGGGGTGTCTTACGAAATTTTTAGTTAGGTTTTTAAGGGGGTTAGGAGGGCCCGGGCGGGAGTTGGGGGACAACTCGCCGGAGGCTGGGTCCAGGCCGGGGGTTGGGCGTGGCCGGGAGAGTCAGAGTCCGGACAGGACCGTATTGAGGATGGGGGGGGTCACCGGGGAGGGTGGAATTAAATCTATTGTTACGGTGAGCGGGAGGGGCAGATTTGGCGGTTATAGGGGGCCATATTCTGTGTTGGGAGCGCGCCCTCGCTGTTTGCTTGCTGTGGCACGCTCCGACCCCCTTGTCATCTCCCGTTCCCCAGGGGGTCTGAGCAATCGGGCCCTGGGTCTTAGGCTGATGTTGTGTAACGCCAGGTCCGTTGTTAATAAAGCCCCTCTCATCCATGATTTGATTTGTGAGGGGGGCGCGGACCTGGTGGGAGTTACCGAGACCTGGCTGGGCCAGGAGGGGGGAGTCCCTCTGGTGGAGATGTGCCCAGCCGGGTTTCGGGTTTTTCACCGGCCGAGGGCCCAGGGGAGGGGAGGGGGGGTTGCGGTAGTTATTAAGGAGGATCTGTGTCCGAGGGAGGCCACTGTATCTCAGACGACCGGGTGTGAGCTCCTTTTCGTGAAGTTCGGTCCCAAGGTTCAGGTGGGCTTGCTGGTCGCATACCTGGCTCCCTGCTATGCGGCAGCAGCCCTGCTTGAGCTCCTTGAGGTCATAGCTGGCGTGGCGGTTGGGACCCCCAGGCTTATGGTCATGGGGGATTTCAACCTGCCATCTGCTGGCGGTACCTCGGGGATTGCTCAAGAGTTCATGGCTTCCATGACGGCCATGGGCCTGACCCAGTTAATTCGGGACTCTACTCACGTGGGAGGTCATACCTTGGATCTGGTTTTCGTCTCTGATCAGTGGCAGAGTGATCTGGGTATGGGGGATATAGTCATAGAACCCCTGTCATGGTCGGATCACTCGCTCCTGAAGCTCGACTTCCGTTCCGCACCCCCTGACCGCAGGGAGGCGGGACCATTAAAATGGTACCGCCCCAGGCGCCTGATGGATCCTGATAGGTTCCTGACGGAGCTTGGGCCATTTCCCGAAGCTCACACACACGACTCGGTTGAGGGCTTGGTCGCCACCTGGGATAGGGTGGCTGCTGGGGCCCTCGACCGAGTCGTGCCCTTGCGGCCTCTGACCCGATGCCGATCCCAAGTGGCTCCTTGGTTTTCTGAGGAGCTAAGGGAGATGAAGCGTCGGAAAAGACGCCTAGAGAGCAGTTGGAGGGCCAGCCGCTCTGGGTCTGACCGAACACTATTACGATCTTATATTAAGACGTATTTAGTGGCGATAAGGATGGCGAGGAGATCTTACCTCTCCACCCTTATTGCGTCCGCGGAAAACCGCCCAGCCGCCCTGTTTAGGGTGACCCGCTCTCTACTGGAGGTAGGAGCGCGGGAGGACCCCTTGCAGGGACGGGCTGAGGAGTTTTCTAGGTTTCTGCAGGACAAAATCGCTCAGATCCGGGATGAGCTGGACTCCGACTGGGCATCTCCGGGCGGGGCGGCGGGGGTGGATATCGGTGCGGTCAATTGGGTTGAGTTCGATCCTGTTACTATGGAGGACGTGGACAGGATACTGGGGGGACTGAATGCCACCACCTGTTTGCTGGACCCGTGCCCCTCCTGGCTGGTCTTGGCCACTCGGGAGGTGACACGAGGCTGGTTCCAGGGTATTATAAACGCTTCCTTGAGAGAGGGGCTGTTACCTGCCGCATTGAAAGAGGCGGTGGTGCGGCCCCTCCTCAAGAAACCGTCCCTGGACCCAGCATTGTTATCTAACTATCGTCCTGTCTCCAACCTTCGCTTTGTTGCGAAGGTTGTTGAGAGTGTGGTGGCACGTCAGTTCCCGCAGTACCTGGATGAAGCGAGTTATCTTGACCCCCTCCAATCGGGCTTCAGGCCCGGGCACAGCACGGAGACGGCGTTGGTCGCGTTGGTGGATGACCTCTGGAGGGCCCGGGACAGGGGTTGTTCCTCTGTCCTGGTCCTGTTAGATCTCTCAGCGGCTTTTGATACTGTCGACCACAGTATCCTATTGCAGCGGTTGGAGGGGTTGGGGGTGGGAGGCACCGTGTTGCGGTGGTTCGCCTCCTTCCTCTCCGACCGCTCGCAATTTGTGTTGACGGGGGGGCAGAGATCGGCCCCGAGGCCCCTACGATGTGGGGTGCCTCAGGGGTCGGTGCTCTCGCCCCTGCTGTTCAACATTTATGTAAAGCCGCTGGGTGAGGTCATCCGTGGCTTCGGGGTGGAGTTCCATCAGTACGCTGATGATACTCAGCTGTACATCTCCACCCCGGGCCACCCCAACGAAGCCGTCGAAGTGATGTCCCGATGCCTGGAGGCCGTGCGGAGTTGGATGGGTCGTAACAGGCTTCGTCTCAACCCGACCAAAACCGAGTGGCTGTGGTTTCCTGCGCCCAGATACAGCCAGCTGGTTCCTTCGCTGGCCGTGGGGGAAGAGGTCTTGACCCCCGTGGAAAGGGCGCGCAACTTGGGTGTCCTCCTGGACGTACGGCTGTCTTTAGAAGAACATATTGCAGCCGTCGCCAGGGGGGCTTTCTATCAGATTCGTCTGATTTACCAGTTGCGGCCCTTTCTGGATCTGGGCGCACTTCGCACAGTCACTTCCGCCCTCGTCATCTCCCGCCTGGACTATTGCAATGCTCTCTACATGGGGCTCCCCTTGAAGAGTCTCCGGAGGCTGCAGCTGGTCCAGAATGCAGCCGCGCGGGTGATCGTGGGTGCTCCTCGGAGCACCCACGTTACACCGCTTCTCCGCAGGCTGCACTGGCTTCCTGTGGCCTTCCGGATTCGATTCAAGGTGGTACTGACAGTATTTAAAGTGCTCCATGGCTCGGGACCTGGGTACTTACGGGACCGCCTGCTGCCATCATCAACCTCCCGCCGCCCAGTACGCTCCCACAGGGTTGCCCTCCTCGGGGTACCGCCGCCCGGCCGTTGTCGGTTGACGGCCCCGAGGGTTCGGGCTTTCTCTGTGGGAGCCCCCTCCCTTTGGAATGATCTCCCCCCGGAGATACGGGCTATGACGGATATTCTGACCTTCCGGCGCGCAGTGAAAACCCTATTCTTTCAACAGGCTGGCCTGGCCCAGTAACTGTATTTTTAGTTTTTTAACTTAATTTTAATCGGGGTTTTATTAGTTTTTAATTTTTAACTCTATCTTTGGGTTAGACAGCCGGATCAATTTGGTTTAATTTATTTTAAATTGTATTTATTGAGTATTATGTGTTTTTAGTAGGCTGTACACCGCCCCGAGTCCCTTTTTGGGAGAGGGAGCGGTATAAAAGTTTAATTAATAAATAAATAAATAATAAATAATTATTTGATTTGTCAATCACTTACAAGATGATAGGTATAAGTAAAAACATAGTTATGAATACATGAAATAGATACATATAAGAAAAATGAATAGAAACAATAGGACAGGGCCAGTAGGGGGCTTATGCACGCCCCCTACAGACCTCTTAGAAAAGGGGTGAGGTCAATAGTAGACAGTCTAAGGTTAGAGTATTTGAGGTTTGGGGAAGAAACCACAGAGTCAGGAAGAGTATTCCAGACATTGACCACTCTGTGGCTGAAGTCCTATTTCCTGCAATCAAGTTTGGTGCGATTAACCTTGAGTTTGTATCTATTGTGTACTCTTGTGTTGTTATGGTAATCATACATTGCAATGTCAGGTAGGACATTGCAATGTATGATTTTATATACTATACTTAGATCAGACCGAAGGTGGCGTAGTTCTAGGTTTTCTAAGTCTAGAATTTCAAGTCTGGTAGCATAAGGTATTCTGCAATGGGTAGAGGAGTGGAGAACTCTTCTTGTGAAATATTTCTGGACTTTCTCTACTGTGTTAATATCAGATATGTAATGTGGGTTTCAGACAGATGAGCTGTTTCCTGTCTGTCTCATGCATATAGGTGGATTTGTGGCTGTGCAGATGCAGATAGACAATTCCACAAAACATCCATAACAAAGTACATTTATTGGTACATCAGGTATACTCATGACTCACATCTTGTGACAAAGTTCTTCTATAATGACCAATCCTTTGTATATCAGCCTTGCAGGTAAAAAATGGTTCCTTTACCAACACATCACGCAGCGATAGAAGGAAAGATGTTATCAATCCATGAGTGCAAGCAAGAATGGAGGGTAACCTCCTTCAACCCCTCGAGGGTCAATTTAGTGGCCAATCAGGATTACAGATGTGGCCACATAATGTGAACTACATTTCCCAGGATACCTTTAACTACATTTCCCATGATGCATTCCCTTAAGGGGACAGTTCACAATTCCTAAGTAACTAACCAATTCCCATAGACTGGCTGGGACAATACAAACTGTATTCAAGTATTGGTCTAGCAAATGTTTTGTATGCTCTAGTTAGTAGTGTGATATTACCAGAGAAAAAGCTCGGTAGGATTAGGTTAACAACTTTTAATGCTTTTTTGGCTATGTAGTTACAGTGGGCTCTATTACAGATGAGTACTCCAAGGTCCTTGACAGAATTTGGATCATCAACGAGGTCTTGACTATTCAGCCTGTGTATTTTATTTTCTGATTTTTTTTGCCAATATGAAAGACAGAGCATTTATTTGTTGAGATTTGAAGTTGCCATTTGTTTGACCATTCTGATAAATGGGCTAAGTTCTTTTAAATCGTTCAACGGGATGGTTCAATTGTCCCGCAGCGCGTTGGCCGCCGCCAGTTGTCCCATTCCCGTCTTGTAAGGACGGCCGTCCCACCCACCCACACCCGCCCTCTCCAGCGCCTCCCCGGGCCGCCTGCCGGGCGCTTCTTAAGGCACCGCCGAGCCCGGGACGCCCGCAGCCTCCGCCCCGCTCTCCTCCGCTCGGGCAGCCGCGCGGGTCCGGGCGCAACTCTCGCCTTCCGCCCTCGGGAGGCTCGGCGGGCTCCGGAGCCGCCTCCTGCCTGCTTCCCCGGCGCGCTCTGCCCGTTCTCCGGCTCGCCCCTCCGCCCTGAAGAGCCAGCCGCGGCTCCTGAGGCTCAGGTGACGGAGAGCTTTGCTTTAACGGGCTCCATCCAAAGGGAGCCCGCGCCCCGGGGGGAGGTTCCCCCGCTTGCTTCAACTGTTTTATTCCCGTCCGGATCAGCCGCGGTGGCCTCCTCGCTGGTTGTCCGTCTGTCTCTCTCGTCTTCATTAACTACCTATGGTCGGTCTGTCTGTCTGCCTGTCTCTCATCTGTAGCAGCTACCGTCTCTCTATCTTCTCTATTAACTGGGCCTCTGTATCCTTCATCCTTCATCTACTTACCTCATTTTCCCGCACAGTATCTACTCCCCCTCCCCCCACCCGAACGCCCAGGTCTTTCCGCTGACTCGTCCGTTGGTCTCCTTTGCCCTTCCCCAATTCTGGTTTCCCTCCCCTGGGGGAGGGGGTGCGGAGGCTGCCCCCCCCAAAGGCAGCTCCTTTTAAGAAGTTTTACAATTGGGAAGAGAAAACTTCCGCAGCGCTCCCCCCCCCCCTTTGCTCCTGTGCCTTACGGGCTGAATTCTGACCCCCCCCTCCCGCTTTCTCCCTCCAGGGGAGGCTGCCTTCTCCGGCCGGTCCGGCCGCTGCCCGTCGCCCGCGGGGCGAGGAAGAGGAGGGGACGGCGGGATGGACGCCGCCGCCGGTAAGCTGGCCGCCTTCCAGCCGGCGCCGCGGGCCTTCAGCTTGTGGGACTACGGCGTCTTCGGCCTGATGCTGCTGGTCTCCACGGGCATCGGGCTCTTCTACGGCCTGTCGAGGGGCGGCCAGAAGAGCCCCGAGGACTTCTTCACGGGCAGCCGGGCCATGTCGGCGCTGCCGGTGGGCCTGTCGCTCTCGGCCAGCTTCATGTCGGCCATCCAGGTGCTGGGCGTCCCGGCCGAGGCTTACCGCTACGGCATGAAGTTCCTGTGGATGTGCCTGGGCCAGCTACTCAACTCGCTGCTCACCGCCGGCCTCTTCCTGCCCGTCTTCTACCGCCTGGGGCTCACCAGTACCTACGAGGTAGGGCGCCCAGGAGCAGAAGGGGCCCCCGCTAACTCCCTTGGGGCCCCTTGCGGATTTCCTTCAGGGGAGAGCAGGGGATAGTGGAGGGGGGGCTTGCGGTTCAAATCCGAGCCCCCCCATCACTCAATATCTATTTATTTACTACATTTATTCCCCATCTCTGGGGGCCTCATGCACTCTTCCAATCTGATAAAAGGATACTGCAAAAAAGATGAAAACAGTAAAACATTAAAATTAACAAATAAATAGGTAAGACTCTGTGTGTGTGTGTACACACACACACAATAGCGTGGAGGTGGGGTCTCCTAATTTGTAACCCTCCAGAATGACACCCCATCTCCAGTTTGGACCCCAGGCCAATTTCCCTAACTCTTGTGGAGGGAGGTTTTTCTGGATGCTGCTGACCCCCTGCAGATGGAACCCCCACGTCCTTCCCCTTCCTTTGGACCCAGGACTCCCTTTCTTTGGGGCAACCCACGTCCTTCCCCTTCCTTTGGACCCAGGACTCCCTTTCTTTGGGGCAACCCCTTCCTTTGGGGTCCTGGCACCCCAGACACCCCTTCCTCTTCTCCTTCTCAGTCCCTTTCCCCTCCTCTCCTCCCGGGCAAAGGGACCCAGCCAGGCTGCCTTTGGGTGGGGTCCCCTTCAGCCCTTCTTTAGGGCCCCTCCCTAGGCCCCCAGGCTGCCCAAGCCCCTTCCCACTTAGCCTAAACAGAGGACGCTTCTAGAATCCCCAATTTATTCAGCTGAAATGCTTAATCTTCTCCTCTTTCTAGAGAGCTCACAGTAAAGGTGACAAGGTGCCAATTAACACCCCCCACCCCCACCCAGGCCTCAGAGCCAGACAATCCTCTGAATACAGAGGGCAGCTCTGATGGCCACCAAGGCCGGCTGAGCCCAGAAAAAGGGGCTGCTGCTGCGGCAGAGAACGCTGGGTTGCCCCTCCCCAGGGTCTCCACCGAGAGCATCCTGGGGTGCAAGGCGGGTTGGGGGAACTTTTGTGGAAGGGGAAGGTCCTTTGGCCCTGGATTTCCTGACTGGGAGGGCCTCTCCACATTGGACCAAGATCACCATCAAAACCTGGTGAGCCAGCAAAGTATTCCCAGGAACCGGGCCAGCCTGCCTGGACTCCGCAGAGCAGCCGCCAAGGGCACCAGTTGTCCTGGAAAAGGGGAGGATGGCAGGCTAGGCGGCTCTGCTTCTGGGGGGGCACCAATGCCCTGGAATGGCCCCCCTCCCTCCCTCCCTCCCTCGCTGCTGGGGTTCAGGAAAATGCTGAACCGAGTTGTTTCTCCTGACTCCGCCCTTCTCCCTTTCTTATTTTGTTGTTCCTGCTTGTGGGGTTTGCTGTTTTCCTCAGGGTTGTGTGTGTGATGTTATTGTTTATTGCCAGTCATACTGTGGATGTTTTCACTTTTTTGTATTGTTTGTTGGCTGGTTTAAAAAATTAATAACAAGGCACGAAATCCCTCCAGCCAACCCTTTGATCCCAGCCCTTCAAGGAAGCCTTGGCAAGGCAGAGACCCAGCAGAATCGCCCTGGAACCAGGGAGGGGGTCTCGGGGGAATCTGCCCCAGAAGAGGGAGGGTTGGTGAGCGACTGCCCAGAGGAACAGCAGCTCTTTCAGTTGGGCCTGGAGCAGAAAACCCCCCATAGATGCAGCGGGGTGGGGAGGGATCCCCTACCAGGAGCTATGCACTTGCCAGCTGGGCAGAGTTACCTGCAAAGGATTGGGTGCGGCCTTTGCGGGGGGGGGTGGGGAGGGGGGGGGCGAGAGGGTCACCCCTTGGCCCCCATCTCTCCTGCAGCCTAAAGCCAAGGACCTAACTTCTCCCTGGTGGCCAGGGGACCTCCAGGCTTCCGGGGAGTGGCTGTGGGGCAGGAGAAATGGGGGGGGGGGGAGAGGCAGCTGGTCTCTGCAGGTGTTTGCTTTGGCTTGTGCTGATGTCTGCAGAGAAGGTGCCACTCTGAGGTTAACCACGATGTCGATTGTCTCACTGGACAAGATCTCCGTCCGAACTTTTGTGGGAAGAGCCCAAGTGATCTCAGAGTATTTCTGAAGAGAGAGGAAATTGCACCAAACGGGCAAATATGGGTGAAGCCAAAGCCACCTACTTCTGAATGCAGCTTCTATGCAGAGGGACATCTTTCCCATCCAGGTGCACACAAGCGTCATGCATGACGACACATCAAGGGAAGTTGGGGAAAGGGTTAGAGGAGAACTTCCTGGGGCGTCATTCCCGAAGGGGGGGCACAGAGGCAGGGAGCTGGAGCTTGTGGATCTTTATTTCCTTCCTTCCTTTATTATAGTTGACAAATAAGGCAGTAAATACATCCAACACGCCTTCCTCCTCCTGTTTCCCTCACCACAACCACCTGTGAGCTGGGCTGGGCTGAGAGCGGGGCTAGCCCAAGGTCATCCAGCCGGCCTTCACACCTAAGGCAGGACTAGAACTCCCCGTCTCCCGCTTTCTGCCCTGGTGCCTTAACCAGTTTCCCCAACTGGCCAGACTGTGTCCCGTTTTCAGCCGGGGCAAGAGATGGGCTTCTCTGGGGTTCCCTGCCCAACACGGGCATCCCTAGCTGAGCAGGCTTAACTCGGGCTGGCGGGCGGGGGGGGGGACCAAGAGCCCCGCCCACTTTGCATGCTGCTCACCCCCAGGGAGCCTCTCCCCATGGGGGCCCCGGGCTGCCTAACCAGGGGCTTTCCCTTTGCTGGTGCTGCCAGCTGAACCCCAGCAGACGGAGAGCCATGGCTGGCATTTGGGGGCTCTGAGCCTCGGGGTGGGTGGCCCAGGGGGGAGGGGAGGGAGGGCCTGGAGTAGATCCAAGGTTTTTTAAAATAAAACCTTTTATTTATTTGTCATATGTTGCCATCTCACCTCAAGGTAACTCTGGGCGGCTTACAAACACTCCCTCCACCCCCAACGTTGCCAGTTTTGGCTTTCTGCTGACAAAGCAAGAAGCACAAATTGTTTTCGGAAACTTGAAAGATCAACACAGGATAAATCTTGAGCTGGGGAGCAGGAAATGCCCCCCCTCCCAGAAGCGTGATGGGATCCAGGGGGAACCTGGGCTGTTGGCAGGGCTGGTCTGTGCCCAGAGGGGTTGCGTTGCGTGTGGAGCCCTGGCTGGCAAACGGTTGGTGGCCCTGGGTCAGAGTTCATCATTGGGGAGCCCGGAGGACCCTGGCCTGGGGAGGGGGCTACTGCCCTTCCCCCAGGGCCTGCCTGCCTTTCACCCACTGAGGCTTCCCCGCCTGGGCTGAGCCGCTGAGCGATAACCCTGGAAGAGCCCTGATGTTTTCCCAGCTTATCTTCCCTCGGAGAGCAAACGGATTCTTGGCCCTGAAGGAGCGTCAGGCCAGCTGCAAACAGCCGCTGCCCTGCAGCCTTGGTGGGCCTGCGCTTGCCGTCTGGAGCAAGGCAACGCATAGCCCCCGGGTCTTGCTTTGTCCGGGCAGTAGCAGGGCCTGGCAGCTTTCCCTTGGGAGCCCTGGGCACCTCCCGCCTGCTGGGCCTTTGGGGCCCCTGGCATCGCCCCTTCGGCCAAGGGTCCAGCTGGGCAGGAAGCAAGCCAGAGAGGGCAGGGAGGGGCTTCTTCTGGCCTTGCTGCCCCAGGAAGAACAGGGGACCCCCCCATAAGACAGCAGCAGAGAAGTCCCAGAAATGAGCCCCTTGAGGGAACCGTCTCAGGCCTTGCTTGCGGGGGGGAGGGGGGGGCTGTTGCGGAGGCCCCTGCCCAGCCCTGGGCACCTCAGGGGGTCTCCTGCCAGTCTGGGCAGAGGCAGGAAATGGCCAGGCTGGCACTTCTCCTTCCCCCACCGGCATTTCCCTTCTGTGCAGGTGGAGAGTTGACCAAGAAGGTATGTTGGGGGTATTTTGCCCAGGTTGGGGTTTTTTTGGGGGGGGAAGAGAAGAAAGAGGAAGAAGAAGACCCCCCGACTCTCCTCCCTGTTTTAGCCAAGGGCCCCACCTCTGCCCCTTTTGGGGTTCACCCACAGGCAACGTCAGCGGGGGGCCATTAATAATAAGAGGCCCCAAGGGATAGCCAGAGGATGGGATGGGGGGAATTTTTGGAAGGTCCCTCCTGCAATTTCTGGAGCTCCAGCAGAGGAGCCGCTCTCTTAGCTTCTCCTCCCCAAAACCAGCCCTTCCCCTGTGGGAGTTTGAAATCTCCCACCCCCCTTCAGGCTCCAGCCCCATGGGGGGAGAGGCTGTTTGAACAAGGCCCACAGCTGGCGCCTCCCCCTCCCCCCTCCGGTCACCCAGCCCCAGGGCGGCTCTGCTGCTCCCCCCAGCGCTTGGGCAGCTCCCCGGAGGTTGGGAGGCTCACTCCAGTTCCAGCCCCAAAGATTTTGGACTGGGAGCTGCGGAGACAGCCGGGAGGCAGCCTGTTGGCCCAGCAGCCCAGGCATCCTGGGGATGGGGGGAGAACTGATCTGAAGGCCTCCGAGTGTCCCCCCAAGACAGCAACTGAGAAAGGGTCCCATCTTGCACCCCCTGAGCAGCAAAGTGTGGCTGTCCTGCCTGCCTGCCTTTTGCCTGTGCATTCTGAAATGCTCCAGACACCTAAAGGGAGGCAGGAAGGAGGATTTTGACGGCTATATCCCCCATTTCTTCAGGTTGGGGGAGGGGGGGGGGTTGCCAGGAAGCCTTGCCCTCCAGCTGCTGTCCCGGCCCTTGCCTGGGCCGCTTCCTCCCCAAAAGAGGCTTCTTCAACAGTCCTCCAGGCTCCCCCCCTTTCAGGATGGGGCCAGGCGCCCAGAGGGCTCTCAGCTGGGTGCTGGCCCTGTCCCCAGGCCCTCTCCAGCAATTTCTCTGCCCACTGGAGCAGCAGCCCTGGAGGGCTTTCCAGGGGCAGAGGCTGGGGGGGTTTGTGGGGGGGAGATAGAGCAACCCTGGAGACAGATGGGCCTGCCAGTCCCCCCTCCCCCCACCCTGGAGCCCCTAAGGGTTTCTGCCCAAAAGGATGCTGCCAGCAGTCTCCTCCCGCAAGCCCTCTGGCTTCTCCCTGGTCTGGATGGGGTGTGGCTGCCCTTCCCAGGCATGGCAGAGAGCCAGAGGGGGGTCTCTAAAGGAGGAGGGGGGCCTCTAATTGCAGATGCCAGCAAGTCCAGCTTTCCTGGATCCCCTCCTGGGCTTTAACCAGAGCCCCCCTGCTTCTTAGGGGGGGGTCCCCCTTGGAAGGAGCAGAACCCCAGGCCCCCTATGCAGGGAGGACTTGGTTGAGGAAACAACTCAGCTGAGCACTTTCTCTTCACTTACTAGTGGGGTTGGGAGCTGGATTCTGCCCTGGGGAGGGAGAAGGGGGGCAGGTCTGCAACCACCTTTGAGCCTCTGGGATCAGCCGGGCGGAAGGCGTGCAGGGTCCGATTGACCGAGGCTTATCAAGGAACAAACAGAGATAATCTCTGGGTCGTCAGGGCGGGGAGGGCCCGCACAGGTAGCCTGGGAGGGGCGTGCAGCCTCCTGGCTGCTTTGCTTGGTAGATCCCCCCCCCCCCGCTTCACTTCAGGGATCCAGTTTGGGCGGGAAACGGGTTCTGATCCCTCTGCATTGGGGGAGGGGAGCGGGGGGGCAGCAGCTTCCCGAAGGCGAAAGGAACCGGAGGGGGGAGGAGACGTCCCTGCGGCAGGTGGGCTTTTTGGAGCGCAAAGCCGCCAGGGAGTCCACCAGGTCCGGGCTTCTGCGTCCTCCAAGCGCCCGCGGGAGGACACCGGACCGGACCGGACCCCCTTCCGAAGCCCGCATGGCGGGCAGCGCGGCCGTGCAGAGCTGGAGCCCCGATGTGCGCGGCGCCCGGCGGAATGGAGCCGCTGCTGGAAGCGAAGCCGCCGGTGGGGCCCTAGAACGGGCCGGGCCAGCTGCAGCCCCCGCGGCGTTGGGGTCCAGTTGTGCAGTTGCGACGGGCCCCCCGAGAGCTCTGCGCACCAGGCGCCGCGCGGCGGGAGGGAGAGCAGGCGGGCGGAGGCGCGTGTCTGGCGGCCGGGGGACGAGGCGGGCTGTTCCGCCCTCAGCGGCTCGGGAGGGGAGTGTGCCCCAAATACGGGCGGGGGCCGAGGAGAAGGATTCGGCCTCCGACCGCCTCCACTCTGCCGCCATCCGGGTCCCAAGGGGGCTTTTTCCAGAGGCAACTGGGCTTCCTTGGTTTTCCTCTGAAAACGTTTCGCTTCTCATCCAAGAAGCTTCTTCAGTTCCAACAGAAGCTTCTTCATTCAGAATTGAAGAAGCTTCTTGGATGAGAAGCGAAACGTCTTCAAAGAAAAACCAAGGAAGTGCAGTTGCTTCTTAAAAAGCCCCTTTAGGTGAGGTGGGTGTCCACTCACTGGCAGAGGGTGAAAGGAGCACAGGGATGCCATGCCCCTTTTTTGGGCATGGGGGGGGCTCTTAACATTTAGCTCTTCCTTCTCCGTCTTGCCTTGGCAGTACCTGGAGCTGCGGTTCTCCAGGAAAGTCCGGTTGTGTGGCACAGTCCAGTACATCATTGCCACGGTAAGGGTGGTGCCTGGCCTGCGTGGGCATTCCCTCCCCCGCCCCAAATCCCTCCCTGCCCTGGTCAGAGCTGGCTGAAACCGGGAGAGAAGAAAGTGCCCCCCTCGCCCAGCGTGGCCTCCACATGCTGATCCTGGGTGGCCCCAACGGGACTCCCCCCCCCAATAAAGTAACATTTGGAGCCGGGGGGGCCTTAGGAACGGAAGAGTGGAAAGGTGAACTGCTCGGAATAGGAACGGCCGGCCAGGAGCCCTTCTGAGCGGCCACTGAGGACGCTGGAGGGTTGAGGTGTTGCCACAAGGGGTGTTTGTGCTTTTGTTGTGGGGGGTATGGAGCACCAGCCCCCCCTCCCCTCCGTTCCCTCTGCAGCTTTGCAGGTTTTAAGAGCCTCCTGGCCTCCCTCAGGTGCTGTACACAGGGATCGTCATCTACGCCCCGGCCTTGATCCTCAACCAAGGTGGGTCCCACCTGCTGCCCACTGGGAACCGGGGTTGGATTCCCACAGCCCCCCCACCCCATCAGTCAAAGACCCCCGGGGCTGGCCTGGGCCACAGGGGTGGCACACACCTGTGCCTGCTGGTGCAAGGCCCCGTCCTTCGGCTCCCCTCCCCATGGATGATGGGCCTTGTGCAGAGGCAGTTCCTGGGGGGGGTCAACTCCACCGGATCTGACCCGCTTTGGGTTTCCAGAGCAAACTCTCCTGGGACTCCAGCGACTGATTGGCTTTGATCTGGGAAAGGCTTCAGGGACTCCATCCAGAGACTCGGCTCCATCAGGCCCCGTCCTCGGCCGAGAGTGCCAGCCGTGCCCCCCAGCCCTTGCAGGGGAAGCCGTGCCCCCCTTTCGTTGCCCCTCTGCCCCAGGCGAAGGCAGCGGACTCCCTGGGGGGAAAGGGAGGCTTTTGTGGGGAAATCTCTAAATAAAGACTTTTATTTCTCTTTCCTCAGTGACGGGTCTGGATATTTGGGCCTCGCTTCTCTCCACGGGCACCATCTGCACCTTTTACACCACCATCGTGAGTGGCCTTGCAGCCCCCCTGCCCCTGATCCCCTGCCCCAGAGGCTTACGGGTGTGTGTGTCTGTCTGGGCATCTGCGCTCCCTCCTTCCCCTCTGCTGGGAGCCTTTCGCTGCCCCCCAAGGCCCAGAGGCCCCCCAGAGAAGCTGGCTGAGCCGGACCCCCCTCTTTTCCAGGGGGGCATGAAAGCGGTCATCTGGACGGACGTCTTCCAGATCTTTGTCATGCTGTCCGGCTTTGTGGCCATCCTGATCCAGGGGACGCTGCTGGTGGGGGGGCCAGGCCGGGTCCTCTCCATCGCCTACAACCACTCCAGGATCAACTTTGGAGAGTAGGTGGAGCTGCTGCCCCGCTTGGGAATTGGGGCGAATGCCGGCCTGCAGCAACAGCTCCCCCAGCCTCCCCTTTCTGTCCCTCTGCCTGGGGGGGCTTGGGAGAGGGGGGGCGCCTCTGCTGTAAGGGCAGCTGAGCAAACGGGGCTCCCCTCGGTTGGATGTAGCGCTGGAACGAGGGAAAGTGGCCCCCAAAGGCTGAATGGGGCTGTTTTCAGTGGGGTCACTTAGGTGAGGTGGAGAAATGAATGAAGGAGAATGAAAGAGTGAGTGAAGTAAATGAATGCAAGACCATTTCCTTTATTCTGCTTGGATCTTAAAGAGATTGGAGGGTCATAGATTAACTCTATCAGCAACTTATAAGGAGAATTTATATAAAATGTTTTATCGCTGGCACTTACCACCAGCAAAACTTGCAAAAATGTTTCCCAATAATTTGGCAAGCTGTTGGAAATAGGCTATGAGCAGGGAACCTATTATCATATGTGGTGGACCTGACCAAAAGCAAAAAAAATGGTGGAAAATTAGAAATTGGCTAAAAGAAATTACAAAAGTTAAAATTGAAACCAGAGATATTTTTATTAGGAATTTTCAAAGAAAAAACTAGTAAAAATTAGTATATATTATACTCCATATATTAACAGCAGCAAGGCTTGTCTTTGCCCAAAATTGGAAATGCGAAAATACTCCCCCCGACTTCATGATTATAAAGAAAATTTTGGAATGTGCAGAAATAGACAGGCTGTCAATAGAACTTAAAAACTGTAAGATCTGGAATTTTTGGTACAGTTGGTTGGAAGGTAGACGTGAAAGGAACAAAACAAAGTCAAATTAAAAGGTATGATGGAAATTAGCAACATTACATGTAACTGTGTTTGTAATATATAATTAGATGAAACTTTGTGTTATATATTAATGTAATAAGTTGCGATAAGCGGAATGTTTGGTTTTATTGTATTTGTATAAAATTGTTTAATAAAGTATTTTTTATAAAAAAAAGAACGAATGAGTGAGTGAGTGAATGAGAGTGAATGAATGCAACACCGTTGTCTTTTTCTGCCTGAATCTTAAGGAGATCGGAGGGTCACATTTCAAGCTGGATCCCTTAGATTTGTTTTTCCAATGGGGGGGTTGCTTGGTAGACGCCCCTGGAGACGCCCCATCCTCCTGACTCTCCCTCCCTCCCTCTCTGCCCCCCCAGCTTCAACCTGGACCCCCGCAGCCGCTACACGTTCTGGACCTTCCTCTTCGGGGGGACGCTGGTCTGGCTCTCCATGTATGGGGTCAACCAGGCCCAGGTCCAGCGGTACGTGGCCTGCAAGACAGAGAAGGAGGCCAAATGGTGAGTCGGCCCCGAAGCATCGCTTCCGCCCCGCATCAGCCGGGGGCCCCTGGACCCCAGCCCCCCCCCCCCCCCCCCCCGCACTCCAGGTGGTCTTGGGAGGGTCGCCAGCCGCCTGCCGGTCCCGACTAAGGCTGCTCCGGAAGCAGCGTGGCCGGTGGCAAAACTGAGCGTGGTGCCCCCGCCTTGCCACCGCTTTGGACCGTGCCAGGGCCAGGGTGGCTTGGCTGGAGGCCAGGCGGAGTGAGATTGCAGCCCTCCTTATCGCCTTCAGTCCCCCCCTTCCAATCTTTCCTTCTGCTGCTGCTGCGGGTATCAGCAGAGGGTGGCCAGCCCCACCCAGTGGCCCCCCCTCCGCCTGAGTGTACAAACACAGGCAGGCGGCTGTGCCTCCTTGCAAGACCCCTCAGCCACTCCTCCCGTCATGGGGGGTCACAGGGCTATCAGCCTGTGCCCACAGAGGCATGTTTTCCTTCCAGGCCAGGCTCTCTGGGCCGTGGGTCATCTGGCTGGAGGGAGGGGCTGAGGGAGAGCGGCCTCCCTCCCTTCAGCCTTCAAAGGGCCTCTCTTCCTAGCTGCCCCCCCCCGCCCCCCCAGTCTGACTGCCCCCTCTGGCCGTGTGCTGGGCATAATCTTCTTTTTGCTACTTGTGCCTGGCCGCCCTTGTAACTGGAGTCCTTGCGGCTCCGAAGGCAGCTGGCCAGAGGGGAGGGAGGGATGCAGGCGGGCTCTGGGGGGACCTGCCACCCCTGGGCTGATGGGAGCAGCGCCTGCAGGGTTGACCGGCAGGGGGCACATCCTATGGCTGGGCCACGGTGGGCAGGGGTCCCCCTCCTCCTCCTGGCACCCAGGGCAGAGGGAGGGCTGTGCCCAGCAGGCCCTTTCCGTGCCAGGGCAGACTCCTCTCAGGGCTCCCGAAGGTGCTTGGCGTGTCTGGGGGGGGAAAGCAGTGCTGTGCTCCCCCTCCCTCCCTCCCTCCGGCCAACTGCCCACCGACTGAGGGCCGCCTCCCTCCCGCCCGGGCCTAACCTCTCCTCTCGGGCCCCCTCCCCCAGGGCCCTCCTGGTCAACCAAGTGGGGCTCTTCGTCATTGTCTCCTGCGCAGTGGGTTGTGGCATTGTGATGTTTGCGCTCTACAAGGACTGCGACCCCCTCTTGGCCGGATACATCTCGGCGCCTGACCAGGTACGGCCCCTGCGCTGGGGGGGGGGAAGGGGGGCCAGTGGAGCATGGGAGACAAGGGGGGGGTTGGGCAGGGGGAGGAAAGGCGAGGAGAGTGACGTGAACCCCAAAGGGCACAGCAGGCTCTCTTGGTAGGGGCAGGGGAGGCCTTGGGGGAGGAGCTTGGACACCAAGGCCGCTCATTTCCCTCTGTTGGGGGACTTTGCTGCCCCCCCCATGAAAGAAAGGCAGAGCCAGTTGAGAGGTGAGGCCAGGGCCGAAGGCCAGGCAGGGAGGGCAACCTGTTCCCCACCCCACCCCGGCTGCCAAGCCCTGCAGCACAGACCCCACCTGGCCCCACTTCCTCCCCCTCCTGCCCCTGTGCAGACCCCTCCCTGAGACCCCCGCCCTGTCTCCTCTGCCCCAAAGCTGGACCCCCAAGCCAGGATGAGCTCTGGGCAGGGCAGGGCAGCCGAGAATTCAGCTGGCCTCCCATTCGGCTGGCGCTCCCCCCCTCCCTGCTCCCTCCCTCTTGCGCCCTGCGGCCGGGGGGGCTTTGCCAGTCTCCCCCACTCACGGCTGCTCCTCCTCTTCCTCCGTCCCAGTACATGCCCTACCTGGTCCTGGACATCTTTGAGAGCTGCCCAGGGGTGCCCGGCCTCTTCCTGGCCTGCGCTTACAGTGGCACTTTGAGGTGAGTTCCCAGTGTGGAGGCAAAGGCTTTGCCAGGCCACAGCCTGCCCCCCTTTCTGATGCCCTCTCGCCCTCCTCTCCCACAGCACGGCCTCCACCAGCATCAACGCTATGGCGGCCGTCACCGTGGAGGACCTGATCAAGCCCAACATGCCCACCCTGTCGCCACGGAAACTGGCCCTGGTCTCCAAGGGGCTCTGTGAGTGGCAGGCGGGGAGCCATCGAAAGGGGCAGCCCCACCCTTTCCTTTCTCGGGTGGGGGATCAGGAGAGGGAGGGGTTCAAGCGTCAAGCCCAGGGGATTGAGGGACACCCCCCCTTTCCAGATTCTGGGGCGGGGGCCAGGAGAGATCATCTGGAAACAACCCCCTACTCTGGGGATGGAACAGAGCACAGAATGACCGAGTTGGAAGCAACCTTGGAGGTCTTCTAGTCCAGCCCCCTGTTCAACAGGAGACCCTTGACCATTTCAGACAAATGGCTGCCCAGGCTCTTCTTAAAAGCTTCCGGTGGTGGGGCACCATGAACTTCTGGTGGCCAGCAGTTCCACTGATCAATTGTCTTCCCTGTTGGGAAGTTTCTCCTTAGTTCCAGGCTGCTTCTCTCCTGGGTTCCTTTCCATCCTTCGCTGCTTCTCTTCCCTTCAGGAGCTTTGGATGAGAGGTTGACCCCCCTCCCTTCTTTGGGGCAGCCAGCTGGCCTGTCACCCCCTCGTCCTTTTCTTCATTAAACTAGGCAGACCCAGTTCCTGCAGCCATTCCTTGTCACGTTTTAGCCCTTCGCTGCTCCTCGCTGCTCTCTTTCCAAAGCCTCGCTATATTTTTTCAGGATTCCAGGGTGGCCTTGCCAAGGCTTCTAGCGTGGCACCTCGAGGGAAGGAGAGTGACAGGCGGCCCCTGTTTGCCTGTAGGCAAGAGGGGGTCAGAGGGGAGATAAGATAACGGCCTCCGTATCTGAAAGCAGGACCAGGGCAGTGGGTCAAAAGCAGAGGATCCTGGGCATAGCCAGGGGAACTGCCTGCCACTTTGAAGTTCTGAGCTCTCCTTCTCTGCAGGTTTCCAAACAGAAGTGGGGATGGGGGGGTCAGAGATGCTCTCCTGGATCTCACATTAAACGGAGGGGTGACTAGATGGCATCTGAGGTGCCTCTGTGCTTCCGAGATTTGAGAATCTCCAGTGTTTCTGGCTCTTGGGAAGCTCAGAGACCCACAAACTGCCTGGAGGTGGGCTTGTTCCGAAACCGGCCACCATACACACATATGTGTTCTCGCCCCACAAAGACCCCCTCCCGTTTTCCTCTACTTTCAGTTAAAAGGTATGTGTGTGTGTTTGTGTGTGTCTGCTGTTTCCTTCCAGCCTTAGTTTATGGCACTGCCTGCCTCACCGTGGCAGCTCTTTCGTCCTTGCTTGGAGGCGGTGTGCTGCAGGTACGCAACTCTGGAAAGCTTGCCCCCCCCCCGAGAAAAGTCCCCTCCGGACCCATGGTGGGCCTTGCACAGCCTCCCCTCCCCATTTGCACCCCCCATCCAATGTTTCCCTCCTAACAGCAGCAGAGACCCTCCCCAGGAGGAAAGTCCACCCCTAGAAATGCCCCCCTCTTCTGTGTGTGTGTGTGGGGGGGGATGCCATGGATCTGGGTGCCCTCCCTCTCGGGACCTGATCCCTCCCCAGGATGGCTGTTCCTTTTGCAGCCGACCCCCCGTACCTCTTGGCCAATGGACTGGGCAGGTGGCTGGAGGGGTGTGAGTGCGGCCCCTCTCTTTCCCCCACAGGACCCCCCTCCCTATCCCAATGCCCAGCCCCTGTCTCCTGGGGAGGGGCCTGGCTTTCGCAGGGATAGGGAGGTTGCTGCTATTCAGCCCCCCCTCCCCCGTGCTTCTCCGGCAGGGCTCCTTCACCGTCATGGGGGTGATCAGTGGGCCCCTCCTGGGCGCCTTCATCCTGGGCATGTTCTTCTCATCCTGCAACACTTTGGTGAGTCCCACCTGGGGGGGGGTGCGTGGCACCAACTGGGGGGGAGGACAGGATCCAGACCTGGGGGGGGCAGAGTGCTCCGGAGGGCGGGGGGTTTCCACCTGCTCTTGCTAGCAGTCTTCCAGGTGTGGCTCTTGGGCTTGCAGGGGGCAGCCGAGGGAAGGGTCCGTTTTGGCTCCTGGGGGGGAATAAGGAGCAAGGGGAGGGGGAGGCCAACCTGGCAACCTGCCTCTCTCTTCCTGGGCTTGGGAGAAGCAGCTTCCCTGAGCCCACTGCCTGCCCTCGCTGCAGAAGCAGTTGTGGGAATACTCCTCCCCCGCCCGTCTCTTCCCCAGCAAGCCAGGGCTTGGCCAAGATTGACCCCGGCCGCCTCTTCTCTTCCAGGGGGTTTTCTCCGGCCTCGGTTGCGGCTTCCTCCTCTCCTTCTGGGTTGCTGTGGGGGGCACCCTCTACCCTCCCAGTGCCAGCACCATGGGTGTCCTCCCCTCCTACGCAGGCCTCTGCCCCCTCCTCAACGTCTCCGGGGAGGCCAACAGCAGCACCCTGCTCTATGGGCCGCTGCCCTCCCAGGCCCCCTTGGAGCAGCCAGAGAGGTGAGTAGAAAGGCAGAGCTGGCTTTCTCTGGGTACCCCTTCAGACCCCCCCTCGCCCCCAGGGCCTCCTTTTGGTTTTCTCCTCACGCTCAAAGCCGGACTGGCGCACTCTGCCCTCCTTTCCTCTGCCCTCCCTTCCAGCCCCTCCACCCACTTCCCAATCCACGGGGACTGCAATCCCCAGGACCCCAGCCTGGGGGGCAGGGGGTAGAGGATACTGGCTTCCATGGACTATAGGGAGTAAAGAAAATAGGAGTTTTCATGCGCAGAACAAAGCAGAATAACAGTCATTGAGTTGGAATGGAACTTGGAGATCTTCTAGTCCAGCCCCCTGCTCAGTCAGGGGACCCGATATCATTTCAGACAAGCGAATGTCCAGTCTCTTCTTAGAAACCTCCAGTGATGGAGCAGCCATGACAAGGCAAGCAGTTCCACTGGTTAATTTTTCTTAGTATTAGGAAGTTTCTCCTTAATTGTAGGCTGCTTCTCTCCTTGCCCTCAGGTGCCTTGGAAAACAGCTTGACCCCCTCCTCCTCCCTGGGGCAGCCCCTCAAATACTGGAAGGCTGCTCTCCTGCCTCCCATGGTCCTTCTCTTCCCTAGAGCAGCCAGGCCCAGTTCCTGCAACCGTCCATCATATATTTTAGCCTCCAGTCCCCTCATCACCCTGGTTGCTCTTCTTTGCCCTCTTTCCAGAGTCTCAACCTCTTTTTTTAATAGAGAGAGAGAGAAAGGGAGGGAGGGAGGGAGGGAGAGAGAGATTCATGCAGAGTGCCCAGGGGAGGGATATCCTTGCCAGGAGCCCGGCTGGATGGGTGGTGGCAGTGCTGAGGTGGCGTCCGGCCAGTCCCAAGGCAGCTGACCAAGTGGCTCCCTTGCAGGCCGGCCATCGCAGACGACTTCTATGCCATCTCCTACCTCTACTACGGCGCCCTGGGGACTCTCAGCACGGTGGCTGTCGGCCTCTTGACCAGCTGCCTGAAAGGTAAGCAGGCGAGCAGGACAGTTGGCGAGGGTCCCTCTGGCAGGGACAGGCCACCCTTTCAGGGGCGGCCTTGGGTGTGACATCTCATCTGCCTTGAGGCTGGATAGAGCCCGGGGGGTGGGGGGTCATTTACAAAAGGGAGAGGCCTTGCCTCCCTCTCTGGGGCACTCGAGGCCTTCCCATTTCGTGGTCAAGGACCCTCCCGGGGGGAGGAACAGAAGAGCCGGAGGGTGTTTCCAGGCAGGGGGTGGGTATAGATGGTCTCTCAGGCCCCACCCAGCCCTTAGGTTTTATGATGAAGAGGAGGGGTGGTTTGGCGATGGGGCATCCTTAGCCCGCAAGAGGTCCGTAGGTCCACTTCCCCTCAGCTTGAGTCAAAAGGAGTCTCCAGAGCATATTTTTCCATGCTCAGCTGCATGTGGGGAGCCAGGCCCCCTTGGAACTCCCTGGTCCAGGACCCTGGGTCTGAGGGCCAGGAGGGGGTTGCCCATGTCCTGGAAGCAGCTGGACGGGTGGGCCAGACCTGGCTGGTGCTGATGGGTGAGTCTTCGGTGGGGCAGGCAGGGCTGAGCTTGGAGGCCGTGCTTGGCCTGGACTCACTTCCTGACTTCTCTGGGGTTCATTTCAGGCTCTGCTGGCGAGGACAGCAAGCGGCCAGCGGTGCTGTGGTGGGATGTCATGAAGAGACCACTGGACACGGTAGGGAGGAGGACCAGAGTGACCTCCATGTAAGATTTGGGCTTGTGGGCTCACAACGCCGCAGGCAGAGTTTGCTTCTCTTAGAGGTGGGCAAGAATGGGGCGCCCTTCTGTGTTGCTGATGGGAAATCAGTGAAGGAGAATATTTATAGCTCAGGGTTGAATTAGGGGGTCTTGGTGCCCTCTAGTAGCGCTAGTAGGGAGGAAGGGCTTGCTCTCAGTCGATGTCCTTAGAGTCCCTCCCTGTCCGTCGTCTTGCGGGTCTTTTGGTCAGGCTGTTTACTCTTGGCTTGTTTGGCAGTTCCCAGATTGGGTGATTGTTTCCTTCTTGATGATTGTTGGCCTGACGTTAATCCTGGAGTTTAACCTCGGCTCCTCTGATAGCTGGTCGAGAGGCGTTTTTTGCTCCTTTCGTTCCCATTTTGGCCTTGCTCATTGTCTGTATAGATGTCGCTAACGTCCATGTGCTCGATAGATGGCCCGTTTGCCAGAGTGCCAGGCTTCCGGAACCCCCTGGCCTTTCTTTCTGGGCTTGGCTTGGACTAGGAAGGTCACGGTTCCCCAGTTGAACTACGGCCAAGTCTGTCCATAGGTTGTGAGATCAAAGAGTCTTCGCCTCGTGCCTCTGGAGGGCTGGGGAAGCGGTCCACAGCCTTAGCAGGTTCCTCCACTCTGGATGCCCAGAGGCAGGGGATTCCGGCTGGTTTCCTTGGCTCTCCCAGAGCAGCTCTTGGCTTTCGGGCCAGCGGAAGGAAGGTCTGGCTCACCCAGATGGGGGAGGCCCCAGAGCTGACCCCCCTCTCCTCCTGTCCCCCGCACAGACCCCCGAGGATGCTGCTGAAGGACCTCAAGAGAAGGAGGCGCTGGATTCGGCCTGCCTGGCTCTTGGCTTCGAGGGGGAGGAGAAGACCCTGCTGGCCAAGGGGGAGGTGACCCTGGCCATGGGCTCTGCGGAGTCCATTTGTGCCTGCCACGCTCTTGACCACGGCTGCTTCCACCTCCTTCGAGAGACCTGCGTTTAGGGCTGGAGGGCGACGGAGAGCAGAAGGAAACTTGAGCTGGTTCTCCACGGGATGAATGCAAAGACCCCCCTCCCCAAGCGGACGGACACGTTCCTCACCCGGGGGCTGTTTTCCCCCGAATCTGCCTTACACCCACAGCTCCTGAGGGCCCGTTTCCAAGCAGACACGGGTGGGTGTGAGTGTGTCGTTGTGCAAAACATACACGCAGCAAAGAGGAGAGCCCCTTCTCAACCCAGACCATGTTTTTCTGTGCTAGAAAATGGGAAACACACCCCATGGCTCACCCTTTCCTGAAAAGTAGCAGGTGGTGAAGCCTCCTTTGTGGTCAGTTTCTGGAAGTTCACGGGATTTCCCAAGGAAGGCTGGGAATTGTAGGATTGGATACATGTTGGGCCCTTGGGAGAATTTTGCCCATGTGGAAGTTGGTCCTTGAGGGGTTGTCCCCAAAGGAAGGAGACCCAGATGCCTCCTTCGACCCAGCTCAGCTTCAGGAAGGGAAAAGATGCAGAAAAGGGCGAGCCAGACCACACCCAGGGGCTCTTTCCTTTCCCCAGGAGGAGGCTGGAGACCCTCCTGAAATATAGGCGGAGGCCAGGCCAAAGGGGACCCTCCCTCAGAAGCTGCAGAGCTGAGGGTCAGGAGAGGGGTGGAAGCTGGGCAATCTCCAGCACAATGGAAGGGGATTGCAGGCCCCCCTTGACTGGAAGCACAGGAGCAGCTACATCCAGGGAGGATCTCATTTTAAAAGGGGCAGCCCCAGTGTGGGGCCCGGAGTGCTTTGGGTCGCCTGCTTGGTGGTCTTCTGAGGATCCCTGACCACTTTTCAAGAGGATGCTTCAACCTTCCTGACTCACCTTGGATCCTGGTCTGGAACCTGAGAACTTTCCTGCTTTCCCGTTCAGAGTTTTGCCTGGGCAATCCCCCCACCCTGCTGCCCCCAGCCCCAAACTGCAGTGGACAAATGAAGGCCAGTTAGAAACCCACCCACCCCCAAAAGTACAGGGATGAGGTGGGGTGCTATGAAGAAACTTACTGAAAGTATTTTTATTGGAAACCACCTACTTCGTGGAAGAGGAAATTCTGATGTTTAAAATAATGTGTCCAACGTAGCTTCAGATGATGGCTACAGCCAAGGTTCCTCCTGCCAATCTCCCTTCCCCTCTGCACGCGTACACACACACACACACACACCCCCACCCACCCACCCACCCCCCCTCTTTACCAACTCTCAAGGCTCCTTACTGGCCTTGGGGGAGCCTGAAGTGCAATAAATTATAAGCATCTTTAAAAAACAAATTTGGTCCTGTTGTTTTTTCTGTGTAGTTGCCCAGGTGTGTCTTTGGGTGGTTGTAACTTGCAAATGGGCACAACTGGTCCTTGGGGTCTTGGATATTTGATGCCCTCCTTGAATCAGGCAGAATATTCACAGATGAATTCTGGGGGACATCTGAACCCCTAAAAAGTTGAGCCCTCCAGCTTGCTTGTCTCTATAAGATCTCCTGATGGAGACCGATGAGCAGGAAAATGGGAGGGCTTGGTTTTTCTCCTCTCCAACCTGCAAAAGCAGGAAAACGGAAAATGTTGGCCCATTGGATCTCCTAATGGCCTCCCATCCTGATCCAGGCTGGCCCCTTTATGCCGGCCCCTTGGATTTTGCACGTCTTGCGGGCTTCGAAGCCAAAGACGCCATCTTCGTAAAAGTGGTTGCCCTTACAAATGTCGGTGAAACTGCCCAGCGGGCAACCAATCCGTTACCGTGACAACGGGTCCTCATACGATAGAGAGGATTGGCGGCCAGGTGGCAAGGCCATACGTCATCTACTTGGGTTCGCTCATGATTACGGACAGGACTTCGCAGCGAGAGATGCGGAAGCGCAGAGAAATCCAGCAGAGGACAGCACCGGCGGCCATCTTGGCTGTGGGCAGCCCTTTTGTTCTTCTCACTCCCGATCCATCTTTACAGGGGAGCAACGCTGAAAAAGGTGGGGGTCGCGGCCTTTTGCTTCGCCCTCTCATCGGGAAAGTGCGAGACAGACGGGAGAGAGGGGAACGTGGGCCTTAACTCAGATAGGAGTTGCCCTCAACAAACATGGCGGAAGGGGCGGAAGGGTCGACCGCCGTTTCCGCCCTGAGGGGCGGGGCGCGCGGTGACGTCCAAAGGCTGCGACTCCCCCGGCGGCGGCGGCGGCAGGTAGGGGCTCCGGTGGGTCGAGCCTGTCCCCGGCCAAAAGGAGGGAAGGCGCGGCCTGTCTCGCCGGCCCACTCGGCCTCCACTCCGCCGGTGAAGCGGGGCCCGGTAACGAGGGACTGGGCGCGGCCGGAGGGGCTTCTGGGGGCCCCGCCGACCCTCTTTCCTCCCCGGGGAGCCCCGATACGAAGCCCGGGTGGGGTTTCGAGGCCTCGCGGGGCGCTTGGAGGGCCATGAGGGCCTGGGGGGGGCGGCTGGGAGACCCCCAAAGACACCCGGGACCCCCTTTCTCCGCCCCTGCGGCTTTAAGAGCCGTGGACTACTCTTTAAGAGCCGTGGACGGCTCTTAAAGCCGCAGGGGTGGAGAAAGCCATTCCCACTTGGTTGAGTATGGGGCGTTTTCTCCACCTGTGAGGAGAATGATTTTGTGTGTGGGGGCGTTAAGTAGGGTTGGAGTTGACCCACAAGTCACCCCACCCCACCTCCTGCATCCTATGGGAAAGACAGTTTTGCACCCACCCCCACCCCCGGCCTCTTCTAAGCCCCCCCTCCAAGGACAGAGAGACCACCCCCACCTCTCTGGGGGAACACTGGCCCACTCTTGCAGGTAGTCTGTGCCTGCCCAGGTAGTCCTTGACTTCCGACCATGATGGAGCCCCCCCATTCCCCTGCTAAGGGAGACCTTCGTTAAATTGAATTTTTAAGCTGTGTCTTACGACCCTCATTGCCGTCGTTAACTGAATCCCTGCAATTAAGTGAGTCTCATGGTCGTTAAGTGAATCTGGCTCCCCCCATGGACTTTGTTGTCAGAAGGTCTCAGAAGCTGATCATGTGACATCCCCCAGCACATGGCAACCGTCGTAAGTATGAGCCACTTGTCCAGTATCTGAATTTTGATCACTGCAGCGGCCGTCAGTGTGAGCAACGGTCATAAGTCCGGCCCTTCCCCCAACCCCAGTGCCATTGTAACTGAATGGCCCCGAAGCGAATGGCTGTTAAGTCCAGGTCCGCCTGTAGGAAATGCTTCCGTGGGACTGAGGGAGGCGTAAGCAGCTGCAACGTGGAGTTGTGACTTCTGTTCCCCTGGAGAAGAGCAGCCACCCTGGAGGGCCCTGAGCCCAACTCTCCTGCCTCTCCTCGGAGCTTTTCCTCCAGGCATCCAGCCCCACGTTTGGGGGAAAGGCACAGAAGCCCATAGAGCAGGGGGTCATTGAGGGCCGCATCAGGATTGTGTTTGATGGGGGGGGTGGAGGGTGGCCAGGGGGCGTGGCCAGCTCAACATCATTCATATGGGGGCACCTGGGGTGGCCGAGGGGACTTCCCTCCCTCTCATTATAATCTATCTCCCTCCCTTCCCTCTTCATTCTCCTTGCTTCTTCCTTCCTTGCTGTCTTCCCATCTTCCTTCCTTTTCTTTCCCCTTTCCTCTTTCTCCTTTCCTGCCCTTCTTGCACGCTCAGGTGCAAAAGGGGAAACGCTTTTCCTTCGGTTTGCTTTTAGTTTCCTTGGATGGCCCTCTGTCCGTGGGCCGGTCCTCTGCTGTTCCCAGGGTGGCCCCATGGACGCCCCTGTTATAGAGGCATCTCTTTTGCCCATAGAATTACACCTGGGAAAGAGCCCCGAGGCTGAAGGGGGTCCTGGACTTTCGACAAACATTCAGTTACGAAGAAGGGACTTATGACCGCTTCCCACCCTTGCGACCATGGCAGCATCCTCACGACCACAGGATAAAAACTCAGGCACTTGACCATCACTTTGTGTCCTGGGCTCCATCCTTCCCAGCCGGCTTCTGGCAAAGTCAGTGGGGGCGGCAGGACTCGCTCAGCAACCCTGGCCATCCCAAAGGGCGTAGAGCTGAGTGTCTGCGGAGACTCTCCGTCATGCAGGCCAGGGCTGTCCCAAGGGGCCTTTATCAGGAGGCAGCTGGACTTCCTTGAAGATGTTTCGCTTCTCATCTTTGGCTTGGACTGGATGGTGGGAAATGGGAAGGGTTCATATTCCGTTCCAAGAAGGTCCCACACCTGTTTGCACCCTGATTCAGGTGACCCTGAGGGCACAGGTAAACCCCCAAGTGACCTCAGGGACTCTCAGAGACAGTGCTGACGACCAGAGGGCAGCAAGGAGTACAAGTCTTTCCCTCCTCCACCATTCAGCCAGAACTGAAGAAGCTTCTGGGATGAGAAGTGGAATATCTTCAAGGAAAAGCAAAGGAAGTCCAGTTGCCCCTTGAAAAAGCACCTGAAACATAACAGAGAACAGTTGCAGGAAGTGGGCCTGGCTGGTCTAGGGAAGAGAAGGACCAAGGGAGACGAGAGCAGCCTTCCAGTATTTGAGAAGGGGCTGCCACAGAGAGGAGGAGGGGGTCAAGCTATTTTCCAAAGCCCCCGAAGGCCAGACAAGGAAGAATGGGTGGAAACTGAACAAGGGGAGATTCAACCTGGAAATAAGGAGGGATTTTTCTAACAGGACAATCAACTGGTGGAAGAGAAGTTGTGGGAGCTTCATTCCTGGAGGCTTTCAAGGGGAGATTGGGCTGCCATTGGTCAGAAATGGTGTAGGGTCTCCTGTTTGGGCGGGGGCATTGGACTAGATATTATTATTATTATTATTATTATTATTATTATTATTATTATTATTATTATTATTATTATTATTATTATTATTTACCGCTCCTCTCCCGAAGGACTCGGAGCGGTGCACAGCCATACAATTAAAAACATTAAATATACAAAAGTTAAAATTAAATTAAAGATCCTGGCTGTAAAACAATTAAAACCCCTCCCTTAAACCCTAAAATTTAATATAAAAATTAAAATACCCAAATCTAAAATCAGCCCAAGCCGGCCTGGTCAAAGAGCCAGGTTTTCAAGGCACTCCTGAGTCCAGGTCTGTGGCTGTACGTAACTCCGGAGGCAACCCATTCCAGAGGGCAGACACTCCCACAGAGAAGGCCCTATTCCTCGGGGTCACCAGCCGGCACATAGATGCCGACGGGACCCGCAAGAGATCCTCCCTGTGGGAACGCACTGGACGGTGAGAGGAAAATGGCAGAATGCGGTCTTGTAAATATCCTGGTCCGATGCCATGGAGAACTTTAAAAGTTAACACTGCAATCTTAAAGTGCACCCGAGAGGCCACTGGCAACCAATGCAGCTCGCGCAGGAGGGGCGTCACATGAGAGAACCTTGACGCCCCCATAACCACCCGCGCGGCCGCATTCTGTACCAGTTGAAGCCTCCGGATGCTCCCACTCGGAAGCCCCATGTAGAGGGTGTTACAATAGTCCAGCTGGGAGGTGACCAGGGCATGAGTGACCGTGCGTAAGGCATCCAGAAAGGGCCGCATCTGGCGGATTAGGCGAACCTGATAAAACGCCCCCCTGGAGACGGCCGTAATGTGATCTTCCAAGTTCAGCCGTACATCCAGGAGGACACCCAGATTGCGAGCCCTCTCTGCAGGGGGCAAAATCTCACCCCCAATAGCCAGCGATGGAACTACCTGGCTATATCGGGACGCTGGAAACCACAGCCACTCAGTCTTGGAAGGGTTGAGTCGGAGCCTGTTCCCACCCATCCAGTTCCGCACGGCCTCCAGGCAACGGGACATGACCTCCATGGCATCATTGGGGTGGCTTGGGGTGGAGATGTACAGCTGAGTATCATCAGTGTACAGATGACACTTCACCCCAAAACCAAGGATGATCTCCCCCAGCGGCTTCACATAAATGTGGAACAAGAGAGGGGAGAGGACCGACCCCTGAGGCACCCCACAATCGAGGGACCTAGAGGTGGACCTCCCACCCCCCCCCGCCAACACAAATTGCAGGCGGTCGGAGAGGAAGGAGGCGAACCACCGCAACACGGTGCCCCCCAACCCCCCCAACCATCGCAATAGGATACTATGGTCGATAATATCAAAAGCCACTGATAGGTCTAATAGGACCAGGACAGAGGAATAACCCTTGTCATGGGCCCTCCAGAGATCATCAACTAATGCAACCAATGCTGTTTCAGTACTATGTCCGGGCCTGAATCCCGATTGAACAGGGCAGCGGGTCAATTTTCTGCCAATGCAATAAGGGCGGAGAAGTGAGAACGCTTCGCCGCCTCTATCGCCACTAGGTAGGTCCTAATATAGGACCTAACCTGTGTTCGGTCGGACTCGGCACGACTGGCCCTCCAGACGCCCTCCAAACGTCTTTTCCGGCATTTCATCTCCCTCAACTCCTCCGTAAACCACGGAGCCGAGCGAGGTCTCTGCCGGGTCAGAGGTCGCAAAGGCACAACTCGGTCCAGAGCCTCGGCAGCCAGCCTGTCCCAGGCGGCTACCAAGTCTGTGGCCGAGTTATGAGCCAGAGTTTCAGGTAATGGCCCAAGCTCCGTCTGGAACCGTTCAGGATCCATCAGGCACCTGGGGCGGAACCATCTCCTCGGCTCCGCCTCCCTGCGATGTGGATTGGCGGTACAGAAGTCCAGTCTAAGGAGAGAATGATCAGACCATGACAAGGGTTTAATAACTATATCCCCTAACCGATCATTCAACCACTGTCCAGAGACAAAAATCAGGTCCAACGTGTGTCCTCCTGTGTGAGTGGGTCCAGAAACTAATTGGGTCAGGTCCAAGGCAGTCATGGAGGCCAAGAACTCTCGGGCCACCCCAGAGGATTCACTGAGGGAAGGCAGGTTGAAGTCACCCATAACTAACAGTCTGGGTGTCTCCACCGCCAGCTCGGCTATTACCCCGAGGAGCCCGGGCAGGGCTGATGATACATGGCAGGGAGCCAGGTACGTTATCAAGAGACCCATCTGCCCACCCTGACCCCACTTCACAAAGAGGGACTCACAGCCAGCCATCTGAGGTACAGTGGCCTCCCTAGGACATAGATCCTCCCTAATAATTACCGCCACTCCACCACCCTACCCTGAGCCCTCGGCCAATGAAATGCCTGGAAACCTGGTGGGCACATCGTTACCAGGGGGAGACCCCCCTCTGGACCCAGCCAGGTTTTGGTGACCCCTTCCAGGTCCACGCCCTCATCCTGAAGCAGATCAAAAATCAGGGGGGCATTATTTATAACGGACTTGGTATTGCATAACATCAGCCGGGTGCTCAGGGCCTGAGACTCTGCACAACCAGGCCTGCAAGACGGGTCGAGAGGGTTGGAGCGCGTTACCGCTTGGAGATAGCGGACACGTGATCCCCTAACCTCATATGGCCCTCTACCCCCGCCATATCTGCCCCTCCCACTTATGGTGCCAATAAGGTCCACACTCGGTCGTTCTAACCCTGGTCGCCTCCCCAACCCCCGGTCCCCCGGGTCCCCCCAGGCGTGCTCACCGGCTTGGCTGACCCCAAACCCGCAACCTACTAATCCCACTAAAAATCTGTCCCTCACCCTCCTCCCAACCTCCCTCCCCAAACCCGTAGCTTCCCTCCCTAACCCCATTAAAAATCGAAAAATAAAAGAAAACAGTTGAGTACCCCTCCCCCTCCCCAAGCGTTTCATAGAATGGCCTTGCCATCTCTCCATGACCTCCAGGGTCCCTTCCAACTCTGTTAATCTATTAAACTGTAACAAAAAAAGCTTGTACAATTGGGTGTGACTCACTTAGCAACAGAAATTCTGGTCCTAATTGTAGTCATAAATCAAGGACCAGCAGTATTGCCTATGTTTTTATATATATTTACGCCACATAATTTAAGTTAAAATACACCGAAATGGCTACTTACTTCTTTCCAAGAAATATAGAAGCCAAGCGGTTCCAGTGAGCAGAGCCAGAACGGAGAGAAAACCCCCTGGTTAACTTCCCCTTCCCTGGTCCACCCACCTCACCTCCACCCCTTTATATCCCCGTTGTCCAGTCACATTCAGGGGAGAGATTTTGGCCACTCTGCCCGCAGGGCTTGGTTTCAGATGGGTAGGGGTGGTACCCCCCCGGACTCTGGCCTTGGGATGCCTCCGGATGGCCAGTCAGAATCGCCCTCGTCTCTCGGTCCTTCTCCCGGTTTACCCCTTTGCCCCCCAAAGCGAACGGCCGGCCGGCTGGCGTCTAGCAGAGGGTGGCTGTGAGCGCAGGGTGGCAGCTCCGACGCAGCCAGCCCTCTGAGCGACGGCTGTTTCTGTCCGGCTGCTGCACAGGCGCGAGCACCCTGCGGGATGCCCAAGAAGTTCCAAGGGGAGAACACCAAGTCGGCCGCCGCCCGGGCGAGGAAGGCCGAGGCCAAAGCGGCGGCTGATGCCAAGCGGCAGAAGGAGCTGGAGGATGCCTTCTGGAAGGAGGAGGACAAGCATGTTCTGCGCAAGGAGCAGAGGAAGGTAGACCGGCTGGCTGGCTTGGCTGGAGGGAGGGAGGGAGGGAAGGGGGCTCTGGGGAGGGGATGTCTGGCGGCCAAAGACTGGGGGGGGCGGCCCAAGGCAGCCCCAGTGGCTCTTCCCCGTGTCCGACTGGAGGTGTGGGGGCTGGACGGAGGAGAGTGCTGGGGTTTCGTGCTCTACAATCCTTGGAGCGTGTCTGGGTTTGAATCCCGGCTGGCTCTGGAATGTGGAAGTTATTCAGGACTCCGGAGGGGCCGGCCTGCTTGGCAGGGGCCACAAAGGAGGAGGAGGAGGCAGTGGGGGCTCTGCCAACCGGAGCAGCAACAGCCCCGTGCCAGCCCTCCCTGGGCCCTCTTCGCAATGCAGCTGCACCCCATGCATCCCCAGCGCAAAGCTTGGGCTCACTCCCCCCCCCCCAGGTGAGGTTGGCCCCAACCTTTGTGGCCTTGGGAAGGCCCGAGGGGGATTTTCCCAACGGCAACTGGGTTTCCCCCGAAGGCCTTTCGCTTCTCATCCAAGGAGCTTCTCCAGTTCTGACGGAAGCTTCTTCATTCAGAGCAGGAGAAGCGAAACCTCTTCAGGGGGAAACCAAGAGAGCCCAGTTGCCTCTTCCAGAAGCCCTCCCCCTCCCCTTCCCGGGGCAGCCCTGACCCAGAGGACGGAGGGTCTCCGCTGACACCCACCCCCCCGAAGGTTTTCCCATCCGGCCTGGAGAGGAAACCCTGCCTGCAGTGGCATTCTGGCTTCACCCAGGGGTTTGTCTCTCGCCTTCATTAGTCTGTGAAACAACTCAAGGCGGTGAAGGCGTTCAGCAGCCCTTCTCCCTCCTGTTTCCCCACAACAGCCCTGTGAGGTGGGCTGGGCTGAGAGGGCGACTGGCCCAAGGCCCCCCAGCTGTCTTTCGTGCCTTAGGCGGGACTGGAACTCATGGCCTCTTGCTTTCCAGCCTGCTGCCTTGACCACTAACCAAACTCTCTCTCTCTCTCTTTCTCTCACACACACACAGTCTTGTTCTGTGTTTTTAAAATACATTTTAATAGTTTAATATGTTTTAATTGTTGGTGTTATTGCACCCTGTGTGAGATAAGCAGCCCCATGAATTTGATAAAAAGAACGAAGTAAGGACCGCAGCCTGGCACCTCACGGTGGGCCAGCTTAGGCTGGCATCCGTGCCAACAGGCCGAGGGGCAGGGAGGGGGCACTGGCCGGCAGGCCACACTGGAGCTTGGGCAGGCGGAAGAACTTGGGTGCCCGCAGAGGTGGAGAGAGACTGCCCAGGTCACAGTGTGGCGCTGCCCCCCCCCGCCTCCCCCCCAACTGCCAGCCTCCAAACCGCCAGACTGTTGTCCAGGCACCCTTGGAGAGGGAAACTCGAACCCAGAACCGTGTCTGGGGAAGAGTGGGAAAGAAACGGGGTTAAAAGAGGTTTGCCACTCTTGGAGAGGAGACCTGGGGGGGAGTCTGTGCCCCTCCAGCCGCCTCCAGCCAGAAGGACAAATTCATCCCCGGGTCTTTCAAGGCCTCCTGGGGAGCCCCAGGCAGATGCTTCCTCCGTGGGGGCCCTGAGTAGAACCCCCCCCTTTGGCCTTCAGCGCAGGAGGAGGATGTCCGGGAACCGCCCTGAGCCGCCCCCCCAGCCCAGGAGTCACGGGGAGCCCGCTAGGCCCCATGCAAGGATGAAGGGCAGGTGGCAGCCTCGTCAGGCCGGGGAACTGCACCAGAGGGAGCCTGGGGGGACCGGGAGGGAGGCGGATGGCCCTGTGGGGCCAGAGAGGCAGGCGGGGCCCTTGCAGCCAAGAGCGAGGCCCGGGGGGGGGGAGGAGGCAGGGGGCGCCTGCCAGCTCTGTCTTGGGGGGCTTCTGCCCCTCCCCTCCAGGGCTCTTGGACCACAGACCCCTTTGGGGCTCCTCACGCGGGGCTCCCCCATCCCTTGCCCCCCCAGGAGGAGCGGGAGAAGCGCCGCCTGGAGCAGCTGGAACGGAAGAAGGAGCTGCAGCGGCTGCTGGAGGAGGAGGATGTCAAGCTGAAGGGCAAGGCGCCCAAGGCCCCTGCCCCCCCCAAGGTCACCCGGGCCCAGATTGACGAGGCTCTCCGGAAGGAGATGAAGGAGGGACCGGACGCAGCCGGCAGCGGTGAGCCCCACGGGATCCCCAAGCGCCTCCCCGGGACGGCTGGAGCCTAGGGCGGCCAGGAGACCCCGAAGGTCTTGGGAGGGGGGCAAGGGGAGGCCGGTGCCCAGCCCTGCCCAGCGGCGCCCTCCCTCTTGGGGGCCGGGGAGGGTCTCCTGAGCCGCTCCCTCCGGTCCCACCTGCCCTTCCTCCCCAGCAGAGAAGCCGAAGAGCCACCTGGAGGTGCCCTTGGAGGAGAACCTGAACCGGCGGGTGCTGGAGGAGGGCTCCGTGGAAGCCCGCACCATCGAGGAGGCCATCGCGGTGCTCAGGTGGGGCTGGGCGGGCTCCCCCCCCTTCTTCCCCCTGGCGTCCTTGGCATGGGGCGGCTGGGGGGGGCGTTCTTGCCCCAGGAGAAGGAGCAGCCCCTCCCCTCTTTCCAAAGGGCCCAAGGTTGGGGGTCAGCACTGGTCCTGGGAGGGGGCAGCCTGTGGGACCCTCAGCAGCCCAAATGGGGGGGGGTCTTGGGGTTCATTTGCCGGAGGAGAGGAGCCCTGGGGGTGGGGGGCGGGGGGAGGGGCCACACCCCCGGCTAACCCTGGCTGCCCCTCCCCCGCAGTGTGGCCGAGGACCCCGACCGGCACCCGGAGCGCCGGATGAAGGCGGCCTTCTCGGCCTTCGAAGAGGGGAGCCTGCCCCGCCTGAAGCAGGAGAACCCCAACATGCGCCTCTCCCAGCTGAAGCAGCTGCTGAAGAAGGAGTGGATGAAGTCCCCCGAGAACCCCCTGAACCAGCGGCATGCGGCCTACAACAGCCAGAAATGAGGAGGCGGAGGGGGGGCTGCCCCCCGGCCCTGCCCTCCACTCTGCCCCCCACTGGCTCTGGGGCCCCCTGAGAGACCAGAGGCCCCCCCACGTCCTGGCTGCCTTCCTGGGTTGGAGTCTCATGAACCGCCCCCACCCCTGAAATGGGGGCAGCTCTGCTTCCCCTCCACCCCCCCGAGCAGATGCCTAGCCCAGCGCAGCTCCCCCCTCCCCTCTGCCCTCCTGAAGACCCCCCAACTCGGGAGGCCCCTTGACTGCTCCAGCAGCCTCCAGCCCCCCCCACTGTAGGTGCAGGCTTGCCCCCCCCCCCCCTGCAAATGGGGTCAGGATTCTGGCCTGGGCCCCTCTTGCCTCCCCCCAGCCCAGGGGGCACGCAGCTGCCCCTCCCTTGCTCCCCCCCAGACCCCCATGTGCTCCGGTTCTCTCTGGGGACCCAGGGGACCCTCGCTCCGTGGTGGAAGGGAGCAGAAGACCCTAGGGTTGGGCCTGCCCCTCACTGACCCAGGAAACAGGTGGGACGGTCTGGCCGCTGGGCCTCCCCCCCCACAGAGGGGCAAAAGCTGCCCCAAAGAGAGTGGGGGTCTCCCCTGGGGCTCCTGCTACTGGCCTCTGGCTCTGGGCCTGCAGTGTCCCCCCCCTCCCCTCCCCCCTCCTCCTGTTGGGCTTTGCATTCCAGCCCTTCCCCCACCTCTGGATGCCCCACTCAGCACCAGGCCCCTCTGGCCCCCCCTTGACCCCCTCTCCAACAGGGGTCACGGGGCCTCTGCCCTCTTGGCCTGACTTGAACCCTGTGCCAGGCGGGGCTGGGGGGAGCAGCCGCCTCACTCCATGCCAGGCAGCCCCCCCCTTGCTGTCCCACCATCAGAACAGGCCCCGCCCATGTGTACACACCCCACACCCCCTCCTCTCCCCATGAAGGGCCTTGGCATCCCCGGGCAGGGTTGGGTGTGTGCCAACAGAGCCGTTCTTCTCCGCTTGGGCCTCCAAAGGACCACCTGCGGCCCCTCCCCCTCTGCCACCGCTTCCCACGTGTTCAGGGAAAATTCTGGACTTTTAAAACATGGACAGATACCTCAACCCCACCCGGAAATAAAGAGAATTGTGCCCACCTCTGCCCTTCACTGCTCTCTCGCCCAGCGGGGCAGGACGGCAAGCTGGCCTCATGGGGCTCATCGGACGGCTTGAAAGGCAGGCAGCATAGCCCCCCCACCCCCCCCAGGCCTGACCCCCCTCCATCAACCCCCCCAAAACAACCCCCCTGCAGTGCTAGAAAGGGGGGGGCTCCAGGACTGGCTGCCTTCAATGCAGAAGGGGTCAAGGGCGGCGGCTGGAGCTGGCACTGAGGAGGGCCTTTCAGGAGGGGGGTTCTTAATGAATCCCCCCCACAACTCCCTGATGGTTCGTCCTTCCTTGGGGGTAGCCCTGTCCCTTGTGGCTCCTGGCAGCCCCCCTTCTGCAGATGTGGAACTGGATGGGGTGGAGGGGTTGTGGGCCATGGGGAGGGGCCCTGCAGGACTTCACTCTGCACCCCCCAGGAATTCGGCCCTCCCAACACAACCCCGCCCCCCCCGTGGTCCCGCCCCAGCCGTATGTGTGTGTGTATAATGATGATTGACAGCTTTGCTTCAGGCTCCCTTTCCCCCAGGAAGGCGGAGTGGTCCAGGCCAGCCCTGTTGTCATGACAGCGGGGTATCTCCCTCTGCAGAGCCGCGGGGGAGGGGAGGGGAGAATCACGCGGCAGCGGGCGGGATCCCTCCGCAGAGCCGGGCTTCCCCGAGCGTTTCCCTGACATGCAGGCGGGCGGAGGGAGGGGGGCCGGGGGCGCAGGATCCTCCCGCATCGCGGCTATTCTCGACTCCTGGGCTGAGAAGAAGCCCTTTCCCCGCGGGGACTCCCAACCGGCTCCCGCCCTCCTTGCCTTGCCCGAGGCTATGTTGGGGGGAGAGCAGAGATTCCCCCACTTGGCGGCCCCGAACTCCACCCCCCCCCCCGAGAGCGGACTTCAGGGGCAGGAGGCCACCGTCCATCTCGACGGGCCCCCCGGCAAGCGGGGCTTGGGGGCTCCGGAGTCTCGGGGGACGGGAGGGGCTCATCGGGGCGACCCGGCTCGGGCCTCTACGGAGCGGGCGCGGAGGTCCCTGCCTAGCCGGCGCAGATCCCACCGCGGGGATCGAGGCAGCTGCGGGAGAAAAGCCCCTCGGTTGGGCGGCGCGCGGAGGTGGGAAGTCCCGGAGAAGGTGGCGGTGTCCGGGGCTGCAGTTCCCGCACGCAGCGTCCCGCTGCCGGCCGCCCTCGAGATCCCAAGGAAGCCGCCGGCGGGGGGCAGCTGCAGACCCCAGGGGGAGATCCGCTGGCATTGCGAGGGAACCTCCGGCCCGTGGAGGCAGCTGGGAGGCCGGCGCTCTGCAGGCTCCCTTCCTCACACACCCCAGAGTTCGGCCGGGGCGAGGCTGGCAATTCTGAGCTGCGGCTGCTCCGGCTTGTCGACCCCAGAGACTCCCCCTCTCCTATGCCCGCGGGGACCTTGCTGCAGACGCGCGCCGCTGCCCTTGGCTTCCTTGCACTGTCCGCGAACCCCGGAGGAAGCCGGGAGCGCGGCGGGGCAGCCTCTGCCCTGGAAGGGACGGACCGCCGGCTCAGCCTTGGGCACCCCGGGACCCCCCAGCCGCGTCTCCCAAGCCAGAGCGGGTCTCTCGGGCGGCCCATCCCGTCCTCCTCGGCCGCTGATGCTCGCGGGATCCTGGCCGCTGTGGGAGCCACGCGCGGCCTCCCCATCCCCGCAGCGGCTCTCCAGGGGGCCGCAGTTCCCTTTGGGTGGCCGAGCGGCGGTTTTGAGGGGCTGCCCTTGAGGGGCGCTGGAGGCGGTGGCGCCTGGGCCGCTGCTCTGCGCTGGGCTCCCGGGGGAGGCTGGGAGAGGCGCTCCCGTTCAGCGGCGGAACTTCACTGTCGCCCCCCCGCCCGCCCTGGGGGTGATGGGGCGGCTCCCCCTCGGGCTGCCAGGCCGAACCGGCCGCGTCGCTCGGCTGACTTGTTCTGGGTTTGAGGGATGGCGAGGAGGAACCATTTTCTCTCCTCCGAAGTCGCGTTTTCGTCTTGTGGGAAAACTGTTCCAAGCAGACCGGCGCGCGGGGGGAGGGGGGGGCTTTTCTGTCCTCAGTTCGATTTCACAAAAATAGCCCGCCGGTATTTTTGGCTGCACGCGCCGTGCCCTCCCCCCCCGCGCCTTCTCTGCTCCCCTGCCTGGGCGGGGCTGATGGGGGGGAGAGAATTCTGCTCGCCCGTTTTGAGGGGGAGAGGGAGCGCAGCGTGCCGGCCTCCGTTTAGCGGGAAGGGTCGCGCTCGGTTCGGGCGGAACTCGACTCTGACGGCGCCGTTTGCGCTTTGCAGTCCGCTCTGCGAGGCCCGATCCCGCGGGTGCTTCTCTGCGGGGCGGGCGACGCCCGAGCCGCATCGCTAGGCTCTGTCCCTTCCCGGGGCTTCGGCCTTTGTTCGGCCGGCGCCCGGTGCGGGCAATGGAGGGGGAAAGGGGGTCGTTTGGGAGTGGGGCTTGTTCTGGACCTGGAGCGCCAGCAGAGCCGTCCAGTTCCCCTTGGAAATACCCCCAATCTCCCGGGGAGACCCATTGCGAGCGGCCCCCTCGGAGGTTCTAGAGCCGCTTCTTCGTCCCTCGCCTTCCACGGCGGAGACCTTTTCGGGGCCGCAGCGCTCCTTTCCCGGCCTTGCAAGCCCGCCTACACCGCGGAATCTCCTGGGCTGCCGTGCCGCGCGACCCATGCTCCCCTCTCTCAGCCATCCTCTCCGGCGGGTCATGGCGGGGGGAGGCGCAAGGCCTAGGCCACCCCCAGGTCGCTGGTTCGGAGCTGCCCACCGGCGGAGTCTTCCTCGTTCCACGGACCGGATTGCAAGTGCCGCGGCTCGCAACAGCCCGAGCGCCCCGAAGGGGACCCCGGCTCAGCGCCCTCCCCGCCGCCCTTCCCCGGCTGGCCGCTCCTCCCCCTGGCCGGCTGCCTCCTGCGGGGCGAAGGGCTTCCCCGGCGCTGCCGCTGCGGCTCCTGAGGAGGGTCTCGGGGAAATCCCACCCCCGCCCCCTCTCTGGGCTTCCTGGCTACCGGGAAGGCGACCCTCCCCCGTCCCCCCTCCACGCCGAGGAGATCCCGGGGGGGCCACCAGGCAGGGGAGGCGGAGAGCCCCGCCCCGCCCCCTCCCCGAGACGGCGGCGGCGGGGCTTCCTCTCCGGCAGGGCGGGATCCCGGCTGCTGGGGCGCGGCGGGGCTTTTGTTCCCGGCTGCCGGGCGGAGCGGGGCTGATCCGCGGCGCTGGAGCTTCGCGGAGGACGGAGCAGGTATTTGCGCAGGGTGGCCGGAGGGGCGCGGGGGAACCTCGGCCGGCAGCACCAGGTGCGCTCGCAGGCTGCGCGCCCTTCCGCCGAGCAGCCGTCTCGGCCTTCTGCGGGTCCGGCCGCCCAGGAGACTCCGGCAGGGCTCCCCCCGCGACGCGCTCCCCCGCCGGCCCTGTCCTTGGCCGCGGCCACTCAGCTTTTGTCCCCGTGCGACTCCGGCTTTGCCTGCGGGACGCCTGTTGGTTTGCGCGGCTGCCGGCCGGAGTGGCGTCCGGACCCCCCAAAAGCTGTCCCGGGCTGTGGCGGGAGGGGCCGGTGGGCAACTTGTGTTGGCGGCGGCGTCGCCTTTGCACTTCGGGGGTCTCAAGTTTGCCGAAGTTGGCGTGGCCAGTAAGCAGCCCAAAGGCCCGAGAAGGGAGCCGGCCGTCTTCCCGGGGCTGCCGCTGAGAGGCCCCCGCTCAGGATTCCCTCCCGTCCTCTTCGCTGTCTCTCCCTTAGCAGCCGCCCCGTCTCTTGCGCGGAGGGGGGCGGGAAACGGAGACTGCAGGGCAACCCCCGCCCCGTGGGACTATTTCCCCGAGGCAGCAGCAGCAGCAGCAGCCGTTCCGTTGTGGCTGGGTGAGTTGGTCCCCTTTGCCGGGGGTGTGGGCTGGTTCTAAGTCGTGTGATTTGGTCGTTTGCGTCTTTGTGGATTGGTTGAATCCTAACATCCCTTCAGGACTCCGTGTAATCTAATATGCAAGAAAAGAGCATGTCCGGCAGAAGCGAATAAGCGTTTTAAAGACTCTCGCCCTCCTGCAGAGCGGAAGAGTGGCGTGTGCACGTCAGAACTACCCCTCAGGCCCAACCAACCAACCTTACATTTCCTGTGCAGAGAATGACGCCCCATCTGGCCTGGAGGGTCTGTCCCCCCCACGGGGGCCAGCAGGTTCACTAGCACAGACTGGCAATGCCGGATTACACAGCCCTGTATTGGGATGGGCGTGGGGGGTGAATTGCTGGCTGACCTTTGGGTAGGGCATTCCCCCCCCCTTGGGAGAGAGAGGGGGGCCTCTTCGTGCTCGTATCTTTTTGGTTTCAGGTCTCTCCTGCCCTGCTGGGGGCTTGGAAGGCCATTTACCTCCCCCTCCCCCCCATGGGCAGATGTCCTGGGCCTCTTGTGCCAGGGTGGGCCTCTCATCCCTGGCATGGTTTGGGGCAAGAGCTCTGTAGGAGATGGAGGCGTAGATGCCTTCCCGTGAGGGTCCCTGAGGAGGGGCTGGCTTTGGGGGCTTTAATAGAGGAGAACATTTGCAGCCCAGGGTTGGACTGAGGGGTCCTTGGGGCTTTCCCCTTTCCCTGGGGGACACCAATCACTGCCAGGGACTAGAACATGAGTGGCGCCGTTTCCTCCTTTGGGACGTGGAGCCTTGGCAGGGAAACGCCCCCGGGGGAGCACGAAGGACCCCTCCCTTTCAGGGCCTCCTGAGTAGAAGCAGCAAACTTGGCAGGGCGGCTGAAGGGAGGGGGGTCCCCTCCTGAAGCCAGAGGGGTCTGGACCCTCCTTTCGCCCCCTGGGATCTGGGCTGCCCTGAGAGACCTTGGACGGAGCTGGAGGCTTCCTGGGAACAAGGCTTGACCTGAGGCCGGTGGGCAGGCAGGCATTTGGCGGGTGGCACCCTTCTCCGGCCAGGGGGGTGCCAGGCACAGCTGGAAGAGGGAGGGAGGGAGGCTTGGAGGGCCTCGGCCTCGCTCAGCACCAGGAGGCTCCATAGCGGCCACTTGATCACCCAAAGTCGTGAGGAACGGAGGCCGAGCAGAGAAGCCGGGGTTGGCCAGTGGCGCCACACCCAACTCGGTCCCTGCTGGCTGGGCCAGCTCCCTGCTCTGAATGGCCACGACAGGATCCGGCTTTATTCCGTGGGGAGAGAGATCCTCAGCCAGCAGGTGGCCTCCAAAGGGCTTCCTCAGGTCCTGGAACAAAATATTTCGTTCCTCATCCAAGAAACCTGAAACTTCACAAAACGTTTTGTTCTTCTCCATGGAGGGGAAACAACAATGCAGCCCAGCTGCCTTTGGGAAGAGCCTTTTTGGGGAGGAAGGGAGGAAAGCCAGCGTGAATGCCCCAGCCGTGAGCCCAGGCCGCCTTTCCGGCATTGCCTGGCACAGGGGCAGCCCCACCCGGCCCCTGGGGAGTTCGGCCTGGGGCTGGGAAAAGGGGGAGGGCCTGCTCCAGCAGCAGGGGAGACTCCTCCCCTTTTCTGTCAGCAGAGACCACCCTTAGTGCATCCCCCACCCCGCAAGGAAGAGGCTCTGCCCAGTGGCCCTTTTAATCCCCTGCCAGTCCGGGGGAGGGGGGGGGGCTGTTTTCATCCAGTGTTTGCGTTTCCACAGGGACAGTGTTCAAGCAGGGCTACAGTAGCCCCCCCTCCCCCTTTCCTCTCCAGCGGGTTTATTAATAGCTGTTCCTTTGTTTGGGGAATGAATAGCTGGCAGATGGTGGCAGTGACGGGAATCCCCTCAGCAGCTCCTGGTGGGTGGGGAGGGGGAGGGGGAGGGCAGAAGTGGCCACGCTGGGAAAGACCCTCCCAGGAGGGTCTCCTTGGGGCCTCCCCGGGCAAAGATCCAAAACCCTTCTGGCCTTCAGACTCTGGACGATGGGCAAGGCGGCCCCATGGGGAGGGGGGCTCTGGTGGAGAGAGGGGCTGCCCCTTTGTGCCCCTGCCTCCCATTCCTTGCTCAGGGGAAGCCAGGTGCTCCCCACAGAGGATGAGCGTTACTGGCAGATTTAAAGCAGGGCCCTCCAGCCGTGGCCCCGGAGGACTTCAGCAAAGCTGGCTGGGGCGTCCTGGGAGATGAAGTCCTCCAGGCTGAAAGGGGCCACGGCTGGAGGGCCCTGCTTTCGAGCCCTTACTGTGGACATCAGTCCAGGCAGTCCTCACTTTACAAACATTTGTTTAGCAACCATTCAAAGGCCCTGAAAAAAGGGACTTAAGGACTGTTTCCCACACTTACAACCGTTGTGCTGCAGCCTCCCCAGTTGGATGCTTGGCAACTGGCTGGACTTGTTTGTGCCAGTTGCACTGTTGCGTAGCCAGTCCTGGCAAGCAAAACCAATGGGGAACCCCGGAATCACTTAAAAACCGTGGCCTGAAACATCGTAAAATGGGGGCAAACCCCACATAACAATGTCTTGCTTAGCAGCAGGAATTTTGGGTTCAATTGTGGTCGTAGGTCTCTGTCCACTTTGGGGTCCTTCCTTCTTCCTTCTGCCTTTGGTTGGTTCAGTTAAAAGGCCCAGAAACTTTCCACACCCCCAAACCTCCAAAAGATGATCTGCCATGTAAGAATCCTCAAGGGGAATTCTCAGGGAATCTGCTCTTTGGCATGGTAAATTGCCAGGAACTCAGCCGTCCTTGCAAGGAGGCACCTGTCCTTATCCAAGGTGGGTGGACTGAATTAGCAACGGATTCACAGAATCATGGAGATGGAAGAGACCAATACAATTAAACTAACAGACTAATAGGGTTGGAAGGGACCTTGGAGGCCTCCCAGTCCAGGCCCCCTGCTCAAGCAGCAGACCCTCGTGTATCATTTCAGACAAATGGCCGTCCAGGCTCTTCTTAAAAGCCTCCAGGGATGGAGCTGCCACAACCTCTGCAGGCAAGTAGTTCCACTGGTTGATAGTTCTCACTGTCAGGAAAGTTTTCCTTAATACCAGTTTGCTTCTTTCCTGGATTAGTTTCCATCCATTGGTTCTTGTCTGGCCTTTGGGTGCCTTGGAAAATAGCTTGACCCCCTCCTCCTCCCTGAGGCAGCCCCTCAAAAGGCTGCTCTCCTATCTCCCCTGCTCCCTCTCTTCCGTAGACTAGCCAGGCCCAGTTTCTGCAACCGTACTTTGTATGTTTCAGCCTCCAGTCCCCTAATCATCATCATTGCTCTTCTCTGCACTCTTTTCAACATAGAATGGAATGGAATAGAATAGAATAGAATAGAATAGAATGGAATGGAATGGAATGGAATGGAATGGAATGGAATGGAATGGAATGGAATAAAATAGAATAGAATTCTTTATTGGCCAAATGTGATTGGACACACAAGGAATTTGTCTTGGTGTAAATACTCTCAGTATACATAAAGAAAAGATACATTCGTTAAGAATCAAGAATCATAACATACAACACAATCAACAATCAAATCATACTAGGAAGCAGTCAATATAAATCGTAAGGCTACAAGCGACAAAGTTATAGTCCTACAATCACAAGTGGGAGGGGATGGGTGATGAGTGATGAGAAAATTAGCAGTAATAGTAGTGCAGACTTTATAATAGTTGGACAGTGTGGAGGGAATTATTTGTTTAGCAGAGTGATGGCTTTCAGGAAAGAACTGTTCTTGTGTCTAGTTGTTCTGGTGTGCAGTGCTCTATAACGTCGTTTTGAGGGAAGGAGTTGAAAGAGTTTATGTCTGGGATGTCAGGGGTCCGTAGATATTTTCATAGCCCTCTTTTTGACTCATGCAGTATACAGGTCCTCCATGGAAGGCAGTGGGTAGCCATTGTTTTTTCTGCAGTCTCTGAAGTCTGTGTCTGTCCTGTTGGGTTGCAGAACCAAACCAGACAGATATAGAGGTGCAGATGACAGACTCAATAATTCCTCTGTAGAACTGGATCAGTAGCTCCTTTGGGGCACATTGAGCTTCCTGAGTTGGCGCAAAAAGAACCTTCTTTGTTGGGCTTTTCTGATGATGTTTTAGATGTTAGGTGTCCATTTTAGGTCATGTGATATAGTAGAACCTAGAAATTTGAAGGTTTCTACTGTTGATACTGTGTTGTCTAGTATTGTAAGAGGTGGTAGTAGGGGAGGGTTCCTTCTAAAGTCTACCACCATTTCTATGGTTTTGAGTGAGTTCAGTTCCAGATTGTTCCAGTTACACCACATCTTCTTTATATCGTGTCAACCGAAATTGTCAGCTAAATGTTCATGACCTCTATGGCTGCCTGGCTGAAAGACAGAAGGCACCTTAAACATTCCCTAAAGACAGATCGGAAGGATGTAAAATGTATGGCGCTGATATGATCTTAGAGGGAAGGACATGAGAATCAGATTTGGCTACAGAAGGTCAGTTATTGGTGAGGTCATGAAAACCTCATTCCTTCCTTCATATGTCAGCAGGAAAACCTCACACATTGTGGGATCTCAGCCCATAGAGGTGTGGCTGATACAGCTCTTCATATCTGGATCCAGCAACGTTCATTAACCAGGGCAAGTTGAAGGAGTGGAATTCCACCTCTTCAACTTGGCCAGGCTGAGAAATTTTGCGTGGCAGGGCACTCCATCCAGAGCAGATGCCCCACATGTGTCTGTTGTTTAACCTTGCACCCCATGGCAATCTGCATGCCTCTTGGCTGCTTACAGAGAATGCCATGTAATCTTCATTTCAAACATCCGCAGCACATTTTAAAACCAATCACTCCATCAAGACGATCGGCTAAGAAGATGACCAAACAGGAAAATAAGTCAAAACTAAAAGGATTGCAACAATAAAAAGGGATAAGAGTCAACTCTACATTTAGTCTCTGTCTGGATGTGCTTTCAAGAGCAGCTTCCTGAAAGCCAGCAAAGGGCTTCAATTTGGCACGAAAACATCCCCCCCTCCCAGGCTCCCCTAAATAAGGAGCCACAAGTAGCTGCTCTCTCAGCATTGAGGGGCCTGGTTGAAGCTGACTGGAGCAACCTGCCAGTACTTGAGAGGGGGCCGTGAAGGGGAGCGGCTCAGGCAGTTTTCTATTTTTACCAGAAGGCCAAACAAGAAGCCATGGATGGAAACTAATCAAGGAGAGAAGCAACCTAGAGCCAGGGAGGAGTTTCCTGACAGTGTCCCAAAGGGGCTTTTTCGGGAAGCAACTGGACTTTCTGGTTTTTCTTTGGGGGACGTTTTGGTTCTCATCCGAGAAGCTGCTTCTGAAGAACTGAAGAAGCTTCTTGGATGAGAAGCGAAACATCTTCAAAGAAAAACCAGAAAGTCCAGTTGCCTCTTGAAAAAGCCCCTTCAGGACTACCCTGGCCTGGAGGACTGAGGGTCTCCACAGGCAGGGAGGACAATTAACCAGACCATTCCCTCCAGATATTGTGGGGGCATAGGGTCTCCTGCCTGAGCAAGGGGTTGGACTAGAAGACCTCCAAGGTCCCTGCCAACCCTATTATTCTATGCTCCAGAATGCTCAGCCAAAGCAGCACTTCATTTAACCTGCCCTGTGACTTTGATCCCCCTTTGATTCTCCCCCGCTTACACCTCTTTCCGATTCACCCAGACCTTTTCTTGGGGGAGGGAGGAGGCTATTTATGTGGCCCTCCTGGGGGGGGGGGCTCACCCAAGGATTCTCCTATTCTCAGCTGTGAACCGTTGGCTGCCTGAAACGTCCTCTTTGCCCTCCTGGTCGTGCAATTCCTGCAGTCAGGGTGGTCGGTGCCCTTGTCAGGCAGGGGAGGGGGGGAGGGGGGGGGAAATGGAGCCTGCAGGACCAGCAGAGGCTCCGAGAAAGGCAGCCAAGAACGCTGCATTGGGCCCCCCGGGGCCCAGGGTGATGGGAGGGGCTGCCTGGCCCAAGGTGCCCAGACGAGGCAGGAAAGGCTCAAGATGCCCCCAGGCTGCTTCATCTGCCCCTGGAAGAGCCACAGAGGAGCCACGTCTCCTGGGCTGTTCGTGGGGGGAGCCGATTCCACCTGTGGAAACCTGTGGGTGGAATGAGGGGTGGCAAAGCAGGAACCGTTTGTGTGTGCGTGTGTTTGCACGTGCACCCGTGACCTTCCCTGGAACGCCCTCTCGGCTTGTGCCTTGGACTGCTGCAGAGGCAGCCCTTCCCCTTCGCACACAGGGTGGGGTCCCTTCTCCTGAAGGCTTGCAGGATGAGGGACAAGGAGGGAGGGGCTTCCGAGAGTGAGCGCAGAATGTTTTCCAGGTGGAAGGGTTGGGATACAGGGAGTCCTTGGCTTATGGGATCCAAATAACAGAAGGGACCTTGGAGGTCTTCTAGTCTGACCCTATGCTATTTCAGACAAATGCCTGTCCAGGCTCTTCTTAAAGACCTCCAGTGATGGAGAACCCACAACTTCTGGTGGCCAGCAGTTCCACTGGTTAGTTGCTCTCACTGTCAGGAAGTTTCTCCTCGCCTTGATTAGTTTCCAGCCGTTGTTTCTTGTCCTGCCCTCTGGTGCTTTGACCCTTTCCTCTTCTTTGGGGCAGCCCTGCAAACACTGGAATAACTGCTATCCTTCCCCCCCCCCCTCCTTCCCTTCATTAGACCAGATTAGATTAGAAGGTTTGTGCCTTAGGATTGAACTGGGGGGCCTTGATGCTCTCAGAGTTTGGCTGTTTTCTTGCAGGTGTTTTATTAGCAAACTAACACTGAGGATGTTACATCTCGAAGAAAACAACCAAGCTCAGAGAAGCCCCCCCCCCCCCCCCCACAAAAAGCCTTAGCTTCTGCCACCCTCTTTGTTACTCCAGGGTGGTCAGCCATGCAGCTCTCCCAGGAATCCTTGGGCTCTTCATTTGGGAGCCTCTCCCTCCCTGCATGCCCCCCATACAACCCCTGTAAAGGAGAAGCCACCCCGCCCTCGATACAACCCCCCCCAAGATTTCTGCTCTGAACCCCAAGAGGCAGTGAAGTGTCTTGTGGGCAGTCCTGGGGATGCCAGACACCCAGGGCAAGGCCGACCCCCCCCCCATTCTGGAAGGTTCTCTCTCTGCTTCTCTGAGCCTTGCACGTCAGGGGTGGTCCCAGCACAATACAGGTGGTCTTCAGACTTGCAACGATTCATTTAATGACTGTTTGAAGTTACAATGGTCATGAAAAAAGGGACTTCTGACCATTTTTCACACTTATGCCTGTTGCAGCCTCCAAAAGGTCACGTGATCAAAATCTGGGCCCTTGGAAACTGGTTCGTATTTATGAAGGCCAAATTAGTGGGGAAGCCAGATTCCCTCTGTGGCTGTTTTTCAGGAATCCAACTAATCGATCCATTGCAAGCCGGACTTCAAAGCAATGGAGTCCTCGAAGACGGCTTTTACTGGAAATACCCATTGGCCCATTTTCTGTCTCTTGCACAGAGGTGGATTTATAGCTGTGCAGATGCAGATAGATAAATTCCACAAAACATCCATAGCAAAGTACATTTATTGGTTCATCAAGTATCCTCATAACTCACATTTGTGATAAAGTTCTTCCTTAATGACCAATCCTTTGTATATCTGCCTTGCAGGTAAAAGATGGTTATCTCCTAACCCATCTCGTAGTGATAGAAAGAAGCTGTTATGAGTTCATGAGTCCAGGCAAAAGTGAGGGAAACTCCCCCAATCCATCGAGGGTCAATTTAAACTCCCCCAATCCATCGAGGACCAATCAGGATTACAGATGTGGCCACATAATGTGAACTACATTTCCCAGGATACCTTTAACTACATTTCCCATGATGCATTCTCTTAAGGGGACAGCTCATAATTCCTAGGTAACTGACTAATTCCCATAGACTGGCTGGGACAGCACAGCCCACATCTGGTGAAAGACCAGCTCTGAAAACTCCTGCGGTTTTCACCTTGTTAAACGTAAATATTTTTCTGCTTTCCCAGAAACATCCGTCCCACGATCCAATTGCTGTGCAGTGCGACCACCTGGTGGCATCGCTCCGCCTCCCTCCGACCGTGAGAATGTCCTTGGTTCCCAGAGGAAAGAATTTTGTTTTGGCTACAGCCTCCCTGCTATCTCCACACACACACACACACACACACCCCGCTGACCCCCGGCTCCACTGTGGCAACCCTGAAGTGGCAAAAAGGCTTCGGTCAGGCCAGTTTCAGGGTTGACCACTATTACTAAACAACTCCAGTGATCCACTTAACAACTGTGGCTAGAAGGGGGCAAAACTCGCTCAACAACTGTCTCGTTTGGCAACATACATTTGGGGCTCCATTGTGTTGTCCATTGAGTTCTGCCTCTACTAGATCCAGGAACTCACATTTCTTGCCCACCGAAGGACACCGCCCTCCTCCGTTCATCCTCTGGAAGGTTGTCGCGAGGTTTTGGCAGCTGTCCTACCCAGGTTTTGCGGTGACAATCCCATTTATACCGCAGCAAGTGCCTCAACCGCTTTTAAGCCCCTGGTCAGTGGTTCTTTGCCAAAGGAGCCACGCTGGTGCGACTCCAAAACCATAATAACCGCAGGCCACACGCCTTGACATCTTATTTCCTTCTGTAAAGCCTCCTTGGCTGCAGTTCTGCTCCCGGCAAAGTTAGCAGATTTGCAGAAGGAAAATTTCTCTGCCTGTGAATGCAGACGGGTGCAGCTTTAACATCGCCTTGCCAGCTTCGTGTTTGGCTTCTTTGTCTGTGGGAACTCCACGAGAGATTCACCTTTGGAAGAGCTCCATTAGCTTCTGTTGCCCATCCCGTTCCGGTCCCGTTGAGTGGGGGAGGGGGATGAAGAAGCCAGGCCATGGCGTTTCCCTGTGGCCCTGTTTCTCCTTTGATGCGGTTGTGGGTCCTTGTGTTGTCTTCAGAGGCAGGTTCTGCAGCTTTCGTGCCTTGTCCAGCACAATTCCAATGGCAAAAGTGTTTCTGGTTCTTTACCCAGGGTTTCTCAACCTTGGCTGTTTGAAGCAGAGCTCTGCTGGCTGGGGAATTCTGGGAGATGAAGTCCACATATCTTCAAATAGCCAAAGTTGAGAAATACGGGTTTAAGTTATCTCCGATTCACACTCTGGTATAATACATGCAGCCGAAGCCACTCTGCAGTTAGTTGCATTGGTGAGGTTTGACCAGGCACATCCAATGGGGGCCTGGTTTCATTTTCATTGTCTCATTCTTTATATACATCATGTGCTGCTGTGCTCCTTTTAAACTAATGGTTTAAAATGGTTTACACTAACAGTTTATACTTAGGCAGGAAAAACCAAAGGGATGAATACAGATTAGGTGAAACCTGGCTCAAAAACAGGAACTGAGACCCTTGGAGTCTTAGTGGGCGATCCCTGAAACACAAGCCAGGCCTGTTGCGGCAGCAGCCAAAAAAGCGAATACAATCCCGGGTTGCATAAACAGAAGCGGAGAATCAAAATCATGGGAACCACTTGATAAAATCGAAGTAAGGCCACACCGGGAATAACTGCATCCAGTTTTGGTCACCGCACTACAAAAAAGAGGTTGAGACTTTGGGAAAAGTGCAAAGAGCAGCAACTAAGATGATCAAAGGCTTGGAGACAAAAATACAGGAGAGCAGTTGCAGGATTTGGGTTTGGAGGAAAAAAGAAACTAGAGGGGACAGGACAGCTGCCTTCCAGTGTTTGGAGGGGCTGCCACAAAGAAGACGAGGGGGTTGACTTCTTTTCCAAAGGACCAGAAGGCAAGAGCAGAAACAATGGTTGGAAACTCATCAAGGAGAGAAGCAACCTGGAATTAAGGAGAAAGTCTTTGGAGATTCTCAGCCATTCAGGCCATGGTTGTCCCAAAGGGGCTTTTTCAGGAGGCAACTGGGCTTTCTGGTTTTTTCCTTTTGAAGATGTTTCACTTCTCATCCAAGAAGTTTCTTCAATTCCAACTGGATGGTGGGGAAAAACACCTTTGGGTCAGCCTGTCCCGGGTGATGGAGAATCTCTACAGATTTTTAGCTATACCATTTGGGATGGGGTGGGAATGGATTCCCAGAGGAAAAATTGCAGACAATAAGAACCAGGAGCACCACTCAAGTGAGGACACAGGTAAATCGCCAAGCGCCTCAGTGACCTTCTCAAAGGATGCAAATGACCAGCTGTCTGCCAGGAGTCAAAATCCTTCCCTTCCCCACCGTCCGGTCAGAGCTGAAGAAGCTTTTGGGATGAGAAGTGAAACCTCTTCAAAAGAAAAAACTTAAGTCCAGCTGCCTTCTGGGAAAAGCACCTTTGGGACAATTAAGGAGAAACTTCCAAATAGAATAGGAATAAGAGAGTTGGAAGGGACCCTGGAGGTCTTCTAGTCCAACCCTACAGCACTTCAGACCAATGGTGATCCAGATCCAATCTCTTCTTAAAAGCTTCCAGGGTTGGTGCATTTGCAACTTCTGGAGGCAACACGGGGAGGACCATTAACCGGGGGAAGAGCTCCTGTCCAGCAGTTGTGCTTGCTCCCCCCCCCCAGAGGCTTTTAAGGAGCCTGGACAGCCCCTGTCTGGATGGCTCGGGGGTCTGCTGCCCGAGCAGGCGGAGACCTCCGAGGCCCTTCCCAGCTCCAGTCTGACTTGAATGGCCGGCTTGCACAGCCTTTCCGTCCCCCCCACGGCCGCCGGGTGCTTCCTGCGGGTCTCCCCTCTGCTCTGCACTGAGCTGTGGTGTGGTGACCTCTGCCGCAAGGACGGCACAGTCCGTGTCCAGGTGTGGCGCTCTGCGTGCCACGGAAGGGCTTCACTCCGACTGGCAGCTGCTCCCGATTGCAGCTCCGTGTTGCTTCCAGCAGGCAGAGGAAGCCCTTCCCGACACCCTCCGTGGAGGCCAAACCTCTCTCTGGTTTTCACAGTTAGTCCTCGACTTACAGCCATTTCTTGAGTGACCGTCTGAGCTTCCCTCTTGGCTGTTCCCCCCACTTCCAACCATGGCCACATGATCAGAATCCAGGCCCTTGGCAACTGATTCGCATTTATGACGGTTGCAGCGTCCTGGGAGGGGCCGAGGGTCTCGTGATCCCCTTTTGCAACCTTCCAACAAGCAAAGTCAGTGGGGAAGCCAGATTCACTTAACAACGGGGTTACTAACTTACCAATGGCTGTGATTCACTCAACAACGGTGGCAAGGAAGATCATATAATGGGGTGGAGCTAAGAATTGTTTTGCCTGGCTATGGAAATTGTGGCTCAACTGCGGTCGTAAGACAGGGACCGCCTGTAGACCGGCTGGTTCTTGCCTGCTCCCCACATTTTGGGTGCCAAGTATTCTTGCAAAACACTCAGTAAAACAGCCCCCGCCCTTTTAAGCAGCCACCCGCATCTCCCCCTTGATTGAAACTCTCTTAGTAGCCAAGTCTCTGTGGACTTCCGGCCCCCTTTGGTGCTTGGATCTTGCTCAAAGCCCCCGAGATGCTCCCCTCCCTCCCGCCCTCCCTCCCTCCTGCCTCCCAGAGGTCGCAACCCTCTTTCTTACTTGCTGCCCCCTTCGGTCTCCTCCACTGGTCATGCCGGAAGGAACTCTGCAAGCATCGCAGGCAGGGCAAGCCTCACTTACAAGGCAGGACAAGACCAACGGGGGGGGGGGGGGGGGGGGACTGAGGAAGGGGAGAGGCAGCCGAGAATGAAGGAGAGGCTGGACCGTCATTTGTACCTGGACAGGCATTGGATCTCCTGCTTGAGCAGCGGGTTGGACGAACTGCAGAATGACACAGGTGGAAAAGCGCTTGGAGGTCTTCTAGTCTAGCCCCCTCCTCAGGCAGGGGACCCTAGACCATTTCAGACAAATGGCCCTCCAGGCTCTTCTTGGCAGCCTCCAGGGATGGAGCAGCCACAGCTTCTCTTCCACGGGTGAATTGTCCTCACAGTGGAAAAAAATTTCCTTCGTTCCAGGTTGCAGCTTCTCTCCTGGATGAGATCCCACCCGTTGCTCCCCCTCCTCCTCCTCCTCCTGCTGCCTTCAGGGGCTTTGGAGAAGAGTTGGACGCTCCTTTTCGTGGCAGCCCCCCAAATACTGGAAGATGGCGATCCTGTCGCCCGAGTTAGACCAGCCAGGCCCAGTTCCTGCAGCCATTCTTCTTCACGTGGCTCAGCCTGGTTGCTCTTCTCTGCCCTCTTTCTAGACTCTCAACATCTTTTTTACCTCGTGGCGACCAAAGCGGGATCCATTATTCCAGGGGTGGCCTCCCCAAGGCCTGATGACACAGTGTTGTCAACCCTCCACAGGACCTCAATTCTCTCCCTCTGTTGATGCAGCCTCGGACTGGGGGCGCTTTTGTGGCGGCTTCAGCCCACGGCTGGCTCCTATCTGAGGGATTGTCCACTGGGGCTCCGAGATGCCTCTCTCAGTTGCGCCTATGGGGGCAGGCGCCACACATCCTGTCCCTGCCCATTTGGCTTTCCTTGCCTAAATGTAGAACCTTCATCCCCCCCCCCCCAATTGCATTTCATTTTGACTAGAAGGCCTCTTAAGGCCCCCTCGTGTTCTTTCGTTCTGTTATCCTTCCTTTTCAGCAGATTTTGGCCAGGAAAGGGTGTGTGTGTGTGTGTGTGGGGGGGAGTCCTTGTCACCGTTGGTTCTTCTCTGTGTGGTAGACGGTGCCTTGAAACACACCCTGCGGTGAGTTTGGTTCCCGTTTGTGGCAATTGTGGGTTGGGGGCTGCATTTCCCTGACCTTTCCCTCCTCCCCAGAGATCCTGAGCCCCCTCGTTTTTGGTGACTGACCGGTGCTTTCCCTTCTCCCTCCCCCCCCTCCAGGTGGGCGCTGAAGCCAATGGCTCCCAGGACCAAGGGAGGCAATGGGCTGGCTCGGCTTCTCTCCATGGTGGGCTGAGGGTAGGCCAAGCCCCTCCAGACCAGTCCCCTATGACTGGAGTTGAGCAGGTAAGCCCCCCATCCCCACCCCAGCCAGCTAGAAGGAAAGACAGCCAGTGCTCCCTGGAAGCCTTTGCTTCAGCGGGGAGGCGGCTCCAAAGGCACTTGAGGACACCAAGAGGTCATCCAGTCCACCCCATTGTCCAGGGCAGGATCTGGCCTCCAAAGCAGGGCACATGTCCTGCACCTCCAGGCCCCGAGTTCCAGTTCTAACTACTCTTGGAAAGTGCTTTTTGAAAATCCTTTCAGCTGGAACTGATTCTTCTGCCTCTAACGGCTTTCCTTCCTGAAGACGAGGGTGGGGCATCCTCCCAGGGTGACCCTTCCTCCCTTTGCCCTCCCTTCTCAAGACTAAACCCGACCGCTCCTTTGGGACCGGGGGGCACGGCTGCCCACCCGGGTGGCAAGAGCTCAGTTCAGCTGCTCTTCTGCTGCTGGGCAGTTTATTCAGGCTTTTCAAAACGTTGTGCTGGGCCTGTTGGGCAGCCTCATGCCGTCCCCAGGCCTGGCCTTTTCCTGAAGAACGTAGAAGCGGTTAAAATAGATGCACAACTCAAAACTGGGATGTGGGGGCTTTGCTTAGACTGACATTCACAAGTGTTCCTTCTTATTGGCTTGTTTTATTGTGGGGGTTCAGATGCCAAGTCACATCCTGGTTTTGTTTGAGGTTAGGAGTTAAATCTTGTTTTTTGTCACTGACATTATTGGCTTGATCTTGATTGGTTTTGGGGGTAGTGAAATTCATGCAAATACTTGAAATAGGGGTTTGCTTCCAACTCCTGCCTGGTGCTTCCATTTCTGGCACGTTGTCCGTTGCTGAGGGTGGGGTGGGGTGGGACGGAGACCCTCAGGGCTGAGGCTTTGGGGCGATCTTAGCTGGAGGGGCCCCCCTGGGCTGACCCCAACCTCAAAAGAAGGAGCAGGGGGAAAAACAAGGGAGACAGGCGAAGGGGCCTCCGAGGAGCAGCAGGGGGGCAGCCTCTCTCTGAGCTCCCCCAGGGAAGGCCGAGCAGTGGGGCACCCACGTGTGCAGAGGAAGGAAGCCCCACCGTCTGGGGACAAAGTCAGAAGGAATCAGAACGGATCCCAGTGGATCCCTCCCCAGGGAGAAAGGGCTTCGAAAGGGGAAATGCCTAAGGGACAAACCCCTTGACCTCCTGCTCCAAAGGGAAGTCTGACCTTCCTCCTCCAGCTGCTTCAGATGGGGCTGCTGCCCCCCCCCCATTGGGCTCTGCACCTTACAAGGGATGGGGGGGGCAGGGCCACCCCAAGGGAGCAGCAGACAAAGGGAGGGGAAGATAAGGGGGGGCACCAAGAACATCTGAGTGGGGGAAGCTCCCCCCTCCCTCGCCCCACACCAGAATGGAAGAGGAGCCACTGAACGCCTCGAGGACCCCTCCTCAGCCAGGGGGGCAAAGTGCTGTGAGGGTCTCTGGGGTCTTTGTCCCTCTTTTGCAAGACCCTGCAAGAGGCTCCTTGGGTCACTCTCTCTCTCTCTCTCTCTGTGTTTGTGTGTGTGCGTGCGCGCGCGCGCGCTGTCAAGAGGGGGGGTCCTTTAGGCACTCCTGCCCCCCCCCGCCCGCTCCTTGCAACGGGGGACGTTCACAGGCGGGGGTCTCGGGGCTCCCTCCTTGCGCCGCGACTCCCAAAGAGCCGCCGGCCGAGAGGCGCCGCCTGAGACCCCCGGGGCGGGCCAGCCCTTCGCGGGACTCGCTCGGCGGGGCGGGGCTGCGGCGGGCGCGGGTCCCGTTGCGGGCGGGCGGAGGGAGGAAGGGAGGGAGGGAGGCGGGGCGGAGGTGGAGGGAGGCGGCGCCCCGCCCGCCAATCCGAAGCGCTGCCGCCGACCGGCCGGACTCTACCGGGCGCCTCCGGAGCGACGGGCCGGGCGGGCGGGCGGGCGGGGCGCAGCAAGGCCGGGGATGCCGTGGCGAGCGCCCGCCGTCGCCCTCCTCCCCCCGCCGCCGCCCGCGCGTCCCCGCGCCCGCAGCGCCCAGCCTGCCGCGCCGGACCAGAAGCCCCCCGGCGGGCTCCGGCTGGCCGCTCGCCCCCGCCCCAGCCCGGCCCGGCCCTCGCCCGGCCACCTGGTCTACCTGTCGCTGCAGGCGCTCTGCGGAGGGCCCCTCCCGCTCGGAGGCCCCCCCGCCAGCTGGCCCCCCGCCCGCCGCCCCCCCGAGCCCCGCCCGCCCCCGCCGCCCCCCCGCCGCGCCCAGCAGGTGAGCCGCAGCGCCCGCGGGGCTCCTGGGGGGGGCGGGGCTGGCCTGGGGAGGCCGGGGGCTTCTCGTCTGGCCTGCCAGTTCTTCTCCTTCCACTGGCTGGGGGGCAGCCTGGGCAGCCGCAGAACCGGGAGGAGCTGCTGGGGGTGCGGAGGGGGCTGCGTCGTCCGGATCTTGGAGGACAAGGCGGGAGCCGCTGCCCACCCTCCCGCTCCGGGATCGCCGAGCCCCCGTTGGGCCCGGGGCTGCAGAGGCCCGCAGCGGGGGTCTCAGATGCCGATAGGAAGCTTTGGAAATGCGTGCCCGAGGCTCGAGGTAGACTGCCCTTGGACAAGGAGGCTCAAAGAGCCCCCGACGCGGATCCAAGTGGCTTTGGCCCCCTTGAAGTGGGTCTGAAGAGGCCCTTCCCTCTCCACCCCCAGTCAAGGAAGGATGGCTGCTGGGTGTAGAAACCCTCGGTGGCCCTTTGTGCCTTGTCTCCATCTGCTTCCCTGCCAGAGCAGCTGGATGCCCTTCAGAGTACCCATGGCTCAGGGGTGCTGCTGGGAGACCCATTTGTCCCCAATTACCAGGTGCAGGTCCTGAGCCCTGAACCGGCCTGGCCCTCCTTCCCTGGCACAGTCCTGCCCTGAGGCAGAGAGCAGGCCCGGCTCCCTTGAGTGCCGAGGGCGAATTCTGCTGCTGCTGGGGGGGAGGTCAAGATGCCCTTGGAAGTGGAAAAGTGAGGGGGGAGTGTCATTTTGCCCCATCACCCCTCAGGCCACCCAGGGACCCTCTTCTCTGGCTTCCAGGCCTCCCTGCCGGATTGCAAGGTTTGCTCTGGGGCTGCGCCAGCTGTGTGTGGGGGGGGGCTGAAGGACCCTTGAGTGAATTGTACCACTGCTTGGATATTGCAGGGTTGTTTTTTGGGGGGGCGGGAGAGCTATTGCAATTGGAAGGAACAACCCCAGCCAGGATCCCCAGATGCAACAAGTTACGACCCCATCGGCCCCAGCCTATTGTCATAGCTCTGGATGGTGGGAGTTGTAGTCCCCAGGTTCAGGTGTTGGGTTCTTCTCCCCAGATTGGCGGTTGAGGTTGGCCTCCTCAAAGCACCCCCTGCGCTGGGCGCAAGCAAGCCAGTTGCCCCAGAGGCCTAGGCTGGAGCGGGGGACCCCAGACCCAGAAGGAAGAGCAGCAGGAGACCCGGACCCTCTGCCTCCCACAGGTGGGGCCTCTGGTCTCTCCAGGGGGATGGAAGATGGGGGGGGTCAGGGGGAGGCCCAGGGCCAGAAGCGCATCCGGCTGTAGAAGAGGCTGCAAGGCCTCAGTGGTGCCTTTTAGGCAGCGGTCACCTTCCCTGGTCTGGCAGACTTCAATGTCCAGCGTTGCCAGCCAGGGCTGTCCTGGGACCTCCCCTCTGAGGGGGGTGGGGGGTGGGGAGGGAATCCTTTCTGCTTTGCTACCTGGTTGCCCCCCTCCCCCTTCAGGTCAAGGAAGGCCTTTGTCTGGGAGGGGGGCTCTACCCTCCCAATATCCTCCATTGGTACCACCCCCTTCTTTGGCCTGGCCATTGCCAATTGAAGACCCCCCCAACCCTCCTCACGAACTTTACCAGCAGGCAGGTGGGCTGGGAGGCCAAGGCCATTGTGGAGGGAAAGGAAGGAACTTTGGGGGGGTGTAAATGGGGCACCCCAGCCCCTCCCCCTTCTTTCCTAGGCCCCCAGTGCCCCCCTTCCTTTCCTTCGGCTGCTGGTCTTCATGCGAGGGACTGGCACAAGCTGAATGCCGGCTTGGATTCCCTGGTGCCCAGATTAGGTGCCCCCCCCACTGCAGCCCCCCCCCGCCCCCCCCGGCCTGGCTGGCACGGCAGGCCCTTTGCTGGAAGTGTGTGTGTGTGGGGGGGGTTTCTTCCTCCATTCCTCCCTTGCCTCCCTCTCCATACCCTTGAGCAGCATCTGGCAATAACAGAATAACAGACTTGGAGGGCACCTTGGAGGTCTTCTAGTCCAACCCCTCCTCAAACGTTTCAGGCAATGGCCCAGGGGGAACCCCGCTGATCACCGCCCTGTCAGGAGGCCCATATCTTTCCATCTTCCTGACAGCCCAGTCTTAACTGTCTTTCTGTTTATTTATGTTTATTTGCTGGTCACCCAGCAGGCGGGTGGGCACCCCCCCAATTCACAGGCCTATAAGAAGGGGAGGAAGTGGAGCACAGTCAGGGGTGCAGGAAGCGAGTCTGGGCAGCTCTGGGCCGTTCTGTGGGTTGGTTGGGGCATTTCGATGCCCTGTGGGCCACCCATCAGTGTCGGAGATGGAGGCCCTGGCATTGGGTCCTCTGTGCCAGGAGGGGAGGCTCCTGTGGGCAGGTGTTGTGCCCGTGGGGGAAGCCTTGCCCTGACGGAGTCCCACCTTGGCAGAAGTTGGCTGTTCCTGCAGGGGTGTGTGTGTGTGTGTGTGTGTGTGTTGTGAACGGCTGGTTGGCAGCCACGGCTTTGACTGCTAGGCTGGCAAGAGAGGAGGAGGGTTGGCTTGGGTGGGCTGAGCCAGTGGACTCGTATTTGTGACGGTTGCAGTCTCCCGGGGAGGGGGGCCATGTGATCCCCACTTGCAACTTCCTGACAGGTGTTAATGGGGAAGCCAGATTCCCTTAACAACCGTGTTGCCATATGCAATGATTCGCTTAACAACGGTGGCGAGAAAGGCCATAAAGTGGATCAAAGCTCACTGAACAACATCAATGTTGGGCTCCGTGTGGTCATAAGTCGAGGACACATTGGGCCGGGCTCGGTCTGTGTCCAGCAGATGCCTGAAAGGCTTGGAGGGGGTCTCCTTCGCTGGCAGCACCGGGGCTGACGGGCTCCCCCTCCTGCCTCCCCCTCCCAGGTAAAGGCGAATTGCCCCCCCCTGAGCCATGTGGGGGGGTCCAGGCGCACGGCCGGCGAGTGCAGCCCCTTCACCGAGATAGCCATGAACAGCTGCCGGCACAACGGGGGGGCCCTGGGGCCGCTGGGCCGCTTGGGGGTCTCGCCCCGCCACCTGCGTGAGCTGGACGCCGAGACGCAGCCCCTGCAGACCTTCCCCGCCGAGGCTGACCTGGAGGTGGTGGTCGCCAAGGCCGTGTCGGAGCCCCAGCTGGACGGGGGGGCGGAGGAGGAGGAGGAGGGGGGCCCCGGTGGACGCAACCGGCCCCAGAAGAGGCACCAGAACGTCGGGCACCGGCTGGGCCACCGGAGGGCGCTCTTCGAGAAGCGCAAGCGGCTGAGCGACTACGCCCTCATCTTCGGCATGTTCGGCATCGTGGTGATGGTGACGGAGACCGAGCTGTCCTGGGGCATCTACTCCAAGGTGAGGCCTGCTGGCCGGACAGAGACCCCGCAAGAGGCCCGGGGAGCCGTTCTGGAGCCCCTCGCCTCGCCCCCTGAGGTCCCCCGAGGCACAGGAGGGCAGCTGTGGAAGGGACCCCCCTCCGAATCACCTCCCCCCAGTTCAGTCCCCGTTTCTGCGGCTGGGCGGGCCATGTGGCCGCTTTGGCTCCTGCCTGCCTGACTCCCTCCCTCTGTCTCTCCCTCTCTGCTCTGCCAGGATTCCTCCTACTCCTTTGCCCTCAAATGCCTCATCAGCCTCTCCACCGCCATCCTGCTGGGGCTCATCCTCATGTACCACGCCCGGGAGATCCAGGTGAGGCCCCCAGGGGCTGCCACCCCACCCTCAATGACCCTGCGGCCCCCGTGGTGCCGGCTTTGCCAGCAGCCGCCGGGCAGCTCCAGGCCTCCCGGGGTGGGTGCCCAGGAGGGGCAGAGGGCTGTGCTCTGGGCCTGCCCGGTGGGGGGGGGGCTGCTCCTGGAGGAGGCAGAGGGCCTGTCAGGGCTGCCCCTTCAAAGCCCTTGGCCAGCTGCCAGGCAGGCACCGGAGCGCCTCTGCGGTGGGCTGATGCCTGGGGAGGCTGGCTGGGGTGGGCGGATTTTCTGGTGCCGTAAGCAGAAGAAGCCGCTGCGTCGTCTCCTTTAAATGAGCCCCTCAAAAGAAACCAGGGTTGAGCTCCTCTGGCTTCCTGGGGGGGCAACTGAGGGGCTGATGGGGCAATTTGGTCAGCGTGTTGCCCTGCCCCCTGCCTCCCTCTGGGCCTGCCCTGCCCTGCAGGGAATCACCCCCCCCGGCTCTCCAGGCCCCCCCACTTCTGAGCCCTGTCTGGGTCTGTTCACCGTTCCATGAGATTTGTCCCATTTCCTGTCCTGTTTGTTATTAAACCAGAAACAGGGTTGTTAAGTAAATCCTGCTTCCCCCTGGGCGGGGCTCCCCAGAAGGTCGCAAAAGGGGAATCACACAACCCTGGAACCCTGCAACCATTGTAACAGCGAGCCAGTTGCCCAGGGGTCCAAATGTCCATCATGGGAGGAGAACAATGGTTGTCAGAGTGAATAACTGTCATAAGTCCCTTTTCTCAGGGCCGATGTAACTTGGACGGGTCTCCAGGGCAACGGTTGTAAAGCGAGGACTCTTTGTGTAGCTCTTTCCCTCCCCCTCCTCCCCGCAGCTTGGGAGGAGCCGGAGTTGGGCATCTGGGCCAAGCCCCTCCCCCCACCAACCACCCTGTGTGCCCCGCCCTCCAGCTCTTCATGGTGGACAACGGGGCAGACGACTGGCGCATCGCCATGACTTTCGAGCGCATCTTCTTCATTGCGCTGGAGCTGCTGGTCTGCGCCATCCACCCCATCCCTGGCCAGTACTTCTTCACCTGGACCACCCGGCTGGCCTTCACCTACGCCACCTCGGAGGCCAGCACGGACGTGGACATCACCCTCTCCATCCCCATGTTCCTACGCCTCTACCTGATCGGGCGGGTGATGCTGCTGCACAGCAAGCTCTTCACGGACGCCTCTTCGCGCAGCATCGGCGCCCTGAACAAGATCAACTTCAACACCCGCTTTGTCATGAAGACCCTCATGACCATCTGCCCCGGCACCGTCCTGCTGGTCTTCAGCATCTCCTCCTGGATCATCGCCGCCTGGACGGTGCGCGTCTGCGAGAGGTAGGAGCCCCCCTCACTCTGCAGGGGAGGCCGGGGCGGGGAAGCCCCCTATGCCCCCAAAGATGGAGCTGGGCAAAGACCAGAAGGTTCCCTTGTCTATCAAGGCCCGTCAAGGGTCCGTGGCGCTTTATTCTGTGCTTGACAAGAGCAGACGCGGAAGGTTGTGCCCGGCTTTGGTCGCCACCGACTCTGGAACAAGTGCAGAGAAGAGCAAGAAAGAGGATTAGGGACCTGAAGGCTAAACCATAGGAAGAACCGCTGCAGAATTTGGGTTGGGCTCCTCGGGAGGAAGGAAGAATCAGGGCCAGTGGTGGGGTGATACCGGTTCACCACGATTCAGCCGAAGCGGTGGTAAAAAAAAGCCTCCAACCCATCCATCCCTCTGCATTTCTCTTTGATTGGCGCTGCAGAGCCTCAGCTGGGGCGGGGAAAGCTGTGGGCGGGCGTTAGGCAAGCCACGCCCACCAAGCCACGCCCACCGAACTGTTGCTAAAACCACTTGAATCCCACCACTGATTAGGGGCGACGTAAGAGCAGCCTTCCAGTATTAAAGGGGCTGCCCCAGAGAGGAGGAGGGGGCCCATCCCTCCCCCAAAGCCCCTGAGGGCAGGACAAGAAGCGACCGGTGGAAACTCATCCAGGAGAGGAGCCACCGCAACCCCGGAGAAACTTCCTGGCAGGGGGAGCAATTAGCCAGGGGAACAGAAGGGGCCTCCAGCAGCACTGGAGGCTTTTAAGGGGGTTGGGCTAGAAGACCTCCAAGGTCCCTTCCAACTCTGTTACTCTCTTACTTGAAGATCTGGGCCTGCTACTGGGCTGGACTCCGGTGCCCATGATGCCCGGCCAGCGTGCCCAGATCCTGGGGTGAGGCGAGGACTTTCCCCTGAAGGAGGCAGGGCAGCTCCACCCTGGGAAAACCCGCAGTGGGGGCCTGTTTGCTGGGGGTGGGGGCTCTGAGGCGTGACCCCCCCTTCCTTCTCCCTCACGCAGGTACCACGACAAGCAGGACGTGACCAGCAACTTCCTGGGCGCCATGTGGCTGATCTCCATCACCTTCCTCTCCATCGGCTACGGGGACATGGTGCCCCACACCTACTGTGGGAAAGGGGTCTGCTTGCTCACCGGGATTATGGTAAGGCTCCCGCCTCGGGCTCCCCTCCCCTGCCCAGGTCCCGGCTTGGATGGGCCCCTCAAAGGTCATCCAGGGCAACCCAGACTTTCCCTTTCTACAAGGCACCTCCTGATCAATCAGTTCGCGCTAAGATCCATGAATTTTACCCTGAGCGAGAGACTTGAGAGCAGAAGAAGTTTGCTTTGGAGGAAACTGGCCCTCTGTGTGTGCGTGTGTGTGTGTGATAAGATCATCATCATCCTCAGGACAGCCACAGTTGGTTTCTGAGATGATTTTCAACCAATCCGATTGTTCCACCTGCATCCAGCAGCCCCTCATCCCCAGCCTGTTTCCCCCGCCAAGAATCCCCCCCCTCCCAAAAGAGGCTTGAAAGACCCCGGGAAGAGGTGGGGAGGGGGCACTGCAGCCTTTTGCACCTTGGAGGTTCCTGCGCAGAAGGAGAAGCAGACTTCCCTGCAGGGCTTCAATTTCCTCCAATATATATATATAGTCTTGCTTACCCCCCACCTGCAGATAGACTTGACTTATGACCATTCATTTAGTGACCGTTCAAAGTTGCAATGGCACTGAAGAGAGGGACTTATGACCGTTTGCCCCACTTGCAACCGTTGTGGCAGCTTCCCCGGGGTCCCGGCCGCTTGGCCACTGACTCATGCTTACGACGGCCACGGTGTCCCTGGGTGACGGGATCCCTTTGCGAAAGGTGAGCCAAGCCAGTGGGGATGCCGGATTCACTTAACAACCGTGGGACCCACTTCACCACTGCAGCAGTTCATTGAACGGCCATGGCAAGAAAGGTTGCTAACCGGGGCCAAACTCCCTCCACAAGGGTATCGCTTAGCGGCCAAAAGGTTGGGCTCAGATGGGGCCGTAGGTGGAGGACTGCTGGGTTTCTCCTTGCAAGGCTCCTTAGAAGCCCTTCCAGCACCTGCGGCTGGGGAACCGAAGCGAGGCTCAGCGCCCACGAGGCTGGCCGGCCCTCCTGGGGACCCACCCCAAGGCGCCTCCTGAGCCGGGAGGGAGGGCGGGGGGATGGATGGGCTTGGGGTGCCCCCTCCCTGGTGAAGTGACTCTGAGCCGCCCCCTTGTGGTGTTTCAGGGCGCCGGGTGCACAGCGCTTGTGGTTGCCGTGGTGGCCCGGAAACTGGAACTCACCAAAGCTGAGAAACATGTCCACAACTTCATGATGGACACGCAACTAACAAAGCGGGTGAGACCCCTCGGCCCGGCTGAGCTGCCTTCGCCCCTTCCCCCTGGCAGAGACCCACTCGATCCCTCCTGACTTTGGGACGGGGGGCTCATCTGCAAAGATGGGGTGCCCCACTGCTCGGCCTTCCCTTAGGGCCACTCAAAGGCTCAAAAGCCTGACCCCCCACTGCTCCCTGGAGGCCCCTTTGGCCTGTCTGGTGCCCCTGTTGCTCCTCCCTGTTTCTGTTTTTGAGGGGGGGTCTCCACACAGCCCCCCGGGGTCCCATGGGAAGGGAACCTTTCCCCCCCCCCAGAGTTTGGAGGCCCCTCCCCAGCGAAGACGGATGAATCAGTGGGGGGGGACCGAGGGGCGAAGAGCCCTTCGGGGGGGGGCTTTCCCTTCTCACCTGTCTGTCCCCCCCCCTCCCCAGGTGAAAAACTCAGCGGCCAACGTGCTCAGGGAAACGTGGCTCATCTACAAACACACGAAGCTGGTGAAAAAGCTCGACCACGCCAAGGTGCGCAAACACCAGCGCCAGTTCCTCCAGGCCATCCATCAGTAAGTCCCCCCCGCCCCCCCACCCCCCTCAGACCCTGGAGGCCCCCCCGGGAGGGAGCCCCTCCCTGCCTTTGCGTCCGTCCTTCTTGCTTCCCTCCGGAAGTTGTGGGCTCTCTATCCCTGGAGGTTCCCAAGGAGAGGCAGGACAGCCTCTTGCCTGGAATGGCGGAGCCCTTCCTGCCTGAGTAGGGGCTGGACTAGAAGACCTCCGAGGTCCCCTCCAGCTCTATGCTGATGGGCCTTAAGTGGAGAGGGGCCTGGCGGAGGAGTGGCCCTCAGGCCAAGTCTCCAGTCCTCATGGCCCTGAAGGAGAGTCTGCTGTGAGGGGAAGGCTTGTAATGCCGGGGGGGGGTGGCAGGGCCAGCTGGGCTGGGGAGAGGGGAGGAGTGGGCAGGGGGCCCCTCCGTTGCTCTGGCCAGGGAAGGCCCGTTGGTGGCCTTGGCACACTGACCCCCCAAGGAGCGCCAGGCTCCAGAACTGCCCGACCCTGCGCCAAACGGGCACGGATGGCGGCTCCCTCCCCCTTGGCACTTCCTGCCACGCGACATAATGCCCGCTGGACGAATGAATCTCCCGGAGGGCCAAGGGCTCTTGCCACCTGTTTCTTGAATGTTCAGCTGGGCTCACAGAGGACTCCACTCCCCCCCCCCCCGGTTCTCCAGGGAGGAAGCTGCAGTGGGCGACTCCGCCCCCCAAAGGTGGGCGGGTGGGCAGCAGGGTCCCCTCCCCCACCCAGCAGTTGGGCTGCCTAGGTAGGAACGCCACCGATTTTGCGGCCTGGGAGGGGGCTTGGGGGAGGAGCCCAAAGGGAGGCAGAAAGGACGGAGAATTAAAGGAAAGAAGAAAGGCAGCTGGGGAGGGAAGGGGGGGGTCTTTGCCCTCCCCAGAGAAAAGAGAGGGGCGCCCCTCCCAGGCCAGGGGTCCCAGGGGGAGCTTCTGAACCGAGGCCTGGGAAGCCCCCTCCTTCCCTCCTTCCCTCCCCCCACCTGGATTGTGGCTAAGTGCTGGGGGTGAGGAAGAGGAGGTGAGCCCCGATTTTGCATTCCAGGTTGAGAAGCGTGAAGATGGAGCAAAGGAAGCTGAGCGACCAAGCCAACATGCTGGTGGATCTCTCCAAGGTTTGTGGGGGAACCAGGAAGGCAGGAGGAGGTATCTCCCCCCCCCCCCTCCGCTCCTCTGTCTCAGTCCCTGGGTGGCCCCAGGGGGCTTCCCCACAGGGGCTGTTGCTGGACTCTGGCCTGGGGAGGAGTTGGCTCCCCCTCTGATGGGGCCCCGGAGGGAGATGGGCTCCCTGGCACCGAGTGACTTTATCGAACGCAAGGGGGGAGGGTCACTGGGACACTCATATTTGCCTTCCTCCCCTTGATTAAACCATGATCACAAAGGCTTAGCCCCCCCCCCACAAATTGCTTGGAAAGCTGCCTCTTGTTCCGTGTCTTGGGGGGGCGACAATGTTTAAAGACAAAACACAGGTGGAATTCTGATCGACCCTCCTGGCTGCCCCCTTGATAGGTTTTGACCACATTTTGTGATGCCCCTGAGCCCCCCCCCCATTTCTCAAGTACTCTGTTCTCCCTGCCCTCGACTTCCCTTATGGCTCCCAGGTGGACATGACCCTCCCCTCCCTGCAGCCGAGCGTGGCAGCCTTCGTTTTCAGATAAGTGGCAGCAGACAATCGATGCAACACTCACTGCAAATGATTCCACTTTCTTGCTTTCAACATGTCCTGCAAAATAGAGTTGTTAGAGGAGACCTTGGAGGTCCTCTAGTCCATCCCCTGCTCAGAAAGGAGACCCTGTGCCAAATAGTCATCCAATCTCTTCTTAAAAGCCCCTTTAATTAAGAGCCGGTCAGTAGAGTTGAATGGCTTCTTATTTGTTTTTAAATTGGTTCATGTTGAGGAACGATTCACCAGGGGAACCGGCCTCCTTCAGGAGCTGCAGGTATGGGCTCCATCCTGGGAGGCTCTCGAGAAGAGGCTGGACAGCCACCTGCCTGGAATGGTATAAAGGGTCTCCCGCTTGAGCAGGGAGGGCTGGACTAGAAGACCTCCAGGGTCTCTTCCACCCCTGAACATCACAGATTGGACAATCCAGCAATAACAGCTATGGGAAATCTACAGGGGAACGCTTTAGGAGAAGGCCATAGGGAAAGGCTATAGGGGAAATCTACAGGGGAAGGTTACAGAGGAAATCTACAGGGGAAGGTTACAGGGGAAATCTACAGGGGAAGGTTACAGGGGAAATCTACAGGGGAAGGTTACAGGGGAAATCTACAGGGGAAGGCTACAGGGGAAATCTACAGGGGAAGGTTACAGGGGAAATCTACAGGGGAAGCTTACAGGGAAAATCTACAGGGGAAGGTTACAGGGAAAATCTACAGGGGAAGGTTACAGGGGAAATCTACAGCGGAAGGTTACAGGGGAAATCTACAGCGGAAGGTTACAGGGGAAATCTACAGGGGAAGGTTACAGGGGAAATCTACAGCGGAAGGTTACAGGGAAAATCTACAGCGGAAGGTTACAGGGGAAATCTACAGCGGAAGGTTACAGGGGAAATCTACAGCGGAAGGTTACAGGGGAAATCTACAGGGAAAGGCTACAGGGGAAATCTACAGGGGAAGGTTACAGGGAAATCTACAGGGAAGGTTACAGGGGAAATCTACATTGGAAGGTTACAGGGGAAATCTACAGCGGAAGGTACAGGGGAAATCTACAGCGGGAAGGTACAGGGGAAATCTACAGGGGAAGGTTACAGGGAAATCTACAGGGAAGGTTACAGGGGAAATCTACAGGGGAAGGTTACAGGGGAAATCTCTACAGGCGGTAAGGTTACAGGGGAAATCTACAGCGGAAGGTTACAGGGGAAATCTACAGGGGTTAAGGAAATCTGTTACGGGGAAATCTACAGCGGAAGGTTACAGGGGAAATCTACAGGGGAAGGTTACAGGGGAAATCTACAGCGGAAGGTTACAGGGGAAATCTACAGGGAAGGAAGGTTACAGGGGAAATCTACAGGAAGGTTACAGGGGAAATCTACAGCGAAGGTTACAGGGGAAATCTACAGGGAAGGTTACAGGGGAAATCTACAGCGGAAGGTTACAGGGGAAGGGGAAATCTACAGCGGAAGGTTACAGGGGAAATCTACAGGGGAAGGTTACCAGGGGTAAATCTACAGGGAAGGTTACAGGGGAAATCTACAGCGGAAGGTTACAGGGGAAATCTACAGGGAAGGTTACAGGGGAAATCTACAGCGGAAGGTTACAGGGGAAATCTACAGCGGAAGGTTACAGGGGAAAATCTACAGGGGAAGGTTACAGGGAAATCTACAGCGGAAGGTTACAGGGGAAATCTACAAATCTACAGGGGAAGGTTACAGGGGAAATCTCTACAGAAGGAAGGAAATTACAGGGGAAATCTACAGGTTACAGGAAATCTACAGGGGAAGGTTACAGGGGAAATCTACAGGGAAGGTTACAGGGGAAATCTACAGGGAAATCTACAGGGGAGGAAGGGGAAATCTTTACAGGGGGGGTTACAGGGAAAATCTACAGCGGTTAAGGGTTACAGGGGAAGGAAATCTACAGGGGAAGGTTACAGGGGAAATCTACAGAAATCTACAGGGGAAGGTTACAGGGGAAATCTACAGCGGAAGGTTACAGGGGAAATCTACAGGGAAGGGAACAAGGTTACAGGGGAAATCTACAGGGGAAGGTTACAGGGGAAATCTACAGCGGAAGATTACAGGGGAAATCTACAGGGGAAGGTTACAGGGGAAAATCTACAGGGGAAGGTTACAGGGGAAATCTACAGGGAAGGTTACAGGGAAATCTACAGGGGAAGGTTACGGGAAATCTACAGGGGAAGGTTACAGGGGAAATCTACTACAGGAAATCTACAGGGAAGGTTACAGGGGAAATCTACAGCTAAGGTTACAGGGGAAATCTACTACAGGGGAAATCTACAGCGGAAGGTTACAGTACAGGAAGGTTACGGAAAATCTACAGCGGAAGGTTTACAGGGAAATCTACAGGGGGAAGGTTACAGGGGAAATCTACAGCGGAAGGTTACAGGGGAATCTACAGCGGAAGTTACAGGGGAAATCTACAGGGGAAGGTTACAGGGAAAATCTACAGCGGAAGGTTACAGGGAAATCTACAGCGGAAGGTTACAGGGAAATCTACAGTGGAAGGTTACAGGGGAAATCTACAGGGAAGGCTACAGGGGAAATCTACAGGGGAAGTTACCAAAATCTACAGGGGAAGGTTTACAGGGGAAATCTACAGGGAAGGCTACAGGGGAAATCTGCAGGGGAAGTTACAGGGGAAATCTACAGCGGAAGGTTACAGGGGAAATCTACAGGGATGGCTACAGGGGACATCTACATTGGAAGGCTACAGAGGAATCTACAGCGGAAGGTTACAGGGGAAATCTACAGTGGAAGGTTACAGGGGAAATCTAAAGGGGAAGGCTACAGGGGAAATCTACAGGGGAAGGTTACAGGGGAAATCTACAGGGGAAGACTACAGGGGATGGCTACAGAGGAAATCTACAGGGGAAGGCTGCAGGGGAAATCTCCAGGGGAAGGTTACTAGGGGACATCTACAGGGGAAGGTTACCGGGGAAATCTACAGGGGAAGGTTACAGGGGAAATCTACAGGGGAAGGTTACTAGGGGACATCTACAGGGGAAGGCTACAGGGGAAATCTCCAGGGGAAGGCTACAGGGGAAATCTCCAGGGGAAGGTTACAGGCGAAATCTGCAGGGGAAGGTTACAGGGGAAATCTACAGCGGAAGGTTACAGGGGAAATCTACAGGGGAAGGCTACAGGGGACATCTATAGGGGAAGGCTACAGAGGAAATCTACAGGGGAAGGCTACAGGGGAAGGTTACAGGGGAAATCTACAGGGGAAGACTACAGGGGATGGCTACAGGGGACATCTACAGGGGAAGGCTACAGAGGAAATCTACAGGGGAAGGTTACAGGGGAAATCTACAGGGGAAGGTTACGGGATAGCTACAGGGGACATCTAAAGGGGAATGGCTCCACGGGAAATCTCCAGGGGAAGGCTACAGGGGAAATCTACAGGGGAAGGCTACAGGGGAAATCTACAGGGGAAGGTTACAGGGGAAATCTACAGGGAAGACTACAGGGGATGGCTACAGGGGAAATCTACAGGGGAAGGCTACAGGGGAAATCTACAGGGGAAGGTTACATCGGAAGGCTACAGGGGAAGGCTACAGGGGTTGGCTACGGGGGAAATCTACAGGGAAGGCTACGGGGAAATCTACAGGGGAAGGCTACAGGGGACATCTACAGGGGAAGGCTACAGAGGAAATCTACAGGAGAAGGTTACAGGGGATGGCTACAGGGGAAGGCTACAGGGGAAATCTACAGGGGAAGGCTACAGGGGAAATCTACAGGGGAAGCTTACATTGGAAGGCCTACAGGGGAAGGCTACAGGGGTTGGCTACAGGGGAAATCTACAGGGGAAGGCTAAACGGTAGGGGGAAATCTATAGGGGAAGGCTACAGGGAAATCTCCAGGGAAGGCTACAGGGGAAATCTCCAGGGGAAGGCTACAGGGAAGTCTACAGGAAGGTTACAGGGAAATCTACAGGGAAGGTTACTAGGGGACATCTAAGGGGAAGGCTACAGGGGAAATCTCCAGGGGAAGGCTACAGGGGAATCTACAGGGGAAGGCTTACTAGGGGACATCTACAGGGGAAGGCTACAGGGGAAATCTACAGGGGAAGGTTACTAGGGGAAATCTACAGGGAAGGTTACAGGGAAAATCTACAGGGGAAGGTTACAGGGAAATCTACAGCGGAAGATTACAGGGGAAATCTACGGGGAAGGTTACAGGGGAAATCTACAGTGGAAGGTTACAGGGGAAATCTACAGGGGAAGGCTACAGGGCAAATCTACAGGGGAAGGTTACAGGGGAAATCTACAGCGGAAGGTTACAGGGGAAATCTACAGGGGATGGCTACAGGGGACATCTACAGGGGAAGGCTACAGAGGAAATCTACAGCGGAAGGTTACAGGGGAAATCTACAGTGGAAGGTTACAGGGGAAATCTAAAGGGGAAGGCTACAGGGGAAATCCTCAGGGAAGGTTGCAGGGACATCTACAGGGGGAAAGACTACAGGGGATGGCTACAGAGGAAATCTACAGGGGAAGGCTGCAGGGGAAATCTCCAGGGGAAGGTTACTAGGGGACATCTACAGGGGAAGGTTACCGGGGAAATCTACAGGGGAAGGTTACAGGGGAAATCTACAGGGGAAGGTTACTAGGGGACATCTACAGGGGAAGGCTACAGGGGAAATCTCCAGGGGAAGGCTACAGGGGAAATCTCCAGGGGAAGGTTACAGGCGAAATCTGCAGGGGAAGGTTACAGGGGAAATCTACAGCGGAAGGTTACAGGGGAAATCTACAGGGGAAGGCTACAGGGGACATCTATAGGGGAAGGCTACAGAGGAAATCTACAGGGGAAGGCTACAGGGGAAGGTTACAGGGGAAATCTACAGGGGAAGACTACAGGGGATGGCTACAGGGGACATCTACAGGGGAAGGCTACAGAGGAAATCTACAGGGGAAGGTTACAGGGGAAATCTACAGGGGAAGGTTACGGGATAGCTACAGGGGACATCTAAAGGGGATGGCTCCACGGGAAATCTCCAGGGGAAGGCTACAGGGGAAATCTACAGGGGAAGGCTACAGGGGAAATCTACAGGGGAAGGTTACAGGGGAAATCTACAGGGGAAGACTACAGGGGATGGCTACAGAGGAAATCTACAGGGGAAGGCTACAGGGGAAATCTACAGGGGAAGGTTACATCGGAAGGCTACAGGGGAAGGCTACAGGGGTTGGCTACGGGGGAAATCTACAGGGGAAGGCTACGGGGGAAATCTACAGGGGAAGGCTACAGGGGACATCTACAGGGGAAGGCTACAGAGGAAATCTACAGGAGAAGGTTACAGGGGATGGCTACAGGGGAAGGCTACAGGGGAAATCTACAGGGGAAGGCTACAGGGGAAATCTACAGGGGAAGCTTACATTGGAAGGCTACAGGGGAAGGCTACAGGGGTTGGCTACAGGGGAAATCTACAGGGGAAGGCTACGGGGGAAATCTATAGGGGAAGGCTACAGGGGAAATCTCCAGGGGAAGGCTACAGGGGAAATCTCCAGGGGAAGGCTACAGGGGAAGTCTACAGGGGAAGGTTACAGGGGAAATCTACAGGGGAAGGTTACTAGGGGACATCTACAGGGGAAGGCTACAGGGGAAATCTCCAGGGGAAGGCTACAGGGGAAATCTACAGGGGAAGGTTACTAGGGGACATCTACAGGGGAAGGCTACAGGGGAAATCTACAGGGGAAGGTTACTAGGGGACATCTACAGGAGAAGGCTACAGGGGAAATCTCCAGGGGAAGGCTACAGGGGAAATCTACAGGGGAAGGTTACAGGGAAAATCTACAGGGGAAGGTTACAGGGGAAATCTACAGCGGAAGGTTACAGGGGAAATCTACAGGGGAAGACTACAGGGGATGGCTACAGGGGACATCTACAGGGGAAGGCTACAGAGGAAATCTACATGGGAAGGTTACAGGGGAAATCTACAGGGGAAGGTTACGGGATAGCTACAGGGGACATCTAAAGGGGATGGCTCCAGGGGAAATCTCCAGGGGAAGGCTACAGGGGAAATCTACAGGGGAAATCTACAGGGGAAGGTTACAGGGGAAATCTACAGTGGAAGACTACAGGGGATGGCTACAGAGGAAATCTACAGGGGAAGGCTACAGGGGAAATCTACAGGGGAAGGTTACAGGGGAAATCTACAGGGGAAGGTTACGGGATGGCTACAGGGGACATCTAAAGGGGATGGCTACAGGGGAAGGCTACAGGGGAAATCTACAGGGGAAGGCTACAGGGGAAATCTACAGGGGGAGGCTACAGGGGAAATCTACAGGGGATGGCTACAGGGGAAATCTACAGGGGAAGGCTACAGGGGAAATCTACAGGGGAAGCTTACATCGGAAGGCTACAGGGGAAGGCTACAGGGGTTGGCTACAGGGGAAATCTACAGGGGAAGGCTACGGGGGAAATCTATAGGGGAAGGCTACAGGGGATGGCTGCAGGGGACATCTACAGGGGAAGGCTACAGAGGAAATCTACAGGGGAAGGTTACAGGGGATGGCTACAGGGGAAGGCTACAGGGGTTGGCTACAGGGGAAGGCTACGGGGGAAATCTATAGGGGAAGGCTACAGGGGATGGCTACAGGGGAAGGCTACAGAAGAAATCTACAGGGGATGGCTACAGGGGGTGGCTATGAGGGAAGGCTACGGGGATGGCTACAGGGGAAATCTACAGTGGAAGGCTACAGGGGGTGGCTACAGGGGAAGGCTACAGGGAAGGCTACGGGGGTGGCTACAGGGGAAGGGTACAGGGAAGGCTACGGGGACGGGTACAGGGGAAGGCTACAGGGGATGGCTACGGGAAATCTACAGGTGATGGCTACAAGGGAAGGCTACAGGGGAAATCTGCAGGGAATGGCTACAGGGGATGGCTACAGGGGAAGGATACAGGGGAAATCTACAGGGGAAGGTTACGGGATGGCTACAGGGGAAATCTACGGGAAGGCTACAGGGGAGGGCTACAGGGGAAGGCTACGGGGATGGCTACAGGGGAAATCTACAAGGGAAGGCTACGGGGGTGGCTACAGGGGAAGGGTACAGGGAAGGCTACGGGGACGGCTACAGGGGAAGGCTACAGGGGGTGGCTACAGGGGAAGGCTACAGGGGAAATCTACAGGGGGTGGCTACAGGGGAAGGCTACAGGGGATGGCTACAGGGGAAATCTACAGGTGATGGCTACAGGTGATAGCTACAGGGGAAATCTATAGGGGAAGGGTACAGGGGAAATCTACAGGGGAAGGTTACGGTATGGCTACAGGGGATGGCTACAGGGGAAATCTACACGGGATGGCTACAGGGGAAGGCTACAGGGGAAGGTTTTAGGGTGTGGCTACAGGAGAAGGCTACGGGGGAGGGCTATAGGGGAAGGCTACGGGGGAAGGCTTTAGGGCAAGAGTGTCTCAGCCCTCAATCCGGTTCAGGTCACTGATGGCGCTGGACAGAACCCGGGGGGTGGGGGAGCGGAGGGCTGCTGGAGGGCTGTGCTGTGGCCCCACTGAGCAAGGGAGCTGCTGCTCCTGCCCCTCTTCCGCCCACCTTCTGCTCACAAGGGGAGCCCCGCAAAGGAAGCAACATGACAACCCACCCGAGGTAATCTCCTCTCTCTCCCTTGGCAGACCCAGAACGTCATGTACGACATGATGTCCGAACTGCAGGAGCGCAACGAAGATCTGGAGAAGCGCATCAGTGCGCTGGAGGGCAAAATTGACACGCTGGGGTTCACCCTGCACACGCTGCCGGGCCTCGTCAGCCAAGCCATCTGGCGGCAGCAACAGCAGCAGCAGCACCGGGCCCTGCCCCGGCTCCATGGCTCAGAGCGCGCTCTGTGGGCCCCCATGCAGCGGCGGAAGTCTCCATCCACTGCCCCACACACATCCTCCAACAGCGGGTGACGCACACCGGAGCCCCAGAGCAGCTCTGCTCCCTATGGCCATCGTGTGGCTGGATCCCTCTGAGCTTCTTTCTGGAAAGCCCCTGAAGCCCAGCGGCCTCCCGTGGAGGAGGGTGAGAGGGAGGGACAGGCCGCCTTGGGCTTGGCCTGGAGAAGCGGCCACCATGCCAGGCCAGTTCCAGTGCAACATTGGGCGAAGCTTTGGGGCAGGGAGGGGCGGTCTTGGTAGGAATAATGCATGTTCATGAGAAGGAAGGAAGGAAGGAAGACGGTGAGCAGTTTCCGATTTTCAGTTTGAAGGAATAAGAAAAAATCAGAGCCCCCTCAGGAAGTGGGGGGCTGCCCCCTTCCCCATGGGCCCGGCAGGGAACGGGTCACAGCCTGTGTGGGTGGCATCACTGGGTGCGTCCCGTGACTTGGTTTGAAGCAGACCCCTCGGTGTCCAGGGAGTGCAGGAGGACTTGACTTTTTATAATAAAATGGAAGGAATACCACTTGGGTCAGCCTGGAAGTGCATCGCATCCCTTGGCACGATTGACAGCCCAATTTCTTGCCCAGGACGGACCCCACGAATGGGTCTGTTGCCATAACAGCATGAAAAGGGGAGGTAGCCCTGACCGAACTGGGTGTTTCAGAGAATAGTGAAGAGAAAGTGACTGCCTCTGCGTGGTTGTTGTGTGTTTGTCCATGGGTGTCCATATAGATCTCAACACTAGTAGACAACTCAATGTGGGGGGTGCAGGCCGCACGGAATGTCTTGGCACAGCGTCCCCCAACATTTCAGGTTTGGCAGACTGGCAGAAGTGGGGGGGGGGGATGGTTACGCATGCCCGTGCCACTTTCACAAATGCAGCTTCGTGCCCGTGCACTCACCCACCACTTCCACAGCCCGGTTCTGAACAGACTATGGTCCGGCACAGGGCTGCAAACCTTTGCTCTGGCGCACGTCAGGCAGGGGGGAAACGTATAGGCACCACAGAGGTTTCACTGCTGGCTTCCGTTGTAGGCTTGGCAGCCCTTGTGGACGAGGCCACGCCGCGTAGGGGGCTTTTGTGCCAGTGCTTCCCAGTTGGCTGTCTGTGTCCAACAACCTCAGGGAGGCCTTCAGGTGTCCTTGTGGAGCTGCTGCTCCCCTCGTGTGGGTGTTTCTCTCCCCCCCCAAAAAAGCTGCTTGGGTGTGCAGGGACATGGGCCGCCCACCAGTCCATGACCTCCTCAGCCACATGTGGGCAGATGGTAGACCTGCTCTTGAGAGAAGTTTGGTCGCTGGTACTTCATCTCACCATCTGATGCCCAGCAGTCTGCAAAGGCCACTCAGGTGGAAGCGGCTCAGCTGTCTTGCAGGCGGATACAGACACACGGAAAGGGAATGGCTCCCACAGCTCCGCAGCCCTTCCGTTTTGTGGCTGGATGACTTCCTCGGCCTTCTCCCCCAGTGGGCCACAATCTACCGAAAGCACAACTTCGCTCTCCTGCAGTTGAGTTCCATCTCAGCGGTCTCTGCTCGGGACAGGAGTAGCCAAGGGGCTGGAAGTGCTCTGAATGCCCTTTGATTGCCGGGGGTTCTGTGTGCATTGCATGAGGAGGAGCAGGCTGGCGCAGGGTCTTTGAATAGTGATGGTGAGTCCAAAGTTGGCACAAGCCGTAGAGAATTGTCCATGCTGATTGGCATCTTGTGGGCAGAGAGGAATCCGCCTAGCAGACTTTCCTTCACTTTGGTGATCGTTTGAAGTCTCCTAGGTTGAAGAGCAGGATACCCTCAAGGCTGACACCAACCAGAGCGTAGGAAACCTCGGGAGACGTAGCGCAATATTGGAAGACGGGGAGAGACCTGGACCATAAAATCACCAAGAGTCGGACACGGTGGAGTGAATCCTCCATCCGCATCTTCAGGTGGAGGAGTTGCCCATCCGTTCTGTAGTTGAGGCTGATTCCAGCACGGCTGTCCTGAAAGGCACTGTAAGACGTGGAAGTAATCATGCTGAACGGTGGGTGCCAGCACAGCGCCCAGTTAACACCACTGTGGACTGGGAGTGCCTGGGAGGATTCTCCGCCATCCCCCCACCGTTGGCTGTCAAGGAATCGGAGCACCACCTGAATGAATAAGTTGGGGAGCTGAGTTCTGACATGATCTTCCATGCGCCTTGTGAGGTGACACGTTGAAGGCTTTTGTGAGGTCAACAAAGATTGTACGAAGTCACAATTCTGCTCCTGACCCTTCTCCTGACATTGGCAAAATTCACACCAACGGTCCCACAATATTTCTGGGGGCCACACTGGGGGGGACTTTGGCAACAGCTGCAGTTCCAAATGTATGACCAGAAAAAAAAAACCTGCAATGATTTTTCCTGGATTGGAGAGCAGCAAAATTCCTTGTTGCATGCATCTTTCAGTTCCTGCAGAATGGATTCTTGCTTTTAGGAAAACTCAGGTAAGTTTCTCTACAAATACAGTACCACCAACTTTGTAGACCTGGGCAGATGTGGCATCTGGAGAGTGGGCTGGCAGTTTTCATGATTGCTACGAGTGATCCTCCTCCTTGGCATTGATAGTGCCAGCCTGGGCAGCCCTGTCTGTCTGTCACCTCATCATTAATAGATGTCAAATGAGTTAAGGACGGCTTCCAAGAGTCCAGCCCACCTCTGCAGGATCTCGGCCTTGTCTATCATGAGAGTCGTACCATCTATACCAGATCTGGGTATTTTGTGGCTTGTGGGCCACATCCAGCCTGCAGGGAGTCCCAGTCTGGCCTGCAGCATTGGCATCGGTGCATGAGTAGCAACTGCTGGTGTTTTGGCAGTGTGTGTATGTGTGTGTGTGTGAGGTCTCAGCAGAAGGCAGGGCAATGGTGCTGCAGCATGGGGGTGGGGGGGTGGCATCGGTGGAAGTGGGGGGTTGGCTGCGGGTGGGGTGGCTGTGGGGGAGGCAGGGCAATGCCAGCACAACAGTTCCAGTTCGTCATGTGGCCCCTTGGGAAAATTAACTGCCCTCCCCTGATCTGGAGGGGGCAATTCCTGAAAGACTGGGAGAGCGTTACAAGGGATCGCCAAACTTGGCAAGGTAACATTTTATTATTAGGCAGGTGAACCACAAAAGAAATAGTTTAACACAAACCTTTCCTCCCCCCACAAGTCGGCCTTCTAAGGTGAGATACTTCGCTGCTAGACAGCCATAGGCAGAGTCTCTGGTTGCATCTGCCTTGCATCTGCCTAGCCCCAGAGGCTGCTCACTGTGAGTTCAGGAGGATTGAGACAAAATCTAGTCATATAATTGAAAATCTAAAACACAGCACTTCATTTCCGGTAAGTGCTTCTGTGATTGCAATTTTATTTTGGAACGTCTGGTTTAGTTCAGTGGAACTCTTGTTTTGCAGCTGTCTTTTGTGGTGCTCTCTTACAATTTGGATACTGTCCTATTTGTAAGCAGATTGTTGGTCTACTCGGGCTGCCTGCTTGTGTAGAGTCTCTGTACTCCAGGCAGAAATTAAGTGGCCAACACAGCTGGTGTGTTTTATTGAGCTGCCCTACTCTACCAGCCCACTCTACCATGAAGAGCCCCCGCCCAAGAGAAGGGCAGAGAGGACAACGGTGGGTTCTGGCCGGGTGAGGGAGCTGTTCGTCACTGCCAGCAGGTCATATAAGGTCACAGGGAGATTCTTACAGTTCAGGGACACTCAGCCTTGGTTTGACGTGTGTACAGCTTGTAGCATTTGAGCAAGCGGCCGATGGTGAGTGAACACAGGTCCAGAATGTCCCTCAAGCCCAAAGCTCCAAGTCCACCCCCGGCGGGTCATAGAACAACCCCCACTTGGAGGTTAGGACGGGCAGATGGTGTCCCAGAATGGAAGCGGAAGCTTTAGCCCAAGGACGAAGGTTGGCGACACAGCCAGGAGGTCCATATTTTGTGATATCGAAGTCCCGGCCTCTCTCTGCCAGTGGCCACAGAGGTCTCAAGGGCCACGGCTGCCACCTCCTGTGCACAGTCAGGTCCGGGTTGATGAAAGATGAAGCGGATGGGACACTTTCTCTGCACAGGAGCTCCTCAAGGGGCCGAAGGAAATGCTTGGGCACATCTTGCATTGCGGGTGAGTTCGCAGATGTGCAGGATGCAGGGGAGCGTTTGGGGGTCTGCAGCCCTTGCCGGTCACGTGGCAGCAAACCCCTCACACGCTCCTCTACTAGGGGTGCAGAAAGCGGCCCCTTGACTGGGTTTCCCATAAGTGCATGTGGGGGAGCACCCCGGAGGGGCACAACAGCCACTCATGACTGGCTGCGTGACGTCCAGGATGCTCCCGTCTTGGCCACGGATGGACTTCAAGAGCAGCTTCCTCCCCTCGACTCGCACTGCTGCCCGGATGATGATGACTGTAGAGTTCGGTTTGCACAGCTTGTTAAGCCTCCCCTCCGTGGAGCGAAAGGCGTTGTGTCGTGGCAGGATGTCACACAGTGTGTGTGGGGGGTTCGATGCAGTCTCCTCAGACGGGGCCTTCTGCCAAAGGGGATCAAGGCAGAGAAGCCGGGGACCCCAAACCTCCGTCTTTGACATTGGTTGGAAGTAGCTCAGGGGAGAATCCTTTCGTGGTTGCAGCCGGGGTCTCACCGTGGAGCCAACCAGGCACTCCAGTTTCTCTAGTGTGTTGTGATGTGTCTGACGTGCCATGACCTTGAGTGTGAATTTGGGCACCAGATATCTTCAGCGGCTCACGTCATTGGCGTGGCTGAAGCGGTGCCTCTAAGAGCTCTGCAGCAAAGCGTTTGGCTTGGAGAACCCTGTCGGCTCAGCCCTTCTGTCTATCATGGGGCAAAGAGAAGGAGGACGCCCTTCAATAAGTCTGAAGGCATACCTAAACATTTGCGTGCAATTATTTGCAGATTCAGAATACGAAAACCGCCCGAAATCTAATCTGACAGGCAAACAAAGTCCACAAATCACTGCAGAGAATCAAGGGAAAAGTTTGCTGCTCCTGGAATTGTCGCCTCCCGGCCCACAGCACAGCCGTTGCTTCTTCAACCGTCATTGGGACGGTTGTCAAAAAGAAACCCACCCCCCTCCCTTTGCCCAGGGACTCGCAAGAAAACCGGGATGAGCCGGAAATACTTTGGAACACGGAGCCAAAACTGCTCAGTTGCAAAGGAGCAAGATACTTTTTTTGGGGGGGGAGGGGGGGGAGGGGGACCAAGGGGTCAGGCATGTGAAAAAGGAGCCAGCAACGTCTTAAGAGGAGGGGCGGTTGTGTGCTGCCCGTGGCCCAGGAAATGTTGTGCAGGTGGAAGGGAGAGCCGATTGCACTCGAGGTCGCCATAACCCCAAAGGCAATGAGGAAATGGAAGCCAAAAGCCTCCAAAACGCTTCCACATCGACCACCAACCGCCTCCAAGAGAGCCTGGGGGGCGCGGGGGGGGGGGGGGCTTTCCCACCCCACGTATCAGTGAGAGGCTGTGGGGAGATGGCCAGCGTGGAAGAGGCCTGAGGAGATTCTGAGCTAGGGAAGATCTGCAAGGAAGAGTTGGGAGGGGGCAGGACCAAGCCTAGGAGACCCCGACCCTCCCTGGCTCCAGGAAGCCTTTGGAAGCTGTCATTCATTCCTGCCTTTGGGGGGGGCTGAAGTTGCCCACTGTTTGGTCTTTAATTTCTCTGGCTGCATCCAGATTTGCTGCAAGGAGCCGTGTTTATCCTTTGTGCAAGCGGTTCTGTTCCCTTTGGCTTTGTTTGAAACGGTGTGTGTGTGTGAGTGCGTGCCTAGAGTTTTGGAGGCCACTGGACACCCCCGAGGGTGGGGCAGCCTCCAGTTTGCCGGGTGAGATTGAAGCTCCCAAGTGCAGGTGGCCTGAGTCCACACACACACACACACACACACACACACACACACACACACACACACACGGGGCCTGTCCCAGGGCCCAGCAGTTGTCCACCAGCGGGTGCCCAGGGATGTCATCCTCACCCTCCATCTCTCTTCCAGGGGCTCCTCCTCACGTCCAGCCACTGCCGGCTGTCCTCTCCCGGGACCTGGAGGGGCTCCTCCTGACCGCTGAGCCCCCTCCGCCGGCCGTCCTCTGCCCATCTCGGCCGTCTCCATTTGGCCGTTAAACCGGCCTCCGCCCTTTTCACGGCGCTTCCAGGTGAGGCTGGATCATTACAGACGGTGCTGCAAACGTCGGAACACTCTTGGCTTTATTCTTACTATTCTGGCAACCTTGTCACCCGCTGATGCACGCACAACTTTTGGTCTAACTCCCCGCACAAGCAAGCAGTAGAGTCTATATACCATTTCAGACAAGTGGCTGTCTGGTCTCGCCTTGAAAGCCTCCAGCACTGGGCCTCCCCTGTTCACACAGCGACTGACCCAGCTGAAGGGCAATAGGGCAGTGCGGGACTCTCAGTGTGTGGGAACCAAACCATTAATGTAAGCCATAACAGGGTTTATTACTGAGGCACTGCATGTGAGGGGAAGGCAGCCATTAAGGCTTGATCACTCTGGGTTAAGGTGGTGAATGTATTGTGAGAATTGGCCGCTATGCTTTGTGGAGACAAACACAAGAATATGCAAACAACCCAGTCAAAAGTTGAAGCTTACTTAAAAATGGGAAATCATTGTCTGTTGCTGCAGCTGAGCTAGAGGGTCTTCCTGCTTCTGAGATGGGATGCCCCCCCCCCCCCAGTCCTCCAGACCCCCTTCAATTCAATTCCAATTCAGTCCCACCCAAACCCCAGCTGCCTGTGGTGAGGCCCAATGGCTGCAGGCAGTGCTAATTCCTCCCCTCCCCTTATTTCGAAGGGGGGTCTCCCATCCAGGGGCAACCGGAAGCTCTGCTGAAGCCTGGTTGGGGGGGGGGGGGAATCCGGCTTTCGGGGCCTCTGGAGCCCAAGGCCAAAGCTGCGTCCATCCGATCCAAGATGCCAAATCCAGACTAAGTCCACAAAAGGCAGCCACGAGATTCCCTAGGAGAGGAACTGGGGCGCGGGGTTGAAGGGTTGGGGTCTCCCTATTCTCAGCTGGGTTTTTTTTCCCTTTTCCCTGCAAATCTCCCTAGCCAATAATACCATCAGCAGGAACCCAACAGGAAAAAAGAGATTAAATTCAAATTGTAACCCTTTGCTGCCCTCTAGTGGGTGATCCATTACAAGCCCTGATCACCGTTGACAGTTGGAAGGGAACTTGTAGGTCATCTAGACCAGGGGTCTCCAACCTTGGCAACTGTAAACCTGGAGGACTTAAACTCCCAGAAAGCTGGCTGGGGAATTCTGGGAGTTGAAGTCCCCCAGGCCAAGGTTGGAGACCCCGATCTAGTCCAACCCCCCCAGCCCCACCCAAACAGGAGACCCTACCCATTTCTGACAGTGGAGTCTCTTCTTGAAAGCCTCCAGGGATGAAGCTCCCACAACTTCCGAAGGCAAATTCTGTTCCATGGGTTGTCCTCACTTGAAATTCCTCCTTATTCCCAGGTTGAATCTCTCCTTGTTCAGCTTCCATCCATTGTTCCTTCTCTGGCCTTCAGGTGCTTTGAAGAATAGTTTGACACCCACCCCCTCTCTGTGGCAGCCCCTCCCTCAAATATTGGAAAATGCTCTCCTGTCTCTTTCCGGATCTTAGCAACTTGAAGACGTGTGGACTTCAGTTCCCAGAATCCCCCAACCTGGGAGTTGAAGTCCACATACCTTCAGAAACGCTGGTCTGGATGGCCATTTGCAGTTCTGGAGTTGGGCTTATGACTCACATTTGAAAGAGAATCTGGTGTTTCTGAGGGGGATTACGGGGCTCAGAGCTTCCTGTCTGGGGCTTCCCTCGAATTACCTTAAGATTTAGGCTTGTTGCAACACAAACAGCCTGAAACGGCCTCCTTTCAAGGAAAGTCCTCCTGAGTCAGGGGTCTGCAGGGTTTCAGGAAAGATGCCATTCAAGTGACGCTTGAAGGGGGGGGGGGTCTTGGGAGAGGAAGGAGACCTCCAGATTCTAGCTGCATTTTGGCTCAGAGTGTAGATTTTATCAGGGAGAGGATTAACTTCCAGGAAATATTTCCACTGGCAGAAGGAGAATTTGCTGCCTCAAAATCACAGCTTTGGAGGGGTGGATGTTCTCAGCTCTGCTTACTCGGAGATCCGTGGGAGGATCCCGCTTGCCAGGATGGTCCCTCCAAGTTGTCTGAATGGGGCTCCTGGGCCAGGGTGCAAATATGCAAGCCTCAGTTGAAGATGGTGAAATCTGGCCCGGGTCTGGCCTTGCAATTCTAACCCGGTTCCCAGGCCGGCTGAGCTCAAGGCAGCTGCCTTCTCAGTTACCATTTCTCGGGGGAGCTGCCAATCTCCCTGGGCAGGGCTCCTGCAATTGGGCAAAAACAGGGCGGGGGGGGGGTTGCATTCCTCTTTGCTTATGGGGGAAATCTTTCCAAAGCCTGGGATTAGACGTCAGAAAACCCCCTCCCGTTCTATGAGAAACAATAAAGTCTCAGCCCCTTCCAATGGCAGAAGACCAAGAGCCGCCTCTGATTCCACTTGGAATATTGATTTTATGCTTCCCCATCCAGAGGGCAGAGGAGGAGGAGGTGGGCAGGAGCAGCTGTGCGTTAGCAGGAAATCAGCACTTTTAATTTTCCAAGGGGCGAGGAAGGGGCTGCTGCGGAGGAAGACTTTGGCTGAGACTGGAGTGGGGCTGGATGGGTGGGAGGGTGTCCAGCCTTGGGGAGGTCTGTTGGGGCTGGAGGGTCCCAGCACAAGCCGACAAGGCGGAGAACAAGAGGGAATGGGCTTGCTCAGGTGCTCAGAATAACAGTCTCCTTTGTGTGTGTGTTGTGTTGTTGTTGTTGAAGCCGAATAGGCTGCAGGAATCAAAGCGTCCAGTTTTGTAGGCTGTCTGAAAAGGGAGCGAGGCTCGGCAATCCCGTCTCTTTGAGGTCACCCCGGAAAGGCCTTTTGCTGTCAAAGTGCCTGGTGGGTTTGTCTGGGCTAAGGCCAGGGGACGGGTCCTCAGTCCGGCTGGGTTGCTGGTGGCTCCTCTCCAAGCTTTCAGACTTGTGGACTTCAACTCCCAGAATTCCTCAGCCAGCTTTGCTATAACACTCTCATCCCCTCCTCCTCCCAGGGAACCCCGTTTTAACCCGTTTAGCTCATTTCACACGGCAACTCCTTTCCCTCCCAGGTTTGGGGATTTGCCCTGTTTGGGGAACTTCCTACAATTGTCAGTTGCCTACAGCAGACGCAGGTCTGATGCTGAAGGGGTCACTTGGTCAGCTGTCCAGAGCAGCGTCCCCAACCTTGGCCACTTTAAGACTTGTGGACTTCAACTCCCAGAATTCTCCAGCCAGCTGAGGAATTCTGGGAGTTAAAGTGCACAAGTCTTAAAGTGGCCAAGGTTGGAGACCCCTGGTCCAGAGGATGGAGGACAGCCACGAACTCCTTCATAGCAGCCTCCGTCCATCAGCTGGACATGGCCTGGGATTGTGAGGGCCAATGACAAGGGTGGAGATTGAGCTTTGGGGATTCGGGCAGGGGTCCCAGAGAGGGGATGAAACACCTGAAAATGTGAAAACACATTTGCTCCTAAGATTCCCCGAAGAGGAGCGCAGGTGGGAGGGTAGCTGATTAGAATAGAATAGAATAGAATAACAGTGCTGGAAGGGACCTCGGAGGTCTTCTAGTCCAACCCGCTACCTAGGTGGGAAACCCTACACCATTCCAGACAAACAGTTGTCCAACATCTTTTTAAAAACTTCCAGTGTTGGATCCTCCACAATATCTGGAGGCAAGGTTGTTCCACTGGTTAATTGTTCTCACCGTCAAGAAATGTCTCTTTAGTTCCAGGTTGCTTCTTCTCTCCTGGATGAGTTTCCATCCGTTGCTTCCTGTCCTGCTTTCGGGTGCTTTGGAGGATAGCTTGACTCCCTCTTCCTTGGGGCAGCCCCTGAGATGCTGGAAGGCTGCTCTCATGTCTCCCTGGTCCTTCTTTTCATCAAATTAGCCAGGCCCAGTTCCTGCAACCATTCTTCCTAGGTTTCAGCCTCCAGTCCCCTAATCCTCTTAGTATTAGATCCACAGGTTCCTTCCAGCTCCTTCCTGTATCCCAATTCCCCAAGATGGAGCGAACTGATGCCTTTCCAGTTTGAGCCATCGGCCGTACTAACCTCCCCCCTTGGGAAGGATGCAACCCTCCCGTTTTGTCCCATCCCTGCCAGGAAAGTCGGCCGATAACCATTCCGGTCCTTTCATGTCTCTGCTTCCCTTCCTTCCGCCTCGGTCCGTTTTATACAACCACACCGAAATGTTTTTAGAGGCTTAATTTTAAATGTACTTTCTCATGAATGCTCCGCTTTTCTATGCGTTGGATTCTGACCAAGCCTTTTGATACTTTTTGAGCCAAGGAGGGCTTTGCGTAAATGGGAAGCGTGCGACTGGGAACTGGGCAGGCTGGGTCCGTCTGCACCCCAGTCTGGAAAACGTGGATTGGGGTGAAATCCGTTTGAGATCCTGGCCTCCTGCAGCATCCTGGCAACCCCCAGGACTAAGGAGGGCTTCCCTTCGCTTGAATGCCGCTTCCGGGGTACCTGGGTCGTCCTCTCCCCCTTCTCTGCTGAGACCCCCCCCAGTGTGGTGTTAGTTACGCAACACCCAAAGGATCTCAGCGAAATCAAATGCAACCGTTACGCCAAGATGATGCTGGCCGTTTTGTTTAGCCTCGCGTGAAATGGAAACGCACTAAGCTAACACAACCACACCCTTAACTCTGCTGCCGTCTGTCATTGGTGCAAATGGAGTCATATTTTCCTGCGACGCTTTATCATATTTTCTGCCTAGGTAGAGCTTGAATATAGTAAGAAATGATTGCAATATGGAAACTATTGGTTCATACACAGGCAACCCTCAACCTACGACCGTCGCTTGGCAGCTGTTCAAAGTTCAAAGTGGCACTGAAAAAAAGCGCTAACTTATGACTTGTTCTCACTCAATGGCCGTGACGGCCCCCTCTTGATCAAAACCTGGGCCCTTGGCATGTATTCATGTAGTTGTGACGGTTGTGGTATCCTAAAGCCAGGGGATCACCGCTTGTGACCTTCCCAGCTGCCTTCTGACAAGCAGAACTCACGAGAGAAGCTGGATTCGTTTAATGACTGTGTCATTTGCTTAATAACTGCAGTGATGGGCAAAAAGGTCGTAAAACGCCTTTTTTGGGTTTTTTTTTAACACTTTATGTTTTCACATGACAAAGATAAGTGCTCAGTGACCGGCATACTGCCTGGGTCAATTTATTTATATACAATAATACTTTTCCCACTCCTAATTTCTACCTCTATTGTCCAACCATTTATAAAACAAATCCCATGTTCAAAAATATTCTTATCTAATTTTTCTTTTCTTGTTAATGTCAATCTGTCCATTTCTGCGCAATCTAATTTTTTTTTAATTACATCATCCTCTGTAGGTGTTTCCTTATTTTTCCAGTACTGTGTAAATATAATTCTTGCTGCTGTCAAGATATGTAATATTAAGTATAAGTTCCCTTTATCTTACTTTTCAGGTATTATGCCTAGCAAAAATATTTCTGGCTTATAATCTATATGTTTTAACATTTTCTCCAACAATGTATGTATTTTTGTCCAATATTTCTTTGCTTTTACACATGTCCACCCGATATGATAAAATTACCTTGCTTAGCAACAGAAATGCTAGTCCCAATAACTGTCACAAGTCGAGGACTACCTTATAAGCCTACCGGATGGATCATTCCTCGTGCATTTGATTTCCTGTGGCAACCCAGAGGAGGCCTCCCTCCAGGAGTCAGGGCTGAAGGCAGAAGCCGCACCCCCCCCCCAGCATTCATAAACCATCTTAAAGCAAGACACCGCCTCTCTCTCTCTCCGTGAGAACGACGGGCAGTAAGCGAAACGGCCTCCCTTCTCGGACTGTATGATGTTGTGGGTCGACCTGGAGCACCGAACAGGCTTATTTTGCAACCTTGACCTGTAATCTGGGAGTCGGTTTCGGTTTTTTTATTTTTCTACGCAAGCCCTTTTCAGGCTCCAGAACAGCCTCTCCTTGCTAAATAAACACCTGAAAGGCCAACCTGGTGGTTTTCCCCCCTTGCTCCGAGCACAGAATCTCATTTCTTTTCCCTGTAGAGTTTCACTTACAAGGGCGATTTACCCCAAACACACTGAGGATGATTTTTTAAGAGTCAGATCGATGTTCTCTCTCCCTCCCTCCCTCCCTCTGTGTGTGTGTGTGTGTGTGTGTGCCAGCTGCTGGGCTTTCGATGGGAGGCTGCTCAGCCATTTGGAAAGATTTTCCTGTTGACTCTTTGCAGGCAAAGAAGCTGCCACTGGTCACTTCTTCCTTGAGTCCCAGCAATGGACCGGCTCTGGGTTCAAGTGCTCACCCGGCTTGGGCACGAAGAGCCTGCGCTTTTCTGCCCTGCCTCACGTGCCCAGAGACTGGGCTCATGCCAGCCCTGGAGGAAGTGCTTAGCAGATTTAAGCATTTCCCTCTGGCACCAAAAGGAAAGGGCACCACCAGGTGAGAAAATCCCAGCTCTCATGCCCTTAAACTCTTCTGTTGCTGCTTATGGAGTCTCGGTGGTCTCCCAGTGGCATCCCAGTAGGCTGTGCTCAAGGTTGGGGGCAGTGTGTGTGTGTTTGTGTGACACCCTTCTCCATTTATAAACAGTGGGCCTCGTAGCTTTCCACGCACTTGAAGTCTGGTCTGAGGTGTGTGATTTTATGTCCTTGCCAATTCCTGTGAAGAGATGAAAAACATGCAGCCCCTGAGTTTCCCTGCTGTGTTTGGCAAGAGACCTAATGCAAAATGCGTGCATGCCTCTGTGTGTGTTGTGTGTGTGACAGCTCGGGGCCCAGCTAAGGGACAGCCGCAGAAGAAGAAAGCCAGATCCAAGGAGGGCCTGTGGGGCAAATGCCCTTTGAAGGAGCCCGCTAAGCTACCGGCAACCACAACCACACATGCACACAGAGGCTGCGCTCCGTCCGGGTTCCTGGGGGCTCAGGCAGCCCATCCACCGCCCGGGAAGGCTCCCTCCGGCAGCTGCCAACCGCGCCCGAGTCAGTCGACCGCCTCCTCCCGGAGAGCGGCCTCCTCCCCGCTAGGGCTCCGGTGGCCCCACAGCATCTTCGGCGCTCTCCGCCTCTCGCCTCCCTGGTCCTGCCGAGAGGGTCCCCTCCCCTCCCCTCCCCTGGGCGTCGGGGCTGCTCCTGGCCGGGGTGCACGAGGGCCGCTTCCCCCCCCCCCAGAATCGCGTGGGGCTCCCTGGAAGGAGGCTCCGCTCCGCTCCGCAGGCCGGGCGGCTCCGGGCCGGGGTCTCCGCGGCGACCCCGCGGGAGCGCCTGACCGCCCGCCGGAGGCTCTCCTGGCCGATCCCGCGCAGAGCCTGCCCGGCTCCCCCGCCCGTTGCCCGCGACGATCGGCCCCCGAGACCGCGGAGCCCACCGGGCTGCGACGCGGCTTCTCTGTGCGCTCCGGACTCGGTCCGTAGGGCGGGGGTCGGGGGGGCGCCCCCTTAGGGTGGGACATAAAATGGCTCCGTTCTTTTAATTGCATCCCGTGGCTTCTCTCGCTCTCTTGCATTCAGGACTCCTCCCTCCCTCTTTCTTTCTTTTTCTTTCTTTCTCCTTTCATTCCTTCCTTTCCTCCTCCTCTCTCTCTTTTCCCTGGGCCTGGGAAGGAAGGGGGGGCGGAGGGGGTGACTCCCCCAGAGGAAAGGACCTTTTGTTCATTAGTTGGCCTCATACCTGATATCCTGGAAGGAAAGTCTCCCTGCTCTGCCTCCCCAACCTCTTTGTGTCTGGGAAGGGCTCCACCCCCCCCCCGGGGGGGGTTTCTTAGGGCTTGGCCTGAATTGCTGGTATATTTGCCATTTTCCTGCCCTTTTCAGCCAAAGGGTCAGCGATGGTCCAGCATTCAAGCGCCCAGATTAAAACCCAGCATGCAGAGAAGCTAAAAGGGAGGAGAGAAGCACCCAAACACTTCATTTAAAGACAACTAAAAGTCTCCAGAAGCTCTTTGGGGCTGAGGGGGCTGCAGGGAGGGCCCGATCCTGGCGGGAGGAGCTGCATCGGTAAAAGCCTCCCCAGCCTTCAAGGCTGTGTGTGTGTCTCAACCAGCGGAGGCTGCAAGAACTCGGCATACACACACACCATCACACCTGGGAGCGCAGCAGGGCAGGCGTCCACCTGAGAAGGCCGCCTCCCTGTCCTGCCCCTTTTCCCAGTGGCCAAGGCAGCAGGATTTGGACTGAAGGCTGAGCCAGAGCTACGCAGAGACCCACACAAAGACTGGCCCCGAGACACCCGGGCTCTTTCCAGGTGCCCAGTTCACACAACCCCCCTCCTGGAAAAGGGGCAGCGGGACTGGGAGAAAACTTGGGGCAGGAGCTTCTAAAGGTGCCTCAGCCGCCTCCGGACACAGAGCCCACCCTGCCCCATGGGACTGAGAAGGGCAGGGTCAGAGCTTGGAAGGAGGCCTGTCCTCCTCCTCCTCCTGGACAGGAGTGGCTGTGGCAATTGAGAGCACTTGGACAGTGCCCCATGGGCATCTTGGTCCTGAAGCGAAATCGGGGAATCCTGGGCTTCGGGGGCTCCTCTCGCCCTCTGCCACTCTGGGCCTGGCACTTTTCTGCAGGGCAGCCTCCTGTTAATCATTAACCTCCACGAAGCCCGATAAGATGCCCGCTTGGAACCCAGAACTTTTCCTCCCCCAGAGCCGGCAGAGCCCCACCGGATCGGAGCCCTCCCCCCACCCATCCCCGTTGCAAAAGGGAGGAGGAAGTTGCGCGCTTCCTCGCTGGCCTTTGAAGTGGGCCTGATCCCGCCACCCTCTTCCCCTCTGGAGGGGGAACTACAAGCAGGCGGAAGGTATGGGGGCCATCTTGGGGGGGGGGAAGGCTCCAGACATGGGGCCCTCCAGCTGTGGGGGGGGATGAAAGGTGAACATCTGGAGGTGGGCTGAGAAGGGGCAGCCAGAGGTGGGCTGACTGGAAGGGGGTCTCTCCTTTTTCCTCTTTGTCTTCCTCCCTCCTCATTCTCCCCTTCCTCCTCTTCCTTGTTTTCCTCCTCCCTCTCCCCCTCTCTGCCTTCCTCTTTGGAGAGCTCCCACCAGGCAGACGGGCAAAGGCAGTGGTGGGATTCTTCCCCTGAGGGGTGGTCCGTGATGGAGGCACAGGCCCACTGGACCCCCCTAGGCAGCCCTCCCTCCACCTGCAGCTTTCCATATCGTTTCTCGGGCCCCCTGAGCAAACAAACAGACCCCGGGGCAGCCGGCTTCCTTGGCCTGACACCCTTCAGCGTCGGCCTTTGCCTCGTGTCCATCAGGAGATGCCGGGGGCGGAGCTGGGCAAAGGCTGGGGGCTCCCCACCATCTTAGTAATTGGCACGGTTGGCACTGCCAGCTGCCCATCCGTCTCTGGCCCTTCGGACAGGGCTGAGTCTGGGAAGGAGAGGGAGGCGTCCCAGGGTCACCCCAGAAAGGGAGGGGGCTCAGAGGTCCCGTGCTGGCTGCCCTCGGCCCCCTCCGCAGGAAGAGGCTTGCAAGGGCATCAGGACCAGCTCTGCTCCTGCCTTGGTTGGCTCCCTTCTTCTGCCCCGAGAGGTGGGAGGTTGGGGGGTCCCTCCTGGGGGGGGTAGATTCTTCCCTTTCCAACCGCTGGGGGGCCTTGGGGGCCCAGCCCTAACCGCCATAGAATTGAGCCTGCCCATCATTCCATCATCACCTCCAAGTCCATCTCGTAAGAGCCACATTTCAAGCTACCGATTCCAAGACAACAGAGGAAGTTTTCAGCCTCTTCTTAATGGGCGCCACCACCCAAAAGGGCTCATTCCTTCTCCCCTCTTCCGTTCATTGGGTTGGGCTGAAGGAAAGGGCTTCCCTGCTGGGACCAACCTGTTTCTTTATCTTTCCCAAATCAGCTGCTCCCGCCCTGAAGCCGAGACTCAGCCAAGACCCCGCCCCACAAGAGACTGGGGGGGCATCAGACGCTTGGACCCATGGCCCTGGAGAAGCCCCATCCGGCTGGGGCAGGGAGTCAGCCTCTGGTGGGCCTGGGGGCAACCCCCTGGCTCCCCTCCAGTCCTCTCTGTCCGGGGGCCCCAGGGACCCCTAGTTCTGGGTGGAGCTCTTGGTCTGGCTCTCCAGCTGCGAGTTGCCCCCCTCCCTCCCCACGTGGCCCCCCCCACTGGTCAGCCCAGCCAGCCTTCCCTGATGGCCCCCAGAAGGCCCCTCCGCAGCCCCCCCGCCGTTCCTGTGCCCCGTCCTGGATGAAGGCTTTCGGGAGGGGCTGGAGGCGGCCCCGAGAAGGACCTCCTGCCCCCCCTTTGGCACATAACCCCGGGCTCCCAACCCCCCCACCTGCCAGTCCAAGCCTGGAGGGCCCTGAGAGAACCAGCCTGGCTGGGGGGGGGGAGGAGGAGGAGGAGGAGGCCGGCTCCACCAGCAGTGAGGGGAAGGAAGGAGGCCAGGAACCCCCCTCGGATGCCAGCCCCTCTTCCAAGTCTGGGAAGAGCGCGACCGTCTCCAGCCACGGGGGGGCCTCCACAGCCCCCCCGGGATACAGGGAGAAGCTGGAGTCTTGCGAGCACAAGTACAGCCACCTGAAGTCCTGGCCCGGCCTTCTGAGGCTGCTGGGGGCGCTGGAGCTCATTCTGGGGGGGATGGCCTTCGCCTGCACCGCGGCCTATGTCCAGAAGGACTACCAGTGGCCCCAACTGTACAGCAGCGGCTTCACCGGAGGGGACTTTGGCTACTACGTCCCGATGACTCCCTTTGTGCTGGTGGTGGCCAGCCTGGCCTGGCTGCTGACGGTCATCCTGCTGGCCCTGGGGCTGACCATGCACTACCGGGCCATCCTGCTCGGCTCCCACTGGTGGCCCCTGGCCGAGTTTGCCCTCAACCTCTCCATGTTCCTGCTCTACCTGGCGGCCGGCATCGCCTACGTCCACGACCTCAACAGGGGGGGCCTCTGCTACTCGGCCTTTGCCTACGGGCCCCTCCTCACGGCGCTCTGCCGGGTGGAGGGGGGGCAAGTGGCCGCCCTGACCTTCCTCTTCCTGACCCCCTTGCTCTACCTGGCCGGCTCCCTCGTCTGTCTCCAGATGTGGCGGCACGAAGCAGCCCGGAGGAGGAGGTGGCTGCTCCCCCCGGTAAGACCCCTGCTGGTGGGCTGGGCTGGGGGGGGGCAGTGAAAGGGTTGCTGGAGGGCCTGGACGGGGCTGGAGGGAACCCCCCACCTTCTGGGAGACCCCTTGCCTCACCCCTCCTGGGTGGCAGTCCTGGCATCTTCAGGAAGGTGGGCGAGACCTGGGTGGGCAGCAGCCCTCCCCCTCTCCCCCAGGACAGAGGCCGTGCAGTTGGCTGCCTGGGTCGGAAGGAGGGCTGAGGAGACGCCTGCAGGCCCCTCATCCCTTGGGCATCAAGCCTTTCAACGCTTCCAAGTGGAAAGTCCTGAAACCCCCTGGACCCAGAGATGGTTTTGCCCAGGGAGGCCATCGCTCGGCTGAACCCCACCTTTCTTCTTCTTCTTCTTCTTCTTCTTCTTCTTCTTCTTCTTCTTCTTCTTCTTCTTCTTCTTCTTCTTCTTCTTCTCCTTCTTCTTCTTCTTCTTCTTCTTTTCTTCTTCTTCTTCTTCTTTTCTTCTTCTTCTTCTTCTCCTTCTCTCCTTCTTTCTCCTTCTCCTCCTCCCCACCCCTCGTACAATGGAGGCTTCTGTACCGGAGATAAATTCCTTGTGTGTCTAATCACACAATAAAATATTCCGTTTTTTAAAAAATTGCCCAGTGCCATCTTCAGTGCCATGAGGGATGCCCCCCTGGCTTCCAGCTGCCAGGAACTGGGGACTCCCTCCCCCCATCCCCATGGACAAACAGGCCCCCCTTGGCTGCAGGTGTGACCCTTGGTGAGGAAAGGAGGGGGGGACTATCCAGGCTGCAGGCGCTCTCCTCCCGATGAGGGTCTCTTCTTGGTCTCTTGGCCCCCCACAGCCGAGGCCGGTTCTCCTGCCGGGGGCTTCCCCTGAGCACCCGAGGATCCCTCCGGCCAAGGGACGTCCAGCCGGCCGGGGCTCCAGGCGCGTCGTGTTCTCCGAGGAAGGAGGCCCAGAAGTGCTCAACCACGCCATCCCAGTGGGGCACAACCCCAAACCGCTTATCGTCCCCGATTACATCGTGTAAGTACCGGAGCGAGAGTTTTAGAACAGAACAGAGTCTGAAGGGACCTTGGAGGTCTTCTAGTCCAATCCCCTGCTTAGGCAGGACAAGGGGTGGTCCAGTCTCTTGGATGGAAACTGATCCAGGAGAGATTCAACCAGGAAATAAGGAGAAACTTTCTGACAGGGAGAACAATCCATCAGTGGAACAGGAGTTGCCTTCAGAAGTTGTGGGAGCTTCATCCCTGGAGGCTTTCAAAAAGAGACTGGACTGCCATCTGCCAGGAATGGTGTTGGGTCTCCTGCCTGGCTGGGGGGTTGGACTAGATGACCTCCAAGGTCCCTTCCAGCTCTGTTCATCTGTATCTATCTGTAACTGCAGAACTGCTGTTAGTCTCTCTAAAATAGGGGCCGTTTTCCCCTTGACCCTTTCCGTTCCCCCCTCCGGACAGGAGGTACCCGGCCATCGGGAGTCCGGCCGAGCGAGAGAAGTACACGGCCATCTTCAAGGATCAATATGTGGAGTACCAGGCTCTCCTCCGCGAAATCCACGCCACGCAGCAGAGGTTCCAAGAGCTGGAGGCCCTGATGTCCAGGCTGCCAGCCCGTCCGCAGAGCAAAGAGGTCCCTGTTTGTGTCCTGCATCCCCAAGACAATCCCTGCCTCCCCTTCTGAGTCTGCCAGGGTGGGGAAGGGTCTCTCCGGGCTCCCCTGAGGACCCCAGCCTCTCTTCTCCTCCTCCTCTGCAGGAGCAAAGCCGCCTCTCGGCTGTCTGGAGGGCCTACAGAGGCAAGAAGAAGGTAAGGAGGGGGCTTAACAGTCACACAACGGCCGGGGCTTCCTGGGGAGGGGGTCTCTTTGGTGGTGGGGCCCCGTCTCCTCCACCTGCAGGGCCAAAGTGCAACCCTCCTAACTCCGGGCGTCGTTCCTGGCCTGGTTGGGTCTGGGGGGGCCTAATGCGTGGAAAAACAGGGCTCCTGTTTCAGCTGCCCCGGTTTCCTCTCTTCTCACGGAGGGTTGTGGGAAGCCTTGGAATCACCCCAGGGAGTCCTCACTTTACAAGCAGAACCGTCATAAGTACAGGCCAGTTGCCAAGGGCCTGGATTTTGACCCCGTGACCCCGGAAGATGGGTCGTAAGTGTGAAAAACGACCCCCCTTTTCAATGCTGTGGTAGCCACAGCCGAGACTTCTATACCGCTTCACAGAACTTTTCCAGCCCTCTCTAAGCGGTTTACAGAGTCAGCCTCTTGCCCCCAACCATCTGGCTCCTCATTTGACCCACCTCGGAAGGGGGGACGGAGGACCGAACTGCTGGCAGTCGGCAGAATTAGCCTGCAATACCGCATTCTAACCCCAGGGAGGAAGAGAAGAGAGGGAGGGAGGGAAATGGCCATGGCCCTTATACTTATATGCTGCTTCACAGTGTTTTACTCTCGAAACAGTTTTACAGAGTCGGCCTACAGCCCCCAACAATCTGGGTCCTCGTTTTACTGACTTCGGAAGGACCGAAGGCTGAGTCTTGAACCTGGTGGGATTCGATCTGCAAAATTTTGCAGGCAGCTGGCTGTAAGCAGAAGCAGCCTGCATACCGCGCTCTAGGCATTGCAGCACCGGGGTGGCTCTGAATGGTTGTTAAACAAATGACTGTTGGTTGAGGGCTGCCTGCATGTGAGAAAGGGGGCCGTGCCAGCCCTGTAAACCAACAACCGACAAACCCCTCCATGCACGCCTCTCAAATGTGGCTGGGGAGGGAGATAGGCTTCCAAGGCCACCCCAGGAAAGGCAAGGCACGGGCTGCAAGCTGTGACTCCCAAGAGTTGTCCCCCTGGGGGGAGGGGGGTTTCCTGGGTGCCCCCCTCCCCTTCAGGGCAGCCCTCATCAGGCTCCGTTCCAGGGACCCTTTAGCTCCACTGAGGAAATCCCCCCGCCCCCCGCCCCCCGATCTCACAGCAGGGGAGCCTCCTCCCTTCAGCCCACAAGAACAGGGGCTCACTTGGAGACAGCAAAAGCCAGAGCTGATCCAGGCCATCCTCACAACCCTTCGCTTACAACTGTGACCGGTTCTCACACTTACGGCCGTTGCAAGCTCCCCGGAGTCACGTGATCAACCTTCAGGCGCTTGGCAATCGATTCACGCTTATGACGGTCACAGTGTCCTGGGCTCACGACGTGATCCCCTTTTGCGACCTTCTGACTAGCCATGGGGAAACCAGATTCACTTAACAACTGTGTCACTAACTGAATAGCTGCAGGGATTTACTTAACTGTGGCAAGAAAGGTCGTAAAATGGGGCAAAACTCCCTTAACGACTGTCTCGCTTAGCAACATACTCTTTGGGATCAATTGGGGTCGTAATAGAGGCAATAGATTAAAACCAGGCGGGTGAAATGCTTTTGGCGCCAGCCTGAAGATCCGTCCTTCTCCCTCTGCCCCCCTCTATTCCCCCCCCCCCCCCGGCAGGACCCCTCCTTCTTGGAGAAACAGGAGCGCTGCAACTATCTGAGGAAGAAGCTCTCCCACCTCAAGGCCCAGATCCAGACGTTCGACACTGACCGGAGCGAGCCGTCCGTGGCACTTTGAGGAGGCTCCAGCCTGGCTGTGGAGAATGGGCTATTGGGAGTGCTGGAGAAATCTCTCCATGGGTGGAGACCCTCCTGGTGGCGTGGGATCAATCTTCCCGCCGGGTGCCCCTCCCCCCCGAGGCTCCTTTCCCAGGTTGAAGGCGGCTCTTTGGGGGAGTTTATGCCAGGCAAACCCCCCCCCCTCACCCACCCCAATCCGCTTGCTCTGCCCCCAACAGAAAAGGGGGGGGGTAGATGGGGGCTCTTTGCCCCCCGGAGCCTCAGTGCCCAGAACCGGCCCGGCCTCCACCTTGTGCAGAGGCTCTTGCCAATAGTTTGAGAATAAAGAGTGGGGCGAAGCACGACTTTCTGCGTGGTTCCATCTTTGCTCAAAGCAAAACCGGCGCCTGCAGAGGCATCCCAGAAGGAAGATTGGATTGGGGGGGAGGGGGGTCAGACAGTGGAGCAGTTCTGGGGGGGCCCTGGGGGCTTCTGCAGGCGACTCACGGGTGCCCCAAATGGGACCCCCCCTTTGAAATCAAGTCACTTGAAACCAAGTGGGAGGAAGGCAGGAGGCAGGGTAGGTGGTCAAAGGGGCCTCAAGCAAGAGACGGAGCAGAGGGTCTTGCTTGCGGGGGGGGGGGGTGTCTCTGGCGTCTGGCCCTTCCCACCTTTTATCCCCCCTCCCCTTTCAAAGCCGGAAGCTCCGGGGTTTCCCCGGCCAAGCAGGAAGTGGAGCCAGGAGGGAGGATTTCAACCCTTGGCAACAAAGGGGGGAGGAATTTGTTTGTGTGTGTGTGTGGTGTGTGTGGGTGTGTGTGGTCAGGCAGGGGTCCCTTTGATACAATTGGTTGTGGAGCCTGAGCGCACCAGCTGCTCCTCTGGCTTGGCACAAACTCTGATCCAAGAGAAGAGAAGAGCCGGCTGGGGCCCCTTTCCTTCCTTCCAGACCTGCCCTGACCCAACCGGGGAACAAGGTAGCCTCGCTATCCAGCCTAGGGAACCGGTTGTAAAGCAGCCTCCGGGGCGCCAAGAACGCCGCGCTCCCCGCGCCCGCTCCCCGCTTTCTGGCGCCGGGCCAGAGGGAGCCGAGCGTGGCGCCCTTGGAAACGCAGCCAGGGCCCGGCTGGCCTCGGCTGGCTTCCCCCGCGGGCTCTGCAGGTGCCGCTCTTAGCCCGGGGGCCTTGGACTACAATGCCCATCACACCCAGGCGGCCTTCTGGGGTGCAACCGAAGGGTCGCAGAGTCCCCAAGCCTCCGGGAGCGCTTGTGGGGGTGGGGTGGGGGGCCTGGAAGGCGGCTCAGGGAGGGGGGGATACCCGGGAGAGGCTCCGCCGCCTCAAGCCCAGCCTGACCCTGACCGGGGCGCCCAGTGCTTGGGCTGCCTGCGGGTGGGGGGGAGGCAGCCGGGGGTCCCGCGCCCTTCCCTCCCTCGCAGCCGGAGTCCAGCCCCGCTGAGGAGTTCCAGGCGGGCGGGCGGGGCGGGGCGCCAGCCAGGTGGCACGGCGGGGAGCGCCGGGGGGCGTGTGTGGCCTGCGGGGAGGGGGAGGGCCGCGGAGCCGCCCCTTCTGGTTCAGTCCGCTGCCGGCGCCGAGGCCTCCAGTCCTGCGCGAAGGGCCCGCCAGGCCACGGGCGCAGCAAGGTGAGGCCGCGAGGGCGGCAGGTGCGCGGCGGGGCGGGCGGGGAGTCCCTGGCGCGGGGAGCAGCCCCGGGAGAAGGGCGCTCCGGGCCGCCGCCCCCGCCCTGCCTGCCTGCCTCCCGCGGGGGGGCGGGGGGCTGGTCCCAGCGGGGGTCTTGGGAGAGGCGGGGCTGCGGGGAGCCGGGCGGGCGAGGAACGGCGCTGCTCGCGGATCTGCAAGTCCGGCGGCGCTTTGGACGCGCTGGCCCGAGGCAAGGAGACCGCCGCTGCCCGCCTCTCCCCGCTTGCTCGGCCCTCCCGGTCTTTCTCTTTCCGTTTCTTCCTCCCTCCCTCCTTTCTCTTTCTTTCTTCCTCCCTTTCTTCCTCCCTCCTTCACTCCAAACTTTCCTTTCCTCCCTCCTTCCTTTCTCTTTCTTCCCCCCTTTCTTCCTCCCTCCTTCACTCCAAACTTTCCTTTCCTCCCTCCCTCCTTTCTTTCATCTTCCTTCCTTCCTCCCATATTCCTTCCTTCCCTTTCTCCTCCCTCCCTCCTTTCCTTCCTTCCTTCCTTCTTCCCTCCCTCCATCTTCCTTCCCCACTCCCTCCTTTTCATCTTCTTTCCTTCCTTCCTTCCTTCTCTTTCTCCTCCTTTCCTTCCTCCCATCTTCCTCCCTCCCTCCCTCCCACCTTCCTTCCTTCCTTCTTCCCTCCCTCCCTCGCTCCTCCCTCCCACCTTCCTTCCTTCCCAAATTCCTCGCCGGGGGAGACCAGCTCAGTGCGATCCCGCAGCTTATCCGCTCGACAGAACCAGCGCGCCGCCTCCATTCCTGGCCCCAGAGAAAGTGGAGGTGGCGGCGGGAAGGGCCACGGCCGGCAGGACGCGAGGGGCGCCGGGCGGAGAGAAGCGGACGAGGGCTCCCCTTCCCAGAGCTTCCACCGCTCCGCTCCTCCGTCGGGGGCTCAGGGGGGCTGGGAAAGAAGGAAGGAAGGAAGGCCCACCCGAGGCGATGCGCCCGTGTCTCCTTCCTCCCCGCCCGAATTCTTTCCTGGCCGGCCGGCCGGCCGCCCCAGCTCGGGCGGCGCAGACCCTCCCGGCCCCGCCAGGCATTGTGCACCGGAGCCGCGGGGGGCCTGCCAAGGACAGCCGGCCGCGCACGTCCGCAGCGCCGGCGGGGCTCGCAGGAATTTGGCCGGGCATCAAGCGGGCGGGCGGGCTTTACAAATCTCCCCGCCGGAGACTCCGGGTTGGGCAAGGGGAGAACGGAGGGGGGGGTGCTTGGCGGTGCCCGCAGGTTACAGTCGCCGCTCTGTAGTCTGGAGCATTCTGGGAGTTGAAGTCCACAAGTCTTCAAGTTGCCAAATTCGGGGCCCCTGGTCTGGAGGCGCAGCCAAAGTGGGTGGGTGGGTGTAGAAGTGAGGAAAGTTTCCTTTCCACGGGGGAGGGGAGGGGAGGGCTGGCCCTGGCCTCAGCGATTGGGGAGAGGGAAACCCGTTGCAGCCCCCCCTCCCCAATGGCTGCCTTGCCAGGTCATTTAAGCCTCCCCCAGGCTGGACTTGGGGTGCAGTTTCTTGGTGGCCCTGCAGCTTTTCTGGGCTGGGAGCGCTTGGCATTTCCTTTCCGGGTTTTTATGGTGTGCTCAACCCAAAAGACGGCACAAGTTAAGATTATAAATACAAATCCAGTCATACAATAAATCAAACAATAAATCTCTCCTCCCTGTGTAGATGAAAACAACATTCAGTTTTATAGCTAAGTTGGGGAGAATAAAATATAAGCTGGCATTGCCTCATCCCGAAAGATCAGTTTTGTAGGCATTGGCAGGATTTTGCCCTCCTTCCCCCCCCCCCCCCCCCCATGGAGCTGGCTTCTGCTCACCTGCCACCTCTCAATGGGCCCTTTCTCCACACAAGGCCTCCGCGAGTCTCCTCCACCTCCACCCTCTGTTCTCAGGCCAGCCTTTTCCTTCTGGCCTCCATCAGAGCCTGTTTCCCAGGGACCCACCTCTGAGTCAGTCCTTCTTTTATGCAGAGAAGAAAACCTGGAGAGATACCTGGTTGTATAATATAACAATCCTGGGTTTATAATCAGAGGCACAGAATCAAGATCATGTGAAATCTCAGCGTCGCTTTGTAAAGCCTTAGTAAGGCCACACTGGAATATTCTGCATCCAGTTTTGGTCACCACATTGCAAAAAAGACTTTGGAAAAAGTGCAGAGAAGAGCAACCAGGGGGATTAAAGGCCCGGAGAGAAAAATATGTCAAGAAAGGTGGCAGGATTTGGGTGTGGCCAGTCTAGAGAAAAGAGGGACTGGGGGGGACACGATGGCAGCGTTCCAGCATTTGAGGGGCTGCTCCAAAGAAGAAGGGGGGGGGTCAACTTATTTTTCAAAGCAATGGCAGGACAAGAAGCAACGGATGGAAACTAATCATGGAGAGAAGCAGCCTGGAACTAAAGAGAAACTTCCTAACAGGGAGGACAATTAGCCAAGGGAACTGCTGGCCACCAGAAGTTGTGGGCGCTTCATCACTGGAGGTTTTGAAGAAGAGACTGGACAGCCACTTGTTTGAAATGGTATAGGGTCTCCTGCTTGAGCAGGGGGTTGGACTAGAAGACCTCTGAGGTCCCTTCCAGCTCTATTCTGATTGATTGATCAAGCAGAAGCCCAATTTATGGGTGCATAAATTTAAAAGGCAACCTTGCTTGTATTTATTCGCTTGTAACTGTGGTGCTTCCTGAGCCACCCAGAGATGGAGACGGGGAGAATCTGCAAACAGGGTGATAAGTAAATGCTCCCTCCCTTGGGTGGGGTGGGGGGTTGCCTCCGTGCCTTGGGGGTCGGGGGCAGAGACCCACACAGGTTAAGGAAGCCCTTTACTCCCGAGAAGCCGCCCAGGAAGAGATGACTTAGTGCAAATCTCCAGGCTGGGCCCCACCGAGCCCCAGAGGATCCGGGGACCACGGGTGGAAACCGCAAAGCCCTGCCCTCGGTCCCTTCCCTTCCGGGCTCAGTGGGGCCAGCTCATCCTGATGGAAGGGCCCACTTGGCTGTGCCGGTGGCTGGCACCCAAATCCGTTCCTTTGGGTGCTTGGCTGCCCATCTTGCCACAGAACAGCCCTCTCGCCTCGTGGGTTGAAACGTTCAACCCTCTGGGGTTTGGCAGTGGGTGGGGGGCAGGCATGGGAGCCGCAGGGAAGGAGGGGAGGGCCGAGGGGTTCCTGGGCAGCTGCCCGGCTGAAGCCCCCCCTCCCTGGTTGTGAGCCAGCCAGAGGCCGGACCTTGGCCTCCCCTTTCTGGCTCCCAGGAACAGCCTTGACATCCGGAGTTGCAAAGCAGCCTGGAGGGAGTTGGCAGGCAGCCCTTCTGGTGGGCAGCAGCAGGATCCCCTGGGAACTGTCCGGTTGGCAAGGAAGCTGGTCGGGGGGTGAGTAGCCCTGGGAAGGGAGCAGAGTCTGTCCAGAGCCCCTGGGAACAGCCAAGCGGGGCTCCCGGGGTAGAAAGGAGGGGTGGGCTGCTTCCTGGTCCCAGGGATTTGGGGGGGGGAGGGGGGAAATGTGCCCTGCTCAGCCTCCTGGGACTGTTGCTGGAGGGGGAAGGACGGCAGGGCGAACATCTGCCCCACTCCCAATCAGGGAAGGAGACGTGAGAGTGGTGATTTGCACCCACCCACCCTCTTCCTCCTCCTCCTCCTCCTCCTCCTTGCCTACCCAAATCAATCGATCAAATTGGAATAGAGCTGGAAGGGACCCTGGAGGTCTTCTAGTCCAGCCCCCTGCTCAAGCAGGAGACCTTTTATATCATTTCAGACAAGTGACGGTCTAGACTCTTCTTAAAGACACCAAGGGATGGAGTGTCCACAGCGTCTGGAGGGAAATTGTTCCCCTGGTTGATTGTCCTCCCTGTCAGGAAGTTTCTCCTGGATGAGTTTCCATCCGCTGCTTCTGGTCCTGCCTTCTGGGGCTTTGGAGAATAGCTTGACCCCTCCCTCTTCTTTGGGGCAGCCCCTCAAATACTGGAATTCTGCTATCATGCCCCCCCAGTCCAAATCACAGCCTTCCCTTGGAGTCTGGCATTCCCCCAAAGAAGAGGAGGGGGCATAATCTGGACAGCCCCCCCAGGAGGAGCCTCTGGGTCCCCCCCTCCCAGTTAGGACTTCCTGGTGGGCGCACTGGCTTTGGTTGGAGGGACCCAGCTGCGTTTTGCCAGGTGGCCCCTTCCCCAGTGCCGGGGGGGGGATGCAGGGCAGCAGAGAGACCCAGGGATCGGAGGCTGTGCTTGCTGGACATTTCAGCCACCTCTGACCACCAGCAGCAGCTCCAGGCAGATTTCACGGAGGAGAGTCCTCTGGCCTCTTCTGCGCCATCTTGGTGCCACCCTGCGGGCACAGCAGCCACGCTACAGGGCAGATCTTGTGCCCCCAGTGAGGGCAATGCTTTTCTGCAGCCATTCCCCCTCCCCGCCATTGGCATCCTGGAGAGGGTTGATGGGGTCAGAGAGAAAGTCCCACATCCTTTTTTTTGTAAAAAGTTTTTTGTGTTTTAAATTTTATACATCTTTTCGAGTGAGCATAACACTTGTACATAGTCATATTTTCATTTCCATTAATCTTATATATTATCCATTTCACTCATCTTTAAATAAATTTCCAATTCATATTTCAGTTCATCAATATCATTTCACTCATACATAAGTTTCCAATTCTTTATCCCCTATTATTTCCATTTTCAGCTTACCACCTATTTTATTTTACATTACACATCATTATTGTCCTTAATTTTCTCTAAGCCGATATATAGTAAACAATCTAAAAAGAGTAAAAATATAATAAAACCAATATATTTAGGATCCACATAGTATTTTCCATTTCCCTACTTTAATCATAATAAAATATTCTCATTGTACAAATCTAATATCCATTAAATAGTCAACTGTATATATAGTCAACTGTATATATCCCCTCCAGTGAATCACAAAAATAACTTCTTAATATCTCTCATTTTATCTTCACTTTATTTATAATCATTAATAATAATTTTTAATTCTGGAGGGGAGCATCTTGGCAGGAGGCCAAGATGGCGACCGGAGGATGTCGGGCTGACGAGCTCCGCTGCCACGGCCGAAATTCGGGGTAAGTCCCCCTCCCCCCGGGTCCTCACCCGTGGCAGGGGTGGCGAAAGGACCCGGGGGGGGGGTGGGCGGCCCCGAGGAGGCCGTGGAGGTGCGGAGGAGGCCGTGGGGTCGCTGGACTGCCGCCGGGGCCGCTGCTGCCGCCGGGGCCGCCGGCGAGGCCGCTGCTGCCGCCGGGGCCGCCGGCGAGGCCGCTGCTGCCGCCGGGGCCGCCGGCGAGGCCGCTGCTGCCGCCGGGGCCGCCGGCGAGGCCGCTGCTGCCGCCGGGGCCGCCGGCGAGGCCGCTGCTGCCGCCGGGGCCGCCGGCGAGGCCGCTGCTGCCGCCGGGGCCGCCGGCGAGGCCGCTGCTGCCGCCGGGGCCGCCGGCGAGGCCGCTGCTGCCGCCGGGGCCGCCGGCGAGGCCGCTGCTGCCGCCGGCGCCGCCGCCAAGACCGGGGCTGCTGCCGCGGTCGTTGGAGTTGCCGCCGGTGGCTGTCGTTGCTGCTTCTGCTGGTTGTTGCCATCAACAACCTCCCGCCGCCCAGTACGCTCCCACAGGGTCGCCCTACTTGGGGTACCGCCACCTGATCGCTGTCGGCTGGCGGCCCCGAGGGTGCATGCTTTCTCTGTGGGAGCGCCCTCCCTGTGGAACGATCTCCCCCCGGAGATACGAGCCATGACAGATATCCTCTCCTTCCGGCGCGCAGTTAAGACCCTATTTTTTAAACAGGCTGGCCTGGCCCAGTGAGGGTTTAAGGGGTTTTAAGTTAATAGGGTTTTTAAAATTTTAACTTCATTTTTAAACTTTTGGGATGCAGCTATATTCATGTTTAATTCGGTTTTAAACTCTATTTAATTTTGTATTCTTGTATTTTAAGTATTTATTAGGCTGTACACCGCCCCGAGTCCCTTTTCGGAGAGGGAGCGGTATAGAAATACGATCAATAAATAAATAAATAAAATTCATTTCCATTCCCTTATTTTAATCCTCGAAGAAAGAAAATGGTTCATAACAACACATTTTATATACAGTTCATATATATATAGAATCCCTAACCCTTATCTCTGAATTTTTTGGCTTTATTATTTCTTTTAATTTTAGCCAACTTTCCCTTTTCTAAATTTCCTTGAACTTCCTTCTTTCCTTCTAACATTTCGCCCATCTTCTTCCCCCCTCCCCTTTCCTGTTCTCTTTTTTGAAGTTCTTTTTTTGTTTAATCCTGGGAGCGTTTTCTCTTTTATTTATTGACTCTGTCATCAATGTCATAGTTTTAATTCCTTTAGTGTCTTTTGGCCGTGTTTCTTGTTCTCCATGTCTATCTGAGCCTCTTTCTTCTTCCTTTAACTCCACCTCACTGGAATTTCTTTGTTCTTCTGCCATCCCATTATTTTCTTTTCCAATATTTCCAATAATTCCCTTCTTTCTTTCAGCATTCCTCTTACAGTTTGCAATTCCAACTTGAAGTCTTTGCTTATTTCTTCCATTTTATTTATAATCAGTTATTAATATTCAAAGTTTTTTATTGCAATCCTTGCCAAAAGTCTCTTTTTATCTTTGTTCCTCTTGTTAATCCTTCTGTCTCTTTCACAATCAACACCCAACAGTCCCAGGAAATTATATTTGTATATTCTCTTAGTAGAGTTTCTCCCTCTTTTTTAAAAAAAATTCCAGGATTCTTATTATTTTATTTATCTTTTGTTTCATAACAATTATGAGTCCAGTAAATTTCAATAAAATTTTGTAGGAAAAAAAAGTCTTTGACCATGAGATGACGCTCTGTATCACTTTCCACTTTTCAAAGTTCTTTTCTCTTTTAATTATGTTAACTATTAATTTCCAACCATTTCCATGATTAATTTTCTTAATAATAACCAATTCTAGGCAAGTCCAGCATTTTATCCAATGCCTAATTAATGCCAATTTATATTATTCAAAATTTAGTCTCTACTTTCGTTGTAAAGTTTTTTACTCCAATTTTACCTTGTATTTTCCTCTTATTTTCTGTTCGCCACTGTGATACTCTTGTGCGAGGGCACTTCCTTTCAATTTCTCAGGGTTGTTAAGAAAAAATTCAGTTCTTTTATCTGGTTACATGTCGCTCACCACTTCACCGCTCCAGCACAAAACTTAAGGTCCCAGCAGCTTTCCGTCTTCAGGGCAGCCATTTTAGACTGCCGTTTCTCCCTATTTTCCAGGGGAGTAATACCTAGCTAAGGAGGGGAGACGCGGCTCCCCTTGACCCAGCTGGCAGTCTCCCCCTTTTCTCCCACCCCTCCAAGGTGGGTCAGATGACTCCGGTCCCATGGGGACCCTTCCAACAAGGGAAACACGGATGAAAGCCATGCACAATTGCGGTCTCTGATCCGTCGTCGATGGAAACGCCACCGGAAGTCAAGCTCCCACATTTTAAAGTGGCCAAGAAACACCAAATCTAGCACCCCCAACTGGTCTCATCTGCAACTGTAATACATCCCCCCCTTTCTCCAGTTCAGGAAGACAAAAGGGGCAACGGACCCCAGAGTCCGGGTCAGGCCAGGGGGTGCTGAGCCCTCCAAATGACAGCATCACACGACAACATTACAGACTGACCTTTGACAGCTGTGTGACAAATAGGTGACAGCTAGCGAGGCTGTTTGCAATCCAGAGTTTATAAACACTGGGCAAGCAGCCGCTGGCATGAGGTCAGCCGTAGATCTAATAGACTTGAGGCTGGATTTCCTCTGCTCAGGAAAAACATCTGGAAGCCATCCTTGGCCCCTTTAAGACTAGTGGACTTCAACTCCCAGAATTCCTCAGCCAGCAAAGCTGGGAGTTGAAGTCCACATGTCTTAAAGGGGCCAAGGTTGGGGACCCCTGCATTAGAGGGAAGCAGGTTTTTGGCAGCAGGGAAGAGCAGCTGGATCCCACCTGCCCTCCAATGGGCTTTGGGACACTTGAGCATCCCTGCCTCCTGTTCTCAGGGTTAAATATTGGGAATCCAAGAAGAGGCTGCACTCCCATCTGTCAGAAATGGTATAGGGTCTCCTGCTTGGGCAAGGGGTTGGACTAGATGACTTACAAGGTCCCTTCCAACTCTGATTACCTGTTACCTGTTTACCTGCTCACTTTTGGAGCTTGGCTGGGAACTGGGCAGTGGCCCCGGGGCCTTAGACTCACCCAGGAAGTCCAGCAAACCCTTCGAGAGAGGCCGGGAAGTTCCAGGAGCCAAAGTCACCTCGAAGGAGCCTGTCTTATCTGGCAGCATAATGGAGGGGGGCATCTCTGCCCCCCTTGTTGGGACCCAGGGAAGGGTGTAACCCCACAGTCACCAAGGGATGGGTATCTCCCTCCAGTTCCCCCTCTTTTTCACAACCGTTAGATGGGCCAACAACGTAGGAAGAAGTTGTAAAGATTCCCTGCAGCTCGCCTGGCCTGTGCCAGTTGATGTTTCTGGTGCCCGGCTGGTCCTCGGATCCTCGCCCCCCTGGGCCCTCAGGGGGAGGGGGAGGGTCTGGGTTGACTTTCCTTCCCTCCCCCGTGACTTCCGCTGCGGGAGACGGTCGCTTTCCTTCAACCACCACTGGGTGGGTGCAAGAATTGCCCAAGTGGCCTGGGGAGGATGCTGACCTTCGCTTTCCCCTCTCTTTGGCAGTGCCAGCCAGACGCGGCCCAGGAACTCTCAGCAGCTCCAGGAATCTCGAAGGGGCTCCGTTGGGTCCCCCCTCCAGCTGTAGCACCTGGGCCTCCTCCACCGGCCCTGCCTCGGTTCTGCGCAAAGGATGTTCAGTCCGAAGAAGCCCTACGACAGCCCCCCCGCCGGCTACGGGCCCCCTGGGGAGGACTATGGGTACCACATCAAGTCGCCCCCGCCGGGCTCCTACTACATTGAGGACGAGCCCCAGCTTTTCTACAAGTGGACCTCTCCGCCCAGCGTGGTGAGGATCCTGGAGGGGCTGGGCGTCCTGCTCTGCGTGGCCATCTTCGCCTGCGTGGCCTCCACCCTGGCCTGGGATTACGGCTACGGGGGCCTCTACGGCGGAGGCCTGGGTGGCTACTACGGCATGGGGGGCTACGGCGGCATGGGCGGCTACGGCGGAGGCATGGGCGGCTACTACGGCGGCTACGGCATGGGGGGCTACTACGGGGGCATGACCAACCCCCGGGCGGCCAGCGGCTTCATGCTCGCCATGTCGGTGCTGTGCTTCATCGCCCTGCTGGCTCTGGCCGTCACCAGCCTCACCAAGTCCGGCGCAGCCCGGTCCAGGCGGTTCTACCTGGTGGCCCTGGTGCTCTGCGCCCTGCTGGCCTTCATCATGCTGATCGCCTCCATCGTCTACATCATGGGGGTCAACCCCCAGGCCCAGATGGGGGGCAGCTACTACTCGGCCAACCCCATGCTGGCCTTGTGCAACCAGGTCTACACCGGGGGAGTCTCCTACAACCAGTACCTCTACCACTACTGCATGGTGGACCCCCAGGAGGTAGGAGTCTGGCAGGGGGGTGGGATTGGGGGGGGCGAGGTGGGGGGCTGCTTGGCCCTGGTGGTCCTGCTTCCTCTTGGGGCCATGGCTGGTGGGTGGGGGAGCAGCTGTTGCCAAGGAATGAGAACAGAAGTATGGGAATGGAATGGAAGGGACCTCGGAGGTCTTCTAGTCCAACCCCCTGCTCAGTCAGGAAACCCTAAGCCACCCCGGAGAAATGGCTGTCCAGCCTGTCCTTGAAAAGCTCCTGGTGTTGGAGCAGCCACAACTTCTGGGGGCCTGTTGGCTGTTCTCACGGTCAGGAAGTCTTTATTCTAGAATACAGAACAGACTAGAATAGGAAAGAATGGCTTTATTTGGCCAAGTGTAGTTAGACACGCAGGGAATTTGTGTCTGGCACAGAAAGACTAATTGCAGAATAATACGAATGGTAATGATAATAATGGGAACCAGCAGCAACAACAACAATGCCAAAAGGGCACCACCAGTAGAAGCGGAAGGAGGTGACGAAAGCATAAGAATACTACAGCCACATTCTCTATGGGTCAATGTACACCTGCACATTAGAGGATGGAACTCAGCCGTGTCTCGCCCCCTCCTCTGCCCCCCCCCTCGCCCAGCGACCGGCCCTGGGGACAGGAGCCCTTCAGCCTCAGGCAGGATGTGCCGCTGGCCTTTCACCCAGTGGGGCAGCCCCAGGGCCTCCTGCCTGGCACGGCCTTTCACCCCGTCTCCTTCTGTCACCTGCTTGTCCGGAAAAGCCAGCCCCGGAAGTCCCCAAGGGGGGGAGAAGGAGGCAGGAGCCGCTTTTGTTCCCGAGGGAGCGGAGGGGCTTATCAGGAAATCGGTTTCGGGCTCAGGCGAGAACAGCCCGGGAGGCTTATCAGTGGGCCGGGCACGGCGGTGCCACCCTCCCAACGGCCCACTTGAGCAAACGAGATAAGCCCGCCGAGGCGTCCAGCCCAGCCGTCTTGCCTGGCCGGCCTGCGGAAGTGGCTGCTGGGCTCGTGAATCACCTGGGTGGTGATTCATGGGCATGAGGCTGCTGCTTCCTCAAGGCCGGGGCAGGTGGGGGGGGACGATGTGCCCCCTTTTATGACTGCTGGGCTCGGCTGGCTCAGGAATTCTGGGAGTGGAAGTCCTACCGTTGCCCCGCTGGCCCTCCCCTGCAGAAGACCCCTCCTCAGGGCCTGCGTGGAGCTGGAAGGCAACTAACACTCCAGCCTCGGTTGGGAGGCATCAGGGGGCTTATCTGCCAATGTTAGGATTGCAACAGACTAGTCTTTGCTTAATAACAAAGCAATTGGGACCAGCCACGCATGCGGTCATTAAACGAGACATCATGTAACCGAAACTTGCAGCTTTCCTGTTGTCTTCCTCATTGACCCCTAGTTTCACTTAAACTCCCTGGGTTTCCTGGTGGTGTCCCATCCCAGGACTGACCAGCTCAGACTGTGTTTGGGGTGAAGTCTCTTGGCCTGGGGGGGAAAAAAGAAGGTTTGGGGGCACCCCGGGGGGGGGGGGGGCTGAGCCACGTCCGGTCATGGAGGACTGGGGGTTTTTTGGGAATGCTCCAGGCCGGGTGAAAAAAATATCTCCAGGTTTAGGCAAAGAAGCTTTGCATTCAGGTAGGGGGGGTGTGTGGCTCCCCTTCCCCGTTCCTGCCTTTCCATCTCCCCTTCAGTTATCCCCCTCCCCAAATTCTCAGGCCCCCCTAGCAAGCGCTGCTGGGAGGGATTCAGCCTGGCTGAGTCTCTTTTTTGTGCCCTGAAATCCCAAAAGGCTTTATGGCTCTGATGCACAGGGAAGGTGCCCCCGCAAAAAACAGGCGTCCTCACCATCCCCAGATGAAATGGGGAGGCATCTTGAGGACTTTGGGGTAGATGGCACAGCTGTGGGATGCTCTGCAAGGAGGCCACGGACCTCCCACGTGCCACGATGCCGTGGCCTGCCTAATTTGTCCGCTGTGGATGCGCACAACCTCCTTGTGGCTTTCCTTGGAGGCCTGGCCGGGGTGGGGGGCTTGGGGGGGGGTCTCTCCTTGCTCTGTGGGGATGTTCTCCAGCAGAGACCGAGACCCACCCTCCTCCATGGAGACCCTGAACACCAGCCAAGAGAGCCCCTTCTCTGGGGAATTTGGGGGAAGGGAGGGAGACCGGGAAGGGGTTTAACTGCCCCCCTCTGTTCCTGCCCCCCAGGCCGTGGCCATCGTCTGTGGCTTCCTCCTGGTGGTCCTGCTTTGCGTCATCTGCTTCTTCGCCCACAAGACACGCCAGAAGATCTGGCAGTTCGGCAAGCAGAACATCTACTGGGACCGGCCCCCGGCACTGGAGGGGGGCCCCAACGTGGAGGAATGGGTGAGTGGAGCAGGGGCAAAGGACCCCCAGGGGGAGGCAGCTGCCCTGGTGGCTCTGGCAGTGCCGGCCGCCAGCCGGGCTGGGAATTTGGGCCGGGCCAGGAAGGGATCAAGGGGGAGTAGTTTGGGTGCAATGCCTCTCCCTTCACCAGCAGGGCCATCGTTTTGGGGAGGGGGCTTCCTCTTGGACCCTGAAGGGTGCTGATCCTCTTGAGGCAGGGAGGAAAACGCCCAAGAGTTGGAAACCAGCCAAGGGGAGGAGCAACCGGGAACTAAGGAGGAATTTCCTGACTGTTAGAACAATTCACCCGCGGAACTCCTGGCCACCAGAAGTTGTGGGGGCTCTATCACTGGAGGCTCTTGAGAAGAGACTGGACAGCCATTTGGACTAGAAGACCTCCAGGGTCCCTTCCAAATGTGCTATTCTGTTGCCACAGGACTGCCCCACAGCTCAGCCTTTTTGTGGCATTGCAGCGCCCTCTTGGCCCTTTGGGCAGCCCCCTGGCTAGGAAGAGACCCCCGGGAGACCCTCCCTCGCTTGCCTCTGGCTGACCTGCCTGAGTTCGCCTTTTAAATATACATATATACATACATACATATATTCTGGCCCTTTTTCTCCCTGCTCCCTCTTCCAACCCCTTCCATAAGCCTCCCCCCAATTTTCTCTTTCTGATCTGCAACAACAGCAACACAAGCCTTCCCTCTGCGCCTGAGCGGTGTGTGTGTGTGTTTGGGGTGTGTGTGTGTGTAACCGAGAGTGCAAAGGGTTGTTTATCGCTTCTCTGGTTTCGGTTCCATCAATGATTAACCGAAGGAGCCGTTGCTGTGAGCTGCAGCCTCAGGGGGCCGGACTGCTGGCCGTGGGGCCTGGCTGGAGCTGGATGCCAGGGGTGGGCCTGGGCCTCCCCCTCCCCAACGGAAGCCTTCCAGCCCGGTGGACGTTTGCCCCCCCCCCATTTCAGGGGCTGCCTCTGTCCGGGAGGCTGAATTCGGATGGGGGGAGGGGAGGGGACTCTGGCCTCCCGCTGGGCCTTCGGGAAGGGGGATGGGGGGAGATGAAGGGCAAGAATGCCCCCCCAGAAGACTTGGTTCTGCCGCATCTGGGTGGGGGCAAAGCAGGGAGCTGCTTCTTAAATCTGGATCCCAGCAAGCGGTGCCGTTTCCCCCCCCCCTCCCCCCGCGGCAAAGGGGCAGCCGGTGGGGGTTGAGCGGTGGGCAGAATAAGGGAATAGCAGAGTTGGAAGGGACCCGGGAGGTCTTCTAGTCCAACCCCCTGCTCCGCTCCAAGAGGGCAGGGAAGGGCTGAACCAGGAAGGGAGGCATCGGGGCATCCCATGCTGGCTCCAAGCAGGAAGGAGAGGAAGGGGAGGGCCTGACCTTGCGCAACCCCTGGCTGGCACCTTCTTTCTAGCTATGGGAGCTGGGGGCCAGGGGGGTGTGGATAAGGGGAGAACTCGGGTGGGCGCAACAGCCAAGGGGAGGGAGGGAGGGGCCAGCCTGGTCAGGAGGGCACCAGCCACATCTTGGGGAGACGTGGGGGGCTGGGTGGGGGGAGATCTTCCGCAGTGGGCATCTGGAAAGCCCAGGCGGGGGGCCGAGTCTAGCCTGCCAGATGTTGCTGCCGTGAGCTCTTGGGCCCCCCGCCCCCGTTTCCCAGGCTGCTCTCTTCGTGGTGGGGAGCCGTTTTTGGGGAGGGAGCCTGCTAAGTGTGGGCCTCCTACGGGTGGAACTCCACCTGGGGGCACCGGACATCCCGAGCGAGCTTGCTGCAGCCAGGTTAGCTGGGGATTCTGGGCGCTGTAGTTCCACCGGGAGGGACCGAGGTCAGGGCGTGATGGGTGCTGAGGAGTGCCCGTTGCCCCCCTGCAGGTGAAGAACGTGGATGACCGAGCCAGCCCCACCGACACGGCCACCCTGGCCTACTCGGAGAAGCCCACCAGCCCCCTCCACGCCCCCGCCAGCCCCCCCGGCTACACCGAGACGGACGGCTTCTCCAGGGCGGATGTCCGGAGCAGGTGAGAGCAGGAGGGGGAGGGGCTTCCCCGGACCCTGGAAGTCTGGAAGCCGGAGAAGGCTTGGAATCGGAGTCCAGAGCTGGACTAGAAGACCTCCAGGGCCCCTCCCAGCTCTGCTGTTCCAGGATTCTCGGGGGGGGGGTCAGCGCAGTCAGAGGTCCTCCGAATAATCCCCCCCTCGGTCGCCCCCCCGTCCTTCGGTGCAGCTGACGTCCCGGCCTGTCTTTGCCCCCCCCCGCAGCTCTCCCTTCCAGCCCCCCCTGGACAAGCGCGCCCGGACGCTGAGCTCCAGCACCTGGGAGGAGCCCCCCCGGAAGGCCCCCACCCAGAGGGGCCGCAGGGCTCGCCGGAGGAACCCCGACCCGGAGGAGGCCCCCTACGAGACCGACTACACCACGGCCGTGGAGTCCAGCGACGAGCAGGAGCCGGACGAGTGGGACAGGTGAGGGGGGGCCCTGCGGGGAGGGGGCCCGTCATCGTCACAGGCTGCGTTACAGGAGGCCCTCGAATTACGACCGTTCGTTTAGTGACAATAGCCCAAAGGGGGATTTGTGACCACTTTTCACACTTACGACCGTCGTAGCCTCCCGGGACTCTGCGATCCCTTTTGGGATCCACCTTCTGACAAGCAAAGTCAACGGGGAAGCCGGGTTCGCTTAACGACCGTGTCACTTACTGCACAATGGCAGTGCATCACTTAACAATGATGACAACGAAGGTCGAAAAATGGGGCAAAACTCACAAACGTCTCACTTGGTGACAGAAATGGTGGGTGCCATTATGGTCGTAAGTCGAGGACTCCCTATATAATGAAACATTCGGAGGTATCGGCCCGGCACCTGGTCCCCCCAGCCTCTCCCTCCGAGGGGGACGGACGGGAGAGAACCAGGCAGGGACCGGAGGGGGTGGATGCCCTCATCCCCGGGATGGCTTTTCCCTTTTTAGTCATCCAGGGAAGCACAAACCTTTGGATCCAACGAAATTGGGGGGGATTACAGTGGGAGACCCCTCCCCCCACCCCGTGTGGGTCTCCAGCTGAGCAGCTGCCCCCAGCCAGCCCAGCCTCTGGGGCTCACAGACCCATTCCAGCCCCCGAGTGAAGGGAGAGGAAGGGGGGGTCCCCCCAAATCCCACCGAGCTGGGCAGAGACCCCGGGAAGGGCCTTAGGGAGCAAGGGGCCCGGAGGGCAGCCCAGGCTGATGGAGGATGTCCGATTGGCCCCCAAAGAGGGCAGGGAATCGGACAGCTCACAGTTTGTGGGTGATCTAAATGTTGGGGTGCCTGTTAAGTCGCCCTGTGGAAGGAACCCCATTGAGGGAAGAGGGTCTTGCTGGGGAGTCCTCCCTCTCGGTGCTGGAAGACCGTGCCCTGCAGGAAGTCCCCCCCGTCCTGGCCCTCCCCCAGGCCCCTCCACACCCAAAAGGTGTCAAGAGGGGCCCCTTCCTCCCCTCCCCTCTACCTACCCCCCTCCCCCGCCTTGCCAGTCGTAGACTGAGGGGTGGGCGTGTGTCTCGGGGGGGTCCGGCGCCCCCTGGCCTGCGGCTGAGCTTCTCCCGCCGCTTCCCCGCAGCCATTACCCGCCCATCACATCCGACGATGCCCGCCAGAGATACAAGCAAGATTTTGACACTGACCTCAAGCGCTACAAGCGGCTCTGTGGCGAGATGGACGCCATCAACGACCAGATCAACCAGCTCAGCAGGCAGCTGGACCAGTTGCCGGAGGACACGCTCCAGTACCAGGTGGGCCCCCGGCCGAAGGGAGCCCCGGGGAGCAGGGCCGGCCCTGCCGTGGCGAAAGGGAGGGGCCCCTGCGCAAGACCTGCCCTGGGGCCCCAGGCACCCCAACCTGGGTGCCAGGCTGGGTTGGCCCCGTTGCCTGCGGAATTGAGCTGCCAGGTGTGCTGCCTTTTCACGGGCATGGCGGGAAAGGCTGTTCTGTGGCATGGCAGCTGCAAGGTGAGTGGGGGGCCTTGGAGGGCCGTGCCTGGGGCATGCCCCCCCAGCAGACCCTCCCCCAGTGGGTGCTGGAGTCCAGTTCAAGAGCCCCACGGCTCCTGGCCCACAGCTGCCCGAGGAGGCTCTTTCCTTGCCCTGAGGTGTATTGCTCCTGAATGTGGATGCTCCATTTTGGGGGCCCTGGTCTGTTCCTCTCCCAACTCCAGTGTTTCTCTGGCAGGGCGTGGCAGAGGAGTACAACCGCCTGAAGGAGCTGAAGCGGGTGAGTCCCTCGCCCGGCTGCCCCCCACCCAGGTCCCATCAGCCCCAGCCACCCTGCCTGGGTCGGGGACGATGGGAGGCCCAGCCCAATGAGAAATGCCCTGAGGTTGGAAGCAGGGCTCGGAAGGGGGAGAATTATGTGTGGGTGGGGGGGTCTAATTTCAATAGAAAGGCAGTGTGGGAGGGAAGAGGCTCAGCTCCGCCCCCTTATCAACCTCTCCCCTCCGGGACCCCCGGGCCTCTTTCCTTCCCCCAACCCACCTCCAGAACTGGGACCCAGAGGGGGGAGCAGAAGGGCCTTTGGAGGGATCAAAAGAGACCCCACCCCATCATCACATCTGCAAAGGAAGCCTAGGCCAGGGGTCTCCAACCGTGACCCCTTTAAGACGTGTGGACTTCAATTCCCAGAATTCCTCAGCCAGCGAAACTGATCAATGGCTCCCAGCAAAGCTGGCTGAGGAATTCTGGGAGTTGAAGTCCACACGTCTTAAAGGGGCCAAGGTTGGAGACCCCTGGACTAGAGAGACCTGGGTTCGGATTCTGGCTTTTTTTTTGGCGGGGGGGGTCACCTCACCCCTGACATTCCTCGGGAGACTCGGCCCCTCCCACACCTGGCAGCCCCTAGAGATTCTGCCCTTGAGGGAGGGGCCCCGAGATCCGTTACGAAGGCAACCGCATTGCTTCATTGGATGGGCCTATCGCTCAATGGCTCTGGGCAGTTGACAAACCAGGCCATAAAACCCTACAGAAACCAGGTGAAAAGCCCAGCAGGAAGCGCTTTGGGAAGAGACTCACCTCAGTTGATAAGTGAGTCACACGGTTGTTAAGCGAACCCGGCTCCCCCCGGGGGCTTTGCTGGTCAGAAGGTTGCAAAGGCGGATCATGTGGCCAAGGGGATGCAGCAGCGGTCACATGTATGAGCCACTGGCCAAGTGGCTGAATGTGGATCCCGTGGCCAAGGGGACACTGAAGGTCATTGGGGTGAAAAACAGCCCCAAGCCCTTTTGTTCAGGGCCCTTATAACTTTGAGTGGTCACTAAACGAACTCTTGTCCCTTCCAGCTCTGTCATTCTGTAAGGATCTCCTGCTTGAGCAAGGGGTGGACTAGATGACCTCCATGGCCCCTTCCAGCTCTGTCATTCTATGACTCTGTTCTTCCTGCTCTCCCCAGAGCAGAATATGCAGAAAAGTAACAGTTGGAAGGGACCTCGGAGGTCATCTAGTCCAACCCCCCTGCTCAAGTAGGAGACCCTGCACCATTCCAGGCAGTCCGGCCTCTCCTTGGGAGCCTCCAGGGATGAAGCTCCCTCCCCTTCCGAAGGTCCAGTCCTGGCCGCAGGAGGACCGGAAGCTGCCCCCTGGCTGCGGTTAGGGGCACAGCAGCGTGTGCCAAGTTTCCACTCTGGATCGGGGATGGCATGAATGACCTCTAAGGGGCTTCCTGAATCAGGGCTGGGGATGATGTAGGATGGAGTCCAGCACCCTCTAGGGGGCGACCTTGGCCAGCCTCTCTCGGGGGGGGGGGGGGGCGGGCTGCAGGTGGGCACCAGCTCCACTTACACAAGGTTTCCTCTGCCCCCCCTCACCCCAATGCCAGACGCCGGAGTACCAGAGCAAGAAAATGGAGACCCGGTCCCTGAGGAAGAAGCTTTTCCACATCAAGAGGATGGTGAGCGAATACGACAAGCACCGCGGCTGAGCCGGGGGAGGGGCCCCGGCACCGACCCCCCCCCCCGAGAGAGGGGCTGAGGCCCAGCGGGTCCCCCAGGGCCCAGAAGGACGGACTCCGGTCTGCCAAGCAGGGCCCCCTCCTTTCCTTCGGGCCTGGGCAGGCTTGGCGAGGCCTAGCCGAGACTCTGGGGGGGCCCATCCGCTGGTGCCCCCCATGCCAAGCGACGAGGGTGCCAGTCCGTGCCTGTGTCTCATTTTGTGGATTTCCTTATTTTTATGCTGATGCTTTTTTCTCCCGTTTTGTGCCAAAATGCTGGGAGGCGCAGAGGACGGTGGGCACCGGCCCAAATGTCTCCTTTTGTGGCCTCCGGAGTGGGTGGGTTTGGGCACTCAGCAGCCGTGGGAGCTTCTCTTTGGGGCAAATCATGTTGGGGAGCCCCCCCCCAAAAGAAGTGTGTGCAGTGAGGGAGGGGACAGGCCCAGAATGGAAGGAGCCCCTTCCTTAAAGGCAAGGAAAGCCTTTGCGCTGAAGGTCTCGGGGTCAAATCCTGCCTGTTGGATTGGGGTGTGTGTGTGTGGATTGTTCACCAAAAGTGGCATCTGAGAAAGGAAGCAGGTGGTCGCCTGGGGAGGGGGGCAAAGAGCCACATGCACAGCACTCACCTGTCCTCCCCCCTTCCCTCCTTTCTTCTCCCTCCCCCTCCTCTTCCTCCCTTGTGCCAACCGATGTCTACTTGGCAAACCCTGCTGCCCAAGAGGCTCTGCAGTTGGAAACTTGCTCCAGCTTGGCACTGCCACCCTGGATGCCATCCCTGCTTCCTGTTGCTTCCAAAAGTCCAGGGAGCTCTCCTGGGTAGGAGGGGGAAGGAGGAGTCCCCAAGCAAAAACATCCCCCCCCCCCAGGCGATTTCTGCTTTTGGAGCCAAACAGGAGCTGAGGCAGCCACTCTTGAGATCCCGCTCCCCCCAAAGTCCCAGCCCAACAGGATCTCTGTCCATGGGGGGGAATGTGTATATTGTGAAAATGGGGAGGGGGGCAGACCCCCCCCCTTTTTAAAGACATATAGTGAAGTTATTCCTTTAATAAACGTGGGCAAATTTCCCTTTGGATTGTCCGTTTGTTGGCAGTGTGTGAAACGGGCCCCCAGAATCTCTGCGTTCTCTGCCAGGGACCCTCAAGGATGCCCGGGCATTGCTCCCTCCCTCTGGGCTGCCCCTGCGCCTGTCTGCAGCTACTCCTTAGCTCCCGAGGGGCCCCCTTGGCACCCGGGAACATGGGGCAACGCTGGCAAAGGCCCCGGGCAGCCTCTGGACTTAGCTGGGATAGCAGAATTGAAAAGGACCCTTGGAGGTCTTCTAGTCAACCCCCCCCTGCTCAAGTGAGAGAATCCAGAAGCATTGCAGACAAAAGCCTCGCCCGTCTCTTCTTGAAAGCCTCCAGCGCTTTTAAGGGTGCCTGGGTGCCAACCTCTGGCCCGACTCCCTCTGCTGCTGGTGGGGTTGGGCCACAGAGACCCCCAAAGTGGCAGACGGGGAGGGGAGGCTCAGGGGCGGAAAAGAGGAACCGCCTCGGTTTCCCTGGGCACAAGATGGCGAGGAAGCCTGGCAGCCTTTCAAGGCTTGGATTGTAAACAGCCTTCCTGCCAGGCCAGGCCCCGCCTGAAGAGCCAGGCCGGCTCAGGAGCACCGAGGGAGCCCCAAAGGGGGCCTCTGGCACAGAAGGCCAGCGGCAGGATCAGGCCGTGCCAGGCTGGCATGCTCCAGGAAAGGGAACCTGGCTGGCACCTGGCAAAGGCGAAGAGGAGGGGGCAGCGCCAGGCACGGCTGCTCCGAAGGGCAAACTCCAGAGCCCAGCCCAGAGTTCGTTCTGGCTGCAGGGCAGAGCTGGCGATGGGCCCCACGGGGTGGGAGGCAGGGGCCCTCAGTGCCCCCCCATGGACAAAAAATAGAGAACAATTGTTTTTGTAATCTTATCAGCCTGGAAGGGAAAGCAGCCTCACACAGCTGCAGCAGGTGCCAAGGTCAGACTTGGGGGTGGTAATGGAAGTGGGAAGGTGCCCCCCCCAACCCAGGGATGCCAGGCTGGCATCCTTCCTCCCAAATGAGTACAAAAGCCCCCCCCCCAACTGATGATGCAGCTGGGGAGGGACAAGGACATTTCCCCCCCCCCCCCCCCGGTCATCAAGGACCCTAAAAGGGGGAGCACAAAAACCATCTCCCACGGAGCTGATGGGCACTGCAGTCCCACAGCAGATGGACCGGGGGGAGGCAACTGGCCTTTGAAGGTGGCCCTTATAGCCCCTGTCCCCTTCTTTCCACTGGAGAGCCCCCCCTCAACCAGGCTAAAATAAATCACATCCGATACCCAAATATTTTTATTCCAAGCACAGAAGTGGCGCTTCCTTGATCTGGAATTTGGAGAGAGAGAGAGAGAGAGAAAGAGAGAGGAAAAGTTTGCATAGATTACAATCGGTACTTTAGACTTCCAAGACCTGAGATCAAGTCCCACCACTCTCGGCGACTTAAGGAAAGCCGGCCACGTGGCCTCAGTTTCCTCTGTCAGCAAAACGGGTTTCATGGCGAATCTCCATCACGCGCTCTTTGAAGAGACCGTTGGACACACACACACACACACACACACACACACAGACGGAGAAGGGAGAGCAAGGGGGAGGAGAAAGGAAAAAAAAAGGGGGGGGGGGGGAAAGGCCACAAAGTGATCAAACAGATGTTAGCCGACCGGATATCCGGCGAAGGTCACGGGGACATCAGGTGGGGAGGAGAGGGCGGCCACGCGTGGATGGCTGGCGCATGCAGGCCAACGTCTTGCATAGCATCTTCACAAATGTGGGAGCTGGCACAGCCTGGCTTTTTGGGGGGGGGGGAGGCAGAAATGAAAACGTGGGCCGGGGGCAGGTGAGGAAGAGGAGCAGCAAACCTCTAATCCGCAGGGCCCAGCCCCCACCCGGGTTTTCTTCAGGGGGATTCACCCATCGGGGCAACCGACCTGCCCAACAGGCCCCGTGGCCCCCGGGAGAGGGAGGGGCATCGCTGGGGAAGGCCTCTCTCTGCAGCCCGCTTCCCAGCGCCCTCTCTTCGTGTGGCCTGGCTCACAGGCCCCAAACCCAGCACTGCAGGGCCCCCAGTTCTGCCGATGCCCCCGGCTGCCCCAAGAGCCGAATGCCAGGCCCGATTTGCCCAGGGAGCTTTCAGAGGATGCCCCTCCTCTTTGGTGCTTCCTCTCCAGGGACGGGAGGGCAATCTTTGAGAGGGGGCACGGGGGTCCTGGGGGCAGAAACTGCATGAGGAAAGCATGCGGGGGGGGGGGGGGGGCAGAGACCAGCCTGGCAGGAGGGGGCCCCTCCTTTAAGAGGCCCATTGCTGCTGCCCCCCTCCCTCCCCACCCGGGGGGCCTTTTCAAGCGCTCTCCACTTGCCTACCTGTTTGGGCGAGGGACCCTCCTCGTCCCCCACCCCCAGGGCAGAAATGGGGGGGGCACTAACATGGCGGACCCTCTGCCAAGGCTGCCCAGACAGCCAGGGAGCCACCCCTGAGCTCCTTTCAAGGTGCTGATGTGAATGCTGGGAAGAACCAAGCAGGAGGGGGAGGGGTCCAGAGCCCCCTTGTCCTCCAGGCCTTCCTCCTTCCTCTTCCTCCGGCTATGTATGGCACAGAGACGGCTGGTGTGGTGCAACCTGGGAGAAACAGACGAAGCCAAGGGGTCCAACCTCGGGGGGGGGTCTCTCTCGGCATTGGGGGTGGGTGGGCTTTGTTCTCAGCTGCAGAGGGGGTCTTCTGCAGCCTGGTCCCTCCCCAAGGGGTCCCAGGAAAGCCCAAGCGCCCCTCCTCCAAAGTCTCGGTCGGGGCCGGGGGGAGGGGTGGCTGCCAAGGGACCTCCGGGCAGCCCACGGGCACAGCGTCCGTCCGCCTGTCCACCGCCTGGGCTCACTGCCCTGTCCCGTAGGGCCAGTTGAAGGAGCTGCCAGAGAGCAGCATGTCCCGGATGAGGGTCTCGATGGGCGTCTTGCCCACCAGGCGCATGAAGAAGAGCTGCGAGATGAGCGAGGCTGGGACGGCCCGCAGCGCAGGGAGCCGCAAGAGCAGCCGGCCAAAGCGCTGCGGCTGGGAGGGGTACTGCGAGCGGACATACTCCGTCAGCGCCACCTGCGCCTTCTCCTGGAGGCTCTCCACGTGCGCTGGGTCCGAGAGGCCGCAGGCGTCTGCAGGAAACAGGAAGCAGTCAGCCGGCAGCCGCGGGGGTCCCCACCTGCCCCCAGCCCCAACCGTTCCCTCTGCAGTGGGCCACCGGCTCTCTTATTCTGGTCCTCCTGGTCCTTTGGCAGAAGGTGGAATAGTCGGGGGTCCCTGGTGGTTTTCCTATAGGCCTTTCATGACCCAACTAGAGAACATCATCAGCGCTGGTAAGGAATGGTGTTTTCTTTACACGGCCCCACTCCCTCCTAGCACTGATGCCATTACCTAGCTGGGTCATAAAGTGTCTGCAAGAAAACCACCAGGCTCGGAGAGCACCGGGGACCCCACGGTTCCGCCCTGGACTAGGAATAGTCTCCGCTGTTGCTTGAATGCCCAGCGGAGAGATCGGCCTTGATGGCATCTCGGCATCCAGTGGCCCCTGGCCTCCCGGTCGTTCCAGGCAGCCGGACCGGGTCAGGCCTGCCTTCCACACGGCTGGCACTGCTGAGAACGACACACTCAACTTTCCTGCCAGAGAAAAAGGGCAACCAGGCTGCTCGGCCAGCGGGGCTTTTTGGGTTGCACCACGGCCTTGCCCACCACGGCTGCCTTCCTGGGCTGGGGGAGTGGGGGTGCCGGTGCCAGTCCCAAAGCGCCAGCTGCCTCTGCCAAGGAGGGTGCCCAGCAGAGGGGTTAGGGGAGAGCTGGTCGCTGTCGCCGGCTATCTTCGCCAGGGAAGGCTGCCCTCCTTCACTTGGGGCCCCCCAGAGCCTCCGATGCAGCAAGAAAAGAGCATTTGGGAAGGGGGCACCAAAGGGGCAGGACTGCCTTTCCTACGCTGCACTGGGGTGAGAGAACTGACCTCCTGGCTTTGTCTTGGAGGGCCAAGACAAAGCCAGGAACCCTCCCCCCCCAAGGAATCCTTCCCCAGGCTGCCCCTGGCTTTATTTATTTATTTATTTTATTTATTTAAATACTTATATACTGCCCTTCTCCCGAAGGACTCAGGGCAGTGCACAGCCAATCAAACCCCAATACACTGTACAAAAATTAAAATGAATTAAATAATTTAGGCTGTTTAAGTTTAAAAAGTTTACCCCTCCCCCATGAATAATTAAAACCCCAAATATTCGGACCCAATTAAAACGAGAGACAAAGTTAAAATCTTATGTCAGCCTAGGCCAGCCTGCTCAAAGAGCCAAGTTTTTAACGCCCACCTGAAGGCTCTCAGGTCCGTGTTGGTGCGTATCTCTGGGGGCAGACTATTCCAGAGGGCAGGGGCCCCCACAGAGAAGGCCCTACTCCTGGGGGCCGCCAGACGGCACATAGAAGCCGACGGCACCCGGAGAAGGCCCTCCCTGTGGGAACGCACAGGTCTGTTGGAGATCACCTGCAGAATGCGGTCCTGCAGATAACCTGGTCCAATGCCATGGATCGCTTTAAAGGTCAGAACCAGAACCTTAAAGCGAACCCGGAAAGCCACCGGCAACCAATGTGGCTCGCGCAGGAGAGACGTCACATGGGAGCTTCGCGACGCCCCCATAATCACCCGTGCGACCGCATTTTGCACCAGTTGGAGTCTCCGGGTGTTCCCCGCAGGGAGCCCCATGTAGAGAGCATTACAGTAATCCAGGCGAGAGGTGACAAGGGCGTGAGTGACCGTGCGTAAGGCGTCCCGATCTAGGAAGGGCTGCAACTGGTAGATCAGGCGAACCTGATAAAAAGCCCCCCTGGAGACGGCCGCAATATGGTCTTCTAGAGACAGCCGTGCATCCAGGAGGACACCCAAATTGTGAGCCCTCCCTGTGGGGGGTAGAATCTCTCCCCCAATAGCCAGCGATGGAGTCAGCTGACTATATTGGGCCTGCCAGAAACCACCGCCACTCGGTCTTGGATGGGTTGAGTCGGAGCCTGTTCCCACCCATCCAATTCCGCACGGCCTCCAGGCACCGGGACACAGCCTCCACAGCATCGTTGGGGTGGTCCGGGGTGGAGATGTAAAGCTGGGTATCATCTGCATACAGATGACACCGCACCCCAAACCACGGATGATCTCCCCCAGTGGCTTCACATAAATGTTGAACAAAAGAGGGGAGAGGACCGACCCCTGAGGCACCCCACAAATGAGGGGCCTAGAGGTGGACCTCTCCCCCCCACGTCAACACAAATTGCGAGCGGTTAGAGAGGAAGGAGGAGAACCATCATAAGATGCTTCCTCCAATTCCTAACCCCTCCAACCGCCGCAATAGGATACTATGGTCAATAGTATCAAAAGCTGCCGAGAGATCTAACAGGACCAGGGCAGAGGAATACCCCCTGTCACGGGCCCTCCAGAGATCATCAACCAACGCGACCAATGCTGTTTCGTTACTATGCCCGGGCCTGAAGCCCGATTGGAAAGGATCGAGGTAAGTCGCTTCCTCCAGGTACTGAGGGAGCTGACGTGCCACCACACTCTCAACAACCTTCGCTAAAAAAGGAAGGTTGGAGACTGGACGATAATTATTTAAAACAGCCGGGTCCAGGGTAGGCTTCTTGAGGAGGGGCCGCACCACCACCATCTTCAGGGCAGTAGGGAGCAACCCCTCTCTCAACAAAGCATTGACAATCCCCTGGAGCCAGCCTCGTGTCACCTCCCTGGCGGTCGAAACCAACCAGGAGGGACACGGGTCCAACAAACATGTGGTGGTATTCAGCCCCCCCAGCAACCTGTCCACACCCTCAGCGGTCACAGGGTCAAACTCTTCCCAGATAATATTCTCAAGATCTGCCCGAAGAGCAGGGGGGGGGGCTGGAAATGACTTTTCAGAAGCCCCCAAACCTTTGCCACCTTCTCGGCTGACGGGCCTTGGCAGAAACCTTTGGTGCACCTCCTCGCTTTGGCCACTGGGTGTCACTGTTCACACCCCATTCCCTCCCTCCCCCACCCCCAGTCCAAGGCTCCCATTGGGGGGGGGGTTGAGGAAACCCCAAAGAAGCTCCCCCCTCCCCTCCTCTCTTTTTACTTTCAGCTAAACCAGGGCTCTCCAAACTTGGCCACTGTAAGACTTGTGGACTTCAATTCCCAGAATTCTCCAGCCAGCATAGAATTCTGGGAGTTGAAGTCCACAAGTCTTAAAGTGGCCAAGTGTGGGGACACCCCCCCCCCCAGCTAAACCAAAGTGCAAATTGCAAAATGAGGCCGCAGGTTGAGGCTTCTCCTTCTTAGAACCCGGCCAAACTAGGCTGTGGCCTCTCCAACCAATCAGCCAATCAGAATAGAGCTGGAAGGGACCTTAGAGGTCTTCTAGTCCAGCCCCTGCTCAAGCAGGAGACCCTGTATAACTTCGGACAGGTGGCTCTCCAGTCCCTTTTAAACCCCCCATAGTGATGGAGCACCCACTGCTTCTGGTGGCCAGCAGTTCCACCGGTGAATTGTCCTCCCTGTGAGGAAGTTCCGCCTTCATTCCAGGTGGCTCCTCCCCTCGCCTGGCTTCCATCCGCCTGGCCCTCTGGTGCTTGGACCCCCTCCCCCTCCTCTCTGGGGCAGCCATCCACTCTCCCCCTTAATTCTCCTTTTCTCTGGCCTGGCCAGACGCAATTCCTGCAACGGCCTTTCCTCTGTTGTTGTCTTCAGGCCTTCAATCATCCATCCCCTCTGCCCTGCCCAGGCGCCTGCTGACTCACAAAGTCACCTGCTTTATGACCAGTCATTGTGGTCGTAAGCCGAGGAACACCCGCCCTCCTCCTGGAGGAGAGCCTGCCTGCCCTCCGGTGCCAGGCCTGGCCCCTCCTCTCCTCCTCTGGCAGAGGGCCACCTCAGCTGGCTCTCGGGTCATCGACTTACAACAGGCTTCACTTAGTGACCGTTCAATGGCTCTGAAGAAAGTGACCGAGGACCACTGTTCACACTTTATGACCGCTGCAGCTTCCCCGGGGATCAAAATCCAGGCCCCTGGCAGCTGACTCATTGTTACGACGGTTGCAGGCTCCCGGGGTTCTGCGATCCCCTTTTGTGAAGTCGATGATGGGGGGAAAGCCAGATCCAAGGAAGGTCGTAAAGTGAGGCAAAACTCCAACTTAACAACTGTCTCACTTAGCCATGGGAATTTCGCGCTCAATGGCGGTCGTCAGTCGAGGACTAGCTGTGCTGGGGGAGCGCAGAGTCTGGCCCGGGAGGCAGGGTGTCTCTCCCCTCCCCTCCCCCCCCCCACGCAGAGTGCCCACCCGATGCCCGGGGGGAGGGGTCTGACCTGGCGTGAAGAGGGCGATGGCCTTGAGGCAGCTGAACTCGGCCGAGTCCACCTGCAGCCGGCTGAGCTTCTCCACCTGGTCCTGGAAGACGCGGATCTGGTCCATGAAGGAGACCACCCGGTCGGCGGACATGGGGGCAGCGTGGAAGCCGGCAGCGGCCAGCAGGGGCGCCATGTGGAGGGGCAGGGCCGACTGGGCGGCGTTGAGCACGAAGAGCTCGCTCCAGCTGAGCCGCAGCAGCGCCACCTGGTCCGAGACGGGCAGCTCCGGGAAGAAGGGGATGTTGCGCGCCCACTCCACCGTGCTGAAGAGCAGCCGGGCGGCCAGCTCACAGATGTTGTCGATGCCCATCACGCTGCCGCCCTGCTGGGCGTACTGGGAGCTGAAGCGGGCACTGGGGTAGGGCTCGGCCCGCAGCAGTTGCGAGATCAGTTCCGAGAGCGGCTGCCCGTTGAAGTAGTCCCCGCTCTGCACGGCGTTGGGGCTGGCGCTGGCGTGGCTGGGCGGGATCCGGCCCCTCTGGACAGCTGGCAGAGGGAGGGAGGGAGGGAGGGAGGAAGAGGCAGGTCAACGGGGGGGGGGGCAGCGCTGGGACCCTTCCCACGCCTGGCAAGGCTGGGAAGGCGCCCTTTGGCTCCCCTTTGGCATCGGCGGGAGAGAGCCTGCTGCGGCTTGCCCAGGAAAGGTGCCAGGGCCCGAGGCCACCTGCGCCTCTCCCCAACTCTGGCCTCCTTTTCCAGCTGTGACCTCTGCCCCGGCTAGCTCACGTGAGCCCCCTCGACGTAGGTGCTGTGCCCTCCCGGCAGGCCTGCTCAACCGGTCCTTTCCTGGCAGAGCCGGGCACTTCCGCCCCTTGGCCGCTGCTCAGCAGCTGGTCCTCAAAGGTACAGTACTCCTAAGTGAGGAGGCTCTGCGAGGAGGAGGAGGAGGAGGAGGAGAAGTTCCCCCTCTCGGCTTTGCCCCTCCCCCAGGTGGGAGGGCTGTGGGCAAACTCAGGGGCTGCAGCCAGAGGACACTGATTGGACTTCAACCACTTCATGGGCACTTCCGGCTCCATGCTGGGCTCAGATCAGGGCCCCAAAGCCAGTTGGGGGCCACTGTCCCACCGCTCCCCACCCTGAGCTGCAACCGCCCCATCGTTAATCCAGACCCCCACCCAGTCCCCCAACAAAGGGTCTCTGCCCAGCAGTGGGGGGGAGGGGGGGGAGGGGGGCAGCCTGTAGACACCCCCCTTACTATCCCCATCATGCCGAATTTCAGACGGGGGCGCCCCCCCCCCCGAGACCTGGGGGCAGAGGCGGATTGCTGTGCAATCTGGGGAGGGGGGGGGGCAGAGGGGAGGGGGCACTGTCCTCTAGGCAGCTTCTGGGCTCCTTCTGGCCAGGCGAGGGAGGGCTTGGGCCTGGGCACCAGTGCTCCCTTGCCATGGGACAGTGGATCCGGCAGCCGCTCTCTTCCGGCAAAGGGGTGGGGGGGCTGGCTGGGAACGTCTCAGCCGGTCTGACTTCATTCCCGGAGGGCAGTGGGTGGGGGGGGGGAGGCCTGTCCCAGCTTGTCCGAGGAGCAAAGGCGGGAGAAGGTTGGGCTGCCCGGTTGGCGCCGGCTCCTCTGGCGCTCAGCGGCTGGGAGCTCCGGTGCTGTTGGAGGTGGAGGCTGCAGGGGGGGCAAGGGTTCAGCTGGGCAGGGAGCCAAGGACGCACCTCCCCCCCCGTTTCACCCTGAGCTGGAGAACCAGGGGGGGCCATGAAGTGGCTGGAAGTCCAATCGGGGCCTGAGAGCCCCTCTCCACTTTACTGCAACTCTGCAGAGAAAAAAGGCCGCCCTCTGCTGGCGGGGACTGGAACTGCAGCTTCACCAGAGAGTCCCTCCTGGGTGGGGAGTTATTCCAGTTGGGAGTCCTGGGGGGGATGGAGGGGGGTCTCCAGCGTCCAGCATGGCTCTGCCTGGCCCCAGGTGGCCTTTGACCCCAAGGCCCCTCATCCTCTCTCTGGCTTCAGTTCCCTTGGGAGTAGCCGGGGAGGGTTCCGCCCCCTCCCCCCCCCGCCTGCCTTTGAGCCCCCACCTTCCTTCCTCATGCCGACACGGAAGCACTTCTTCAGCCGGCAATATTGGCATTGGTTGCGGTGATGCTGGTCGATCTGGCAGTCCCGGTTGGACCTGCGGAGGGAGAGGAGAGAAGCGGCCTCAAGCCCCCTTCGCAAGGAGGGCTCCCCCCCAAGCGCTGGGGGCTCCATCGCGGGAGGCTCTCACAGAGAGACTGGGCAGACTGCCTGAGTGGGGGAGGTTGGTCTAGGAGGCCTCTAAGGGCCCCTTCCAGCTCCATCATTCAGTTAGCCCCTCAACACAGCAGGGCAGGGCAGGAATGGGAGGATGGATGGGTGGATGGGAAGAAGGGAAGGGCAGAAGGAAGGGGGGGAGGGAGAGTAGAGAAGAAATAAGGAAGAGAGGAAAGGAAGGAAGGAAGGAAGGAAAGAAGGAGGGAGGGAGGGAGGGAAGGAAGGAAGGAGGGAGGGAGGAAGAGAGGAAAGGAAGGAAGGAAGGAAGGAAAGAGGGAGGAAGGGAGGGAGGGAGGGAAGGAGGGAGGGAGGGAGGAAGGAAGGAAGGAAGGAAGGAAGGAAGGAGGGAGGGAGGGAAGGAAGGAAGGAAGGAAGGAAGGAAGGAAGGAGGGAGGGAGGGAGGGGGAGGGAGCGGGAGGGAGGGAGGGAGCAGGAGGGAGGCCCTGCTCCTTTCCCAGAAGTGCTGGGCTCCAAAGACTCCGCTCAGCCTCTCCTTCCAGAAGTGCACCATGGAGCCTGGAGTTTCAAGGCCAGGAAGGACCAGTCACCCCCCTTCCCTAACCTCCCCCCCTTTCCTCTGGAGAGCTGCTTAGACCAGGGATGTCCCACCTGGGCCATCTTAAGCCTGGAGGACTTCAACTCCCAGAATCCCACAGCCAAGCGAGTCGGGACCCCCAGCCTTACAGCTGCCCAGGGGGGTCGAGCCCCCGCGGGTGAGACAGTGGGGGGTGAGGGCTCTAAAGGCCACCCATCGCCTGACCGGAAGCCCTTCAGCCTGGCTTGGGGTCAGTCTGGCATCTCCCCCAAAGCCATCAAAAGGGGCCTTTGCTGGAAGCCCCCCGCCCAACTTCCACTGGGGACGGGCCTTGACCCCCAAGGGGCTGGCTTAGACGGGGGCTGCCCAGAGCAGACTGGACCCTTGAGCCGGCCAAGCAGGATTTGGACAGGGGATACCTAGAGAGCATCCAGCTGGATGGGCCTTCGGTGAGTTAATGCTGAACGGGGTCTAGAGGGGGCTCCACCCCCACCCCATGCCATGGCTGGCGATGCTTGGCAGTTGGCTAAGGGACTACAATGCCCATCGCTGGGCAGGAAAGCGAGGCAGGCCATTCCTCCCCACAGAGGGAACCCCCCTCTCTCATCTGCCCAGCTCCCAGGGGTGCAATGGGGGCGGGCCGGCTGACCCCTCTGCTTAGGGCCAGCGATGTGGGACCAAAGAGCCGGGATTCAGGCAGCCCCACAGGCTCGGGCCTGCCTGCAATCAGGAGGAGGCCGTGACTGCTGGGGGGGGGGAGTGGCTGCCAGGGGGGGTCAGGATCTGCGGCCCCTCCCAACCCCGTGACCTCCCTGCTCCAAAGCCAGCCGCCCCCAACCCCCCCCCCCAGCCAGGAGGAATTCCAGCCATTTCCTCCTTGGCCCAGGCAGGAGCAGTGGGGGAAGGGCTGTGGGGAGGGGGGGCCCCAGAGGGGAAGGGCCTCCTCCAGCCCTGGGTGAGGGGGGGGGTGTCTGGGTGGGGGTGTCTCCCAGGCCAGGAGGGCAGACTCTGCTCCAGACCTCTGGGGGGCCTCTTGCAAAGCTTGTGCAAGGGCCAGGCAGGAGCACTGGGGGGGGGGCAAAGCGGACCCCCCCTTCCTTCCTCGGGAGGGGCCTCCTTCCTCACAAACTCCTTGGGGCTCTTCTCCCCACATTCTCTTCGGCTGCCCCTCATCGAGACCGCCCCATGCAAAGTTGGCCTTTGCCCCCCCTCCCCTCCAGGGGCTCCGTGGGGGCTGCCAGGCTGACCACCCACAGAGGAGGGCCTAACAGGGTGCAAGAGCAGCCCCTCCCCCCCCTGGGATCACCCGGTGGCCTCCCATCCAAAGACTAAGAATAGGTCTAATCCCAACTTCCAAGCCTCGTCCTTGCTGGGCCAAATGCGGGCAGCGCTTCACTTAACGACCACAGCGGAGCCCAATATTTATCTTGCTAGGCGAGACAGTCCTTAAGTGAGTTTCACCCCATTTTAAGGCTTTTTTGCCACCGTTGTGAAGTGGATCACCTCACCTCGCTCGTCAGAAAGTCGCCAAAGGGGATCCCGTGACCGTCATAAGTGTGAGTCAGTGGCCGAGGGTCTGAACTTGGATCACGTGACCAGGGGAGGCCGCAACGGTCGTAAGCATGAAGAACGGTCGTAAGCATGAAGAACGGTCTCTAACTGAATGGTTCTGACTCAAGGACTAACTGCCCGGGAAAGGAGGGCTGGGCACAGGGGCAGAGATGGGGGGGGCCAGGAGGGCAGGACCCGCACTCTGGACCCTAACCCCCCCAAGACCGGGCTGAAAACTATCCCCCCCCAGTCAACTCCCCCTTAGAAACTGTCTTTTCTGTCGTTTCCCCCCCCCGGCTGAACAGTTTCGAGGACCCCCGAGGGCATTAAAGGGGCTGGACTACGTTGAGCACGGAGGGGGGGTCTCCTGAGACCTGCCCCCCCATAGGCACCCCCAGCTGCTCTGCTTAAAATATCCCATTGTGCTCACTTAAGGGGTGGAAAGGGAGGGGGGCCTGAGAGATGGGGGGGCACAGAAGAGCCAGCTAAGGGGCTCCCCAGATGGAAGCCCCCAATGGGGAGGGGCATGGGGGAGGGGCTCCACCTCAGGGGGCCCCCTCCAGCCCCATCTGAACCCCGAACCCCCCCCCCCGCCTGGCATTCGTATATCTATGACCTCCCCCCCCAAGGCCCCTCCTCTGCCCCTCCCTCCAGGGAACTGCGGGGTTCCTGGCCTCTCCTGGCACCCTGGAAGGCCTAGCAGAGCCTGAGTGGGCAGAGGACCAGGGGCTTCGGAGTGTCGGGATGCTCATCCAGCAGCTGCACATGGTTCTCATCCCCCCCCACGCCCCCACCTGCATAACTCCTACAGCTTTGGAAAGCCCCCCAGGAGGAGCTATGGGGGCAGAGCTGCAAAGAGGGGGGGGAGGAAGATCCAGCCCCCCCCATGGGCTGCCCCTCCCCCCAAGAGGGATTCCCCAGGGTAGAGCCAGCCCTTCCCCTCCCCCCCTTTCGAAGAGGAGGCCTGCAGTCCGGGTTCAAGGGGACGGAGCCAGCCAACTATTATGGTCTGGGCAACAACCCCCTCTCCCCCAGGCAGAGAAAGATTGTGGGGGGACACAATCCTCAGGGAAGCAAATCAAGGGGGAGTTGAAGCGCTTCGTTTCATCTCTTCGTCACCTCTGACTTGTGACCGCTTTCCACACTCACGACCGCTGCAGCCTCCCCGTGCTCAGGCAATCCCAATGCGGAGGGTGGGCCAGGGACTCGTGTTTATGACGGTCGCAACTCTCCCCAGGTCCCATGCTCCCCTTTGGTGCCCTTCCAACAAAGTCGGGGAAAAGCCGGATTCCCTTAACAACCGGGTTCCTAACCCAAGTGCAGGGATTCACTTAACAACGGTGAGCAAAAAGGTCGTAAAATGGGGCAAAACTCGCTTAACGACCATCTCGCTTAGCAACATAGGTTCTGGGCTCAGTTGCGGTCGTAAGACCTCCCTGGGAAAGAGGATGGAAGTGGGGGCTGGCCATCCCTTAGGTGGGAGGTCTCTCTCCTTCCCTGCCCCCCAGAGGCTCCCCTCCGTGAAGGGGCGGAGGGGCTGCGTTGGGGGGCAAGTGAGCCAAGCAGGCTAAAGGGAGGCTGGGGGGGGGGAGCCCCAGGGCGCCCCTCCTCCTCCCTCCCTCCCTTCCTCCGCGTGGGGCTAATGAGCTCATTAGCGCAGCCAATTAGACGCCCCACTTGCCAGCCGATGGGGTCTAAATAGGCGAAGCAGCCCAGCCCAGAATCCCAGCGCCAGGCCGGCTCCAGCTGGGCAGCAGAAAAGCGGCTAAGCTGCCTTGCTTGGGCTGGAAAAGGCAGCCGGCCTCCCCCCCCCCACCCCCCGCCAGGGCTTTATTGGGGGTGGGCTGGGGGCGCAGAGGAGGGGGGCAAGAGTCGCTCTGCTTGGAATGAGCCACCCAGGGAAGGGAGGGGGGCGGGAAAGGCTGGCGCCCTTTGAGCGCATGCGGGCGGAGGGAGGCCATGACCGGCTCTGCTGGTTCAGCATGGGTGAAAGTCATAAAACTTAAAGGAAGGGGAGAGAGAGAGAGAGAAAGGGACAAAGAGAGAGAAAGAGAAACAGAGAGAGGGAGAGAGAAGGAGAGTGGGGGGAGAAGGAAAGAGAAAGAGAGGGAGAAAGGAAAAGAGAGAGAGGGAGAGAAAGAGAAAGGGAAAAAGAGAGAGGGAGAGAGAAAAGAGAAGGAAAGAGAGAGGGAGAGAAAGGGAGAGAGAGGGGAGGGGTGTTAATTAAGGCTAAATCAAGCAGAGGGAGGAGAGAACCGACCTTGGGGCCAGTGGGGCAAAATGGCATTTTCAGAGCCCTTGGAGAGAGCTGGGCATGGACGGTGTCCAGCCAGGCTGCCCTGCATGGCGCCTGCCTGCCAGACTCAGGGGTGCCCCTCCTAGGTAACTGGGGACTCTTCCAAGTGTCTCTGGGCCAACATTTGGGGCAGAGAAAAGGTGGGCCATGCCAATCACGGGGGGGGGGGGGGACCAGTGCCAAGGGCAGGGCATCCATCCATCCATTCATTCTCTGGGTGCTGATTTTCCTGGCAATAAGGGGCCTCTGTTCAGTGGAGTGAAAAAGTTAGTGGCCCCCCCGCCCGCTCCTGAGCTCAGCAGATGGGGGGCTTCTTCCCCTCCCAAGCATCCCTGCGCTGTCCAAAGACCCCCTCCCCAAAACAGAGAAGGAACCATCCCTGGACGCCCTGCAAGCATGGCCTCCTATGCTGGCATCCGAGTGCCAACGCAGCCCATAAACGCCCAGAAGGGCCTTCAGATCCTCAGGGAGGCCTCTGGCAAACAGGGCAGCCGGACCGGGGGGGGGGTCCCAGGGCTGCCCCTCCTCCTGCCCCCCAAGAGGGGCTGCCTAGGCAACAAGGACGGCTCTGACCCGGACTGGCTCCAGGGTCTCTGGGGGGGGCACCGTCTCCAGGCGCCACAATGCATCCCCCTCCCTTGCGGGGAAGAAGTCGAAACGTATTTCAGAGATTTGTATTTCCTGTTTCTGACCTGTCCATCTCCCTCTGAGTGACAGGTATGTTCTTTATTTAATGGAGGGGTCTCCAACCTCGGGCCCCTTTAAGACCCGGGGACTTCAACTCCCAGAATTCCTTAGCCAGCAAAGTCTTAAAGGGGCCGAGGTTGGAGACTCCTGAGTGAATGGAGCCAATATCCACAAATACATGTCGCATGTATGCAGGGGGTTCTCGACTTACAACGGTTCATTTAGTGGCCGTTTGAAGTTACCATGGTACCGAAAAAAGCAACACAACCGTTTTTCACACTTACGACCGTCGCAACCTCCCCAAGGCCACGGGATCAAAATTCGGATGCTTGGCCACTGATTCGTATTTACGACGGACGCCGTGTCCTGGGGGGGTCATGCAATCCACTTTTTGCAGCTTCCTGGATGAGCAACGTCCATGGGGGGGGAGCCATATTTGCTTAACAACCAAAAGGCTAATTGTTAACAAGGGATTCACTTAACAACCGTGGCCAGGAAGGCCATAAAATGGGGCTCAAAAACTCACTTAACAACAGTCTTGCTTAGTATCAGAAATTCTGGGCATAATTGTAAGTCGAGGACCGCCTGTCCGTCTCCAGAAAAGATTTGAATAAACCCCAAATCAAAACCCCCCGTTCAGGCACGGAGGGAAAACAGTCAACCTTGTCCACTAAAATCACCTAAAATCACCTAAAATCACCTAAAATCACTGCCTTCACCGGAAGCGCCACTTGTGTGTGTGTGTGTGTGTGTGTGTGTGTGTGTGTGTGTGTGTGTGAAAGGCGCTTCTGGGTGAGGTTGTACGGGTCCCATGGGGGGGGCTGCCCACCTGCCACCTTCCCTGACTGGGCAAATGACCTAACCAGTCAACCAACTTCCAAGAAGAGACTGGGCTGCCACTGGTCAGAAATGGTGTAGGGTCTCCTGCTTGGGTGGGGGGTGGACTAAATGACCTCCTAGGTCCCTTCCAACTCTGTTACTCTACAATCTGACACACCCCAAACAGCCCATCCCCCCCAGCCAGGGCACCTCAATAATTTGCAGGGCAAGCCCCCCCCACCGCGGGAGCTGAGCCATCTCTATTTTAAGACACTCACAACACATCACCTAAGTTCTCACACACACACACACACACACACACACACACACTGCAAGTTGCAGGTGATTCATCTGCAGGTTGGGGGGGAAGGTTAAAAGTCCTGCTTGGCTGCAGGGTTCACCAAAGGGATGTGGGGGGGAAGCCAACTGGCCCCCACCCACCCCCTGCGCAAAGACACGGATAGTTAGGGCAAAAAGCCAGCCAGCCACGTTTGGGAATTTGGCTGATTCTGACCCATTTGGGGAGGGAAGGGGCCCAACGCACCCCTCCCGCCCCGGGACCTCCCTTTCCCACCTATGCGCCCCCCCATTTCCATCGGAGGGGGTGAGTTGTTCACCCAAAGGAGATGCAGAGGATGCTGGCTGGCTCCCGGATGGCCCTGAGAGAGGATACCAAGAGGGGGGGATTAGCACAGATACCCCCCTTCTGTACTGTCCCTCCCCCCAGGGGTCTGGGGGGGGGAAAGAAGCTGTTCTTCTGCATCCCTTTTTCTTCCTCCCTTCCTCCTGCCCCCCCCCTCCCACCCCAAGGCAGAGCTTCTTCGGCTGAAGGGGCGTCCACTTGGCAGCTTTGCCTTCTGTGACTGCAACCCGGGCTGGGCATTGGCCACCCCAGACTGGGCACAAGGAGGCACAAAAGGCTGGCACGTCTAGGTGGGCCAAGCATGACCACGAGGGCCCCCACCCAGAGCCCCTCCCCCCAGAAAGCCAAAGAGTGGAGAGAGAGAAGCCCCCTGCCCTGAAAACAGCACAGCTGCAGAAATGTGCCCATTGTCTTCTGTTGGGGGGCATAAGCCCCCATGAGGAAAGCTGCCCAGCTGAGAGGCATCTGGAGAACTTTGACCCCCAGACGGTTCTCCTTCTCCCTCCTTCCTTGGGCCCCAACCAGGCCCCCCAGGAGGAAAACAGGCCCTTCCCCCAGGAGACTGACCGGGCCTTAGCAGAGGACTGCCCCGTGTCCAGAGAGGGGGGTGGGTGGGCAAGACCAGGACAAAGCAGCAGCACCCTGGGAAGGCCAGGCAGACAGACCAGGCCGATCCCTGCCTCATGAGGACTAGCGCCTTACAGAGTCAGAGGCAGGGGGCTTCTGGGGAGGAGCAGGAGGCGCGGAGGCAATTCAAGAGCTCGAAAGCAGCCTCTGTGCCACAAAGTCCCTCTCCAGAGCCACAGAAGCCACTCAGGAGGAGCCACGGATTGACTGGGTGGGACAGCGCAGCAGCCAAGGCCCAGAGGGGAGGGCAGGCCGGGGCCCCAGGCCCTGATGCCGACAGTGGCCCTTCCAGGGAGGGGCCTCTTATCAATTCCCCCCCAAAGGCCCAGCCCAGAAGGAGTGTGGCCCCCACTGTCTCCAAGGAGGGAAAGTGTTTGTGTGCAACGGCTTTGGAGTCTGCTGCTCCTCCCTTGAGACTCACACCATGAGGACTGGAAACTTGGGAGGAGATAGACAGTCACTGCCAATCCAGGGGCAATCAGATGTCAGAAACTCACCTGGTCTTGGCCAGGCCAACAGACACACACACACACACAGAGACACACACCCTCCTTGGTCAGGGAGCATGAAAAGGCTGCTGGGAAAGCGAGGAGAAAACGGTTCCCATGCATCATGAGAACTAGCACCTTAGCTTCACAAGTTTGATCCGCAATTTACACTGTGGTCAGGATCTGGGAAACCTCTGAAGGGGGTTTCTGGGCAGGAGAGAGCAGGCCAGGCAGGGGGGGATGTCCAGAGCCCCAGCCTCACAAGGGACCCCCAACTCAGACTCCAGCTGAGAATCCTCCCACCTCCCCAGGGATCCTTGGGGGCGGGGACGACTGGGAGGCCCTGGTGGCTCAGTTTGGACCATCTAAGGCAGAAGCCCCTGAAGTGCCCCAATCCGCAGGTCCCGGTTGCCCCCCAGAGTCCGGAGGCCCCAGGCAAACCCCACAGCTGGGCTTTCTCCCTGGCCGGGCTACCTTGGCTCTGGGCTCGGCTGCCCCTCATCCCTTCCCTGCCTCACAGAAGGCCCAGAGCCCAGGCGAGGCCCCTCCAATTGGCCCAGCAGGGACCCTTCCCAGCCAAGCCGGCCGGTCCCCAGGGCGGTCAGCCCCGCGTGGCCTCCGGTGGGCCTGGGCTCCGGGGGCGACGAGAAGGCAGGCGGGACCCCCACGCAACCTGCGGCACGAGCAGATCCACGTGGCCCAGCCAGGCGGCAGGTGCGGCCGGGCGAAGCACCTGCACCTCCGGGCAGAGCCGACCCAGCGCCGGGGAGGCGGAGGGGGCGTCGCGGGGCCCCGAAGGGTCGCTGGCGCCGGAGACCCCGCGCCGGCATTGCCGCCACCTCCGCCCGCGAAGCCCCCCGAGCGCCCCCCATGGAGGACCGGCAATTCCCGGGAGCCTCCCCGCCGGCCCGGCCCTCCATCCGCCAGGATCCTCCCCGGGAAGGGAGGGGCCGCCCCGCCGGGCGCAACTCCCGCCGCAGCCGGGCCAAGGAGAGCGCGCAGGCGAGGCCGCCTCGACCCCCAACCTCCCCGGCCCCGCACTGCCCCCGGCCCGGCCCTCCGCCGCAGCCCCCACCTCGCCGCCACTCCTCTCCAGGCTGCCCGCTGGGGGGGGCGGCCTTTCCCGGCCCGGCAGCCGCCGCAGAGGCCGCCGGCCTCCCTCCCTTCGCAGCGGCGCGGCTTGGCCGGAGGGCGGCGGGGGCCCCGGGAACCGACCCCTCCCCTCCCCCCGCGCACCTGCAGGTGTAGCTGAGGTTGCGGCGGATGCTGCGCTTGAAGAAGCTCTTGCAGCCCTCGCAGGTGAAGACGCCGTAATGCTTCCCGCTCGACTTGTCCCCGCAGACCACGCAGTCCACGGGCGCCGCCCCCGCCTTCTCCTCCTCGCCGCCGCCCCCGCCGCGCTCCGGGTCGCCGGGCGGGGAGGCCGAGTCGTCCTCGGCGGGCCTCGGGTAGCCCTTCTCTAGGCCGTTGCTCTCCCCGCCGCCGCCGCCCGCCGCCTCGCCCCAGCCCCCGGTCACCATGGCCATAGCGGCCGGGGCGCGGCCGGGGGGCGCCGGGGCGGGCGGAGCGGGGCCGGGCGGGCGCGGGGGACTCTCCGGCCGCCCTGCTGCTGCTGCTGCTGCTGCTGCTCCCGCGCCGGACGGGCTTCGGCGGGGCCGGGCGCCGAGGGGTCCCGGCCGGGGCGGCGAGCCAAAGTTGGGGCGGGCCAGCTGGGGGCGTCAGGCGGGCGGGCGCGGCCGCTGCCGAAGTTGGCCGGGCGGCGGGCGAGCCCCGGCGCCGCCCCCGCCGCTTCCCCCGCCGACGGCCGGCCGAGAGGGGCGCCTAGCAGCGCGGCGGGTCTGGGGGCGCCGGGCGGGGAGGCGGCGGCAGCTCGTCCCGGGCGCCCATGGCGGGACGGGCGGGCGGCGATGGGGATCCCGGCCGGCCGCTCTCAGCGCATCGCGGCGGCGGCGGCGGCGCAAAGTTCAGGGCCGCGCGGGCTCCGGCTGCAGCCCCGCCGCGCACAACTCTCCTCCTCCGCCTGCCTGCCTGCCTGCCTGGCTGCTCGTTCGCTCGCTCCTCCCTCACCGGCCCTCCCCTTCCGCCTGCCCGCCAGCCCGCTCGCCGGGGCCGCCTCCCGCTCCGGCCGCCGCTTCCTGCCCGCGCCCCACGCAGCTGCCCTGGCCGGAGGCGGCGGCCTCTGAGCGCGTGCAGAGCGCCCTCCGCCGCGCCTCGCCCGGCCGGCTCTCCAGGTGGCCCGCGCGCAGCTCTGCCCGGCTGGGGATGATGGGGCCGAAGCCCAAGAGCCCCGGGAGGGGGACGCTCGGCGGGGGGTTCCGGAGCCCCCCCCCGCCCCCTTCCGAGCCGGGAACCGCGGGTGGCGCTCCAGTCCCCACACAGATCCCCTGGGGTCCTTCCCGGGGAATCCGGGGCGCGCTTAGCGGGGGCTGCTGTGAACAACCCGCGGCCAGGGACCCCGAAGGCCCCGCGGAGGAGTTCCCGGGAGGCGGAAGGAAGGTGCGACTTCGCTTGTAACCCTGTGGCGGCTTCTCCTTCCCGGGAGGGAGGGAGGGAGGGAGGGAGGCAGGTGGGCGCAGAGTCTCCGGCTGCGGGTCCCGGCCAGGTGGGCCAAGATCCTTTCCGAGCCAGAGGGAGGCTGTGCAAACGCCCCTCCCGCACGGCGCTTGTAGTTCATGCGGGGCAGGAGGACGGCGGGACAGCCCCTTCCCTTGGAAATGGGGACCCCCAGGGCAGGGGGACGGTGGGGTTTTTCCTGGCAGCTGCTGGTCTCCAGCTGGCCGAGTGAAAGAGAACCCCACCCAAGCACTCCTGACACCCCCTTCAACTTGTGGGCATTGAAAGCATTTCCGGTCAGGTGGGGGGGTCTGCCAATGCTTCCGGCAGTCCGGCCAAAGGGCCCCCCCCACCCTCCAGATGCCCTGCCCCCCCCATCTGCCCAGGGCAGGCCCCCTTTGTGGGCGCAGCCGGACCTGTCTCCACCAGTACCGGGAGCACTGGGGGAGCCCCGGCCTTGGGCGGAGCAGGCTGGGCCCAAAATCAAGCACGGGCCTCCCACATCACGGGAGCTCAGCTGTAGTGGAGGGTCCAGGGGTCAGTGGGTCACAGAGCGCAGGGGCCACAGAGGCAGGTTTAGCCCTCTGGGACACCTGAGCCCCCCAGGCTCATCCGCCCCTGCAAAGTATCCATTTTGGGGAACTTCTGCTGATCTGGTCTTGGGCCCGTTCACACATTGGAGTCCCGCTAGGAAGGTGCCCCACACCCAGCTGGGAAGGCTCCTCGGCCCCTCTTCTCCTCTGGCTCCTCTGGCGTCACGCCAGGCTCTGAGGGGTGACCCACAACCAGAGGCTCCTTCCTTTTCCTCCCTTTCCTTCCTTCCAAGACACTGAAAAATTCAGGGAATTGAAGTCTGCACATCTTTAAGTTACCAAGGTTGAAAACAGTACGAAGAGAGAGGAGTAACTTAGTAGTAGCCAAATATTCCAAGCAGCCTGCAAGCACCTTCAATGAATCATAAATATTATTAAAAACTTCAGATCTTTTCTTCAGAGGCCAGGAGTGGCTGGAGAGAGACAGGATTGAACTTGGGGTGTGGGAAAGGGAAGGGAAGGGAGGGGAGGGGAGGGGGAGGAAGACAGGCGGCTGGTGCAAATGTGGGTTATATGTAACCCAGATCTTCACGACCAACCTGTCCCGCCTCTTTCTCCCCCCAAGTTCAATCCTGCCTCAGTCCAGCCACTCCTGGCTCTGCATGGAAGGGCCTCTGGTTTGGAATCCAGAGTGTGACTCAGAAAAGGTGATTTCAGACAGGCCCCATCTGATACCTATATAGTGCCACAAATGAGGGTCTGTCTGTCTACCATCTCTCCCTCTCTGCCATCTACAGTATTGCATTCATCATGTATATCTGTCTATCATCTGCCATCTCTCTTTGGTCTATTTATAGCTTTATCACCTACCTACCTACTGTATACCATCTATCATCTATCATAGGGGTCTCTACCTTGGCAACTTTAAGCCTGGCAGACATCAATTCCCAGAATTCCCCTGGCCAGCAAAGCAAGGTTGGAGACCCCTGACCTATCATGGATCCACCTTAACAAAGCTGGAAGGGACCTTGGAGGTCTTCTAGTCCAACCCCCTGCTCAGGCAGAGATGAAGCACCTACAACTTCTGGGGCCAAACTGTCCCCCTGGTTAATTCGTCTCCTCCCTTCTCGCTTGTTTCTCTCCTTGAGTGGTTTCCCCCGTTGCTGCTTCCTGTCCTGCCTTCGGCTATTCTCAGATACTGGAAGGCTGCTCTCCTGTGGCCTCTGGCCCTTCTCTTCCTTAGGCCAGCCAGGCCCCCTTCATACGTTTTAGCCCTCAAGCACATGGAGCATCTTCCTTGCTCTTCTCTTTCCAAATCTCAGCATCTTTTTGATATTGTGAGGACCAAAATCTCTCCCTCCCCCCCCTCCCCCCATCATCTGTCTATTTAGATTTCTATCATCGACTTGCCTGGCTAACTATACCTGCCATCTATCCATTTCTACCACCTATCTGTCTTTCTACCTGCCTAAAACAGGGATGCAGCCACTCACGACCAACGAGATCCCTATCAAAAATAAGAGCAACCCAGACGGGGATCTTTTCCTCCAAAGCAGATTCAAGTTTTAAATGGGACTGTACCCCCCCCCCTCTCCCGGGGAAACTAGGCAAGCTCAAGCAAAGCGGAAAGTTTGCAGGAATTAAGACTGACATTCAATCGATGGGTCGTTTTATTTACGGAGCTTCAGGGCTGCCGCAGCCTCCGGCCTGGCCAGCGAGGACACACAAAGGGAGAGGCAACTGACCGGAAGCGGCCCGCGCTGGCTGCCCTGGACAGGAGGGGCCGCTCTCTCCCGGGGCAAAGGCCAGGCCGGGCGGCTGTCCGGCCAAGCGAGGCCGCCCCGTCCGGACCCCTGAACTCCGAGGCGGGCGGGAGGCCGCGCCCTTCGCAGACCTGTTGCCCGTCGGCTCCGGCCAAAAATGCCTGGCGGGCGGGGGCAGGCATGGGGAGGCCCTTTGGCCGGGAGGGAGACCTGGCGCCCCTCCTTTCTGGAAAGGGCTGCCCAGGGCGGGGGGCTCCCAGGCGGCCCAGCCCCGAGCTTCTCCACCCCCCCTCCGGCTTCCCCCGCTGCGAGACGCGGGACACAAAGGGCGAAATCGGATCCGCCGCTCTCCAGGCCGGCCCCTCCGCTCGCCGCGCCCCCCGGCCCGGCCCGCCCTTGTTTGGAGAGCTCCGTCCAGCTGGCGCGGCGCGTTTGAACTGCGGGGCATCCGCGGGGGCCGCTTCGGAGACGCTCGACTGGTCGGGGACACAAAAGGGGGCCAAGCGGGAGAAGCTGCTGCCCCCTCCCCGCCCTCCCCACGAGCTGCGCGCATTCCTTCGCCCACCCTGCTGGGGAGGGGGGTGGGCGGGCCTGCCCGGACTTGCCTCTGGCCCGGAATCTTCGTCCCGAAGTGGGGGGGTTTAGAAAAATAAGGTTGCAGAAAGGCCTCACCAAAGGCTGAAGAAGGGCAGGTGGGGGTGGAGATGGGGGTTGGTTGGTCTCCCCCACCCCCGCCTCAGCCCTGCCTTGGCTGGAAAGGAACCCCCCCCCCCCCGAAGCCCCCTGCTCCATCCTGCCCTCCCCTGGGAGCCCAATGCCTGCGGTCCAGGCCTAACCAGAACAAGGGGGGTCTGCCCCACTGCTGGGAGGAAAGATATGAGGAGAAGAAGCCCCGTGACCTGGAAGGGATATGGCAGAGCCTCCGGCCAGCATCTCCCCCACCGGCAGGAATCCTCTGGCCATGCCAGACCGAAGGCTGCCCAACCTTGGCCTGAAAGCCTCCAGTGAGGGAGTCCCAGGTGGCATGAGGCTGGCAGGGCCATGCCTAAAATGGAACCTCTCTGCTCCAGAGGTTGTGGCTGCTTCATCATTGGAGGCTTTCAAGAAGAGACTGGACAGCCACTGGTCTGAGAGGGTAGAGGATCTCCAGCTTGAGCAGGGGGCTGGACTAGAAGACCTCCAAGGTCCCTTCCAGCTCTATTCTGACTGCAATATTCTGACTGCTCTATTCTGACTGCAATATTCTCTATTCTGACTTCTCTTCATTAAGCCAAGTTCCTTTAATTTCTCTTCTGGGGAATTCACCTACAGGCCCTTCATTGTCCTTCTTCTCTGCATGTTTTCCAGTTGTCCAGCCATGGCCTGACCAGGGGGGCACAGAGTGGCATCGTTACTTCCTGTGATCTCAAGTGTTAAACTCTGTTGGCACAGCCCAGGATTGCACTGGTCCTTATGGCAGCTGTGGCCCCCACTGAATCTCTGGCCCACTTGGACACCCAGATCCTGATATTCACCCAGATACAGACTGGGTGAAACCAGGCTCAATAGCAGGAACTGGGAGAGGGATCTTGGGGTCTTAGTGGACAACCAGCTAAATAGGAGCCAGCCGTGTGCAGCAGCAGCCAAAAAAGCCAATGCCATCCTAAGCTGCATTAACAGAGGGATACAATCGAGATCAAGGGTGGTACTAATACCATTCTACAAAGCCTTAGTAAGACCACACCTAGAGTCCTGCATCCAGTTTTGGTCACCATTCTATAAAAAAGAGGTTGAGACTCTAGAAAAAGTGCAGAGAAAAGCAACCAGGAAGATGAGGGGACTGGAGACTCAAACCTATGATGAACGGTTGCAGAAACTGGGCCTGGCTAAGTCTGGTGAAGAGAAGGACCAGGGGAGACAGGAGAGCAGCCTTCCAGCATTTGAGGAGGGGCTGCCATAGAGAGGAGGAGGGGGACAAGCTGTTCTCCAAAGCCCCTGAAGACGAGACAAGGAATAACGGATGGAAACTGAACAAGGAGAGAGATCCAAGCCCCCCCAGCCCCCCAGTACCTGTCTGGGACCCCCTCTTGGTCCCAGGAGCTCCGGTGGGCTATGCTGCAGGCTTGCAAAATCCAGGAAGTTTTCTCCAGGGCAGCGTTGGGGTCCTTGGATGCCCCTGCCAGGAAATGCCAGAGAGGGAAGGGTCATAGAATCCTAGGGCTGCAAGATGCCTCAGAGGTCATCTAGTCCAACTCCTGGGCAAGGCAGACTACCCTGGTCAAAGGGTTTTCCAGGCTATTTTCGAAAGCCTCCAGTGATGGGAAGACCCATAACCCCAGGATGCAAACTGTTCAATCACAACAGCAGATATAAACAGCATCAAATAAACAGAATAACAGAATCGGAAGGGATCTTGGAGGCTTTCTAGACCAACTAGGGGACTGGAGGCTGAAACATACGATGGACGGTTGCAGAAACTGGGCCTGGCTAGTCTGGTGAAGAGAAGGACCAGGGGGGACAGGAGAGCAGCCCTCCAATATCTGAGGACTGCCACAGAGAGGAAGGGGGTCAAGCTGTTTTCCAAGCCACCCAAAGGCCAGACAAGGAACAATGGATGGAAACTGACCAAGGAGAGATTCAACCTGGAAATAAGGAGAAACTTTCTGACAGGGAGAACAATCAACCAGTGGAACAGAAGTTGTGGGAGCTTCATCCCTGGAAGCTTCTAGGAAGAGACTGGGCTGCCAGCTGTCAGCGATGCTGTGGGGCCTCCTGCTTGGGACCAAAACTCCTTTGACTGAGAGTGGCTCCAACCACAGGACCCTGCCAGTCGGATGGTGCTGGCCATTCCCAGGCGAAGGAGGGAAGGCTGTGAGCCGTTTCCACAGGCTTCCTGCTGGTCCTGGACTTTAGCTAAGCTTCCCCGCTTGTCGCTTGGGAAGTGGATCTGGCCCATCTGGGCCCAGCTCTTCTTGCTTCCCCTCCGGAGTCCCTTCTCCTCTCTCTCTGCCAAAGTTAAGAACGTTACAGCCCTGATCCCTCAACGACCTTTCAGCTGAAATCTACGGAGATCCTTTGGAAGCAAGCTGATCTGCTGAGGTCTTCTGGCCTTCTAGCAACCTCTCCAGCTTTGAGTCATCCAAAACTATTACAAAGATCCTTTTTCTCCATTGCCTTGGGTTATTTGGAATACCAGAATTGGAAGGGACCTCAGAGGTCCTCTAGTCCAACCCCCTGCTCAGGCAAGAAAACCCTACACCATTTCAGACAAATGGTTGTCCAGGCTCTTCTTTAAAACTTCCAGGGTTGGAGCAACCACAACTTCTGGAGGGAAGCTGTCCCACGGGTGAATTGTTCCCCTTAGTTCCAGGCTGCTTCTCTCCTGGATGAGTTTCCACCTGTTGCTTCTGGTCCTGCCCTCAGCTGCTTTGGAGAATAGCTTGGTTGCCTCTTCTTTGGGGCAGCCCCTCAAATACTGGAAGGCTGCTCTCCTGTCTCCCCTGGTCCTTCCCTAGACTAACCATGTCCGGTTCCTGCAACTGTTCTTTGTGTGTTTTATCCTCCAGTCTCCTCATCCTCTTGGTTGCTCTTCTTTGTACTCATTCTGAGTCTCAACACTTACATGTTTAGGAGCTCTGGATCCGGGACAGAACCTTAAAGTAACAGAATAGCAGAGCTGGAAGGGACCTTGGAGATCTTCTAGTCCACCTCCTGGCCAAAGCAGGAGCCCTACACCATTCCAGACAAATGGTTGTCTCATCTCCTCTTAGAAGCCTCCACGAGTTCTGGAGGCAAGTCATTCCACTGGTTAGTTGTTCTCACTGTCAGGGAATTTCTCCTCCTTTCTGGTTTGCTTCTCTCCTTGAGGAGTTTCCATGGGTGCTTCTTGTCCTGCCCTCTGGGGCTCCCCTCACCCCCCCTCCACCCGATGCACAGAATCCAATCAGACCAGTCACCGACTGCGGGGAGTCCATCTGGGGGAGGGACCACCCACTCCACATCGCCTCAATGTGCCAGGAAAGAGCTATGGGAGACCCCTTGCCCACAGCCGACCATCCTCCTCCTCTAAACGCCCCTGAGGAAAACACTCCCCTCCTGAGACCAGATTTGCAGCTGAGGAGGAGGCCCAAGGGCCACATCTCCCCCCCCCCAGGAAGCCATTGTCAGAGGGGGTGTTCCCAGGAAGAACAACCTCCCCCAGACAAAAGGATCCAGGGTGTCACGTAACCCTCCCTCCCCTGACATCAAAGAACAAAACGCTTTGATTTGTGTTTAGAAATAAAGGCCATTTTTTGAAAACAAAAATAAAAAAACGATTTTGACTGAGTTTATCGTTGTTCTAAATCTTTTAAGAGGCTTTTCGGGATGGTTATGTTTTCGTCAGCTGGGTGGGCCTGTCGCAGGGAGGCATCAAATATTCATAATATTAATAAATAAATGAGGCGCTCTTGGTCTAGGAGGGGCACACCCTGAGCTCCCCCCAGGCAAGCAGAGACCCTGGTCCAGCCTTCCTGAGGCCTTCAGGTGTTTTGGGTGGCAGTTTGCACCATCATCCGCCAGCTGGGGAAGTTGGGATCTGTGATCTACGCCTGGAGACCATCAGGAGGAGTTTCTCTTGGGGGGAGGCGCTGTCCCCAAATAAGAGCCCCGGACATGGATGGCGTCAATATCAGTGGTGGGATTCAAATTATTTTACTCCAGGTCCTGTGGGTGTGGCTTGGTGGGCGTGGCTTGGTGGGCGTGGCAGGGAAAGGATATACTGCAAAATCCCCCTTCCCTCCCCACCCCACTAACCTGCTTTCCAGCTCCATTCTCCTGTGCAGGGCAACCAAAGGAGACCCAGCCTATCAGCTGGGACTCCATGGGAGGCAGAGAAGGGATGGAGGCCGGTCAAGGTGGGATTGGCCGGTTCTACTCAAGATTTCCACTACTGCTTCTCCAGAACTGGTCAGAACCGGCTGAATCCCACCTCTGATCAAGATGAGAACCGCAATATTAGTAAAAAGGGGAGCAATAGGCTTGGTGGAGACAGAGAAAGTTAGCCGATGAACGTCGGATGCAGCTCAGAGTCTGAATAATTTAGAAGCCAGTATTAAAGACAGAGCAGATTAGAAATTAAATCATGGGAAAGACAAACAATTAGACAGTGGAGGAATTTAGCTCGGCTGCACCAGGATGGATGGGAGAGTTTTAAAATTTCATGGCAACATTTCAAACAATCCCGTCAGTGGTTAAAATACAGCCTCCCCCCCCCCCCCCCCCCGCCTTTTCCCCCTGATCTAATTACGTATTTTATCTTCCAGGCCAGTCAAAGAAATAGTAAGCAGAAAACACATAAATTGATTTAGTAGTTTATTATAGGAAACACGGCCAGACTGAAAATGCCCCACCAAGCAAACCAGAGGGGACCTTCCCCCAAAAGAGGCACAACACCCCCCCACCCCGCACAAGGAGTCCCAGATAAAGTGGGAAAGGGCAGGCTGGATTGGATGATCTCAGAGGCCCCTTTAACTTTACAATTCTTTACAATGTGCCTTGGAGGAAATTGAGACGGAAGGGCTGCAGGTTTTGGGTCTGGCTGGTCTAAAGAAAAGGAGAATCTGGGGCGACATGATAGCAGCCTCCCATGATAGCAGCCTCCCATGATAGCAGCCCCGTCCCTTGAGGGGCTGCCCCAAAGAAGAGGGGGGGTCAAATCATTCTCCAAAGCAGCAGAAGACAAGAAACAATGGATGGAAACTGATCAAGACCGCATTCTGCCAGTAGTCTCCCACCGACCGGTGCGCTCCCACAGAGAGGGTCTCCTCCGGGTCCCGACGCCTTCTATGTCCCGCCTGGTGACCCCGAGGAACAGGGCCTTCTCTGTGGGGGCACCCACCCTTTGGAACGGGATGCCCCCTGGACTACGAACGACCAATGACCTGAGGGCCTTCAGATGTGACCTGAAGACCTGGCTCTTCGAGCAGGCCGGCCTGAACTGACTCAAATGGGATTTTTAAATGGGGTTTTTAGATTAGTTGGGATGGGGTACAAAGTTTTAATTTATTTTAATTGGGGGTTTTTAGATTTTTATAGGGACAGCCTAGGATTTAATTCTTTTTTAACAATTTATATTTGTCTATATGTATTTTAGTTGGCTGTTCACCGCCCTGAGTCCTTCGGGAGAAGGGCGGTATATAAAACCTAAAAATAAATAAATCAAGGAGAGAATTAGGGAGAAGCTTCCTAACAGGGAGGACAATTAACCAGTGGAACTGCCTGCCACCAGAAGTTATGGGTGCTCCAACACTGGGGGCTTTTAAGAAGAGACTGGAGAGTCACTTGTCTGAAATGGTAGAGAGTCTCTTCCTTGAGGAGGGGGCTGGACTAGAAGACCTCTAAGGCCCCCTCCAGCTCTGGTTCTGATTCAAATCGATAGGCTTTGTTGAGCAGGCCTGTCTTGATGCCCCGGCTGGTGAGGAAACATTTGGAAGGAGCCGCAAGTCTGTCCCATCCTTTCAGGGACCTCCGAGGCCTTTGCAGGCCGGAGCAGCCGCCCCCCTTCCCGCCCCACGGCCGCCCCTTCCCCCTCCTGGGCCAATGGGCGCCTGTCTCCAGGACCCTCCGCAGCGGGGAGGGGGGCTGCCCCCCACCAGCCGGGCAGGTCGATGGGGAAACAATGTATTTGGGTTCCCCCAGGACGCTTTGATGGGCTGGCTCTGCACAACGACCAAGGTCTGCCCTGCTCCGGCGGGTCAGTCCGGCCTCGGTTTCTCCCTTTTTCAGCAGCACGGACTCCCTCGTGGGCAGCTGCGAATGGGAGGAGCCTGGTGGCCTCTCCCCGTGGCCCTCGGCTGGCCCAGGCGACGGGTGGAGAAGGGTGAAGCCTCTGGGTTGGTGCCCCCCCAAGTGCCCCCCGGCCCTGGCACAGCCGTCGCCTGGACCCCCTGCAGGTCTTCCACTTATAACCGTTCATTCCGCCTGTTTGAAGCTGCAACGGCACTTATGACTGTTGTTCACACTTATGTCCGTTGCAGCCTTCCTCCCCCAGCCTCATGATCCAAATTCAGGAACTGACTCACGTTTACGACGGTCACAGCGTCCCCGGGGGGGAGTCACATGATCCCCTTTTGCGACCTTCCGACAAGCGAAGTCAGTGGGGAAGCCAGATTCAGTTAATGACCGTGTCACTCACTTAATGACTGCAACAATTCATTTAACAACCGTGGCAAGAAAGGCCATAAAATGGAGGAAAACTCACTTAACAAATGTTTCCCATAGCGGCAGAAATTTTGTGGCTCCGTTGTGGTCATAAGTCGAGGGCCACCTGTAAATCAGGAGATAGA